>BOPP01000281.1:4581-63423 GCA_017312745.1 Gryllus bimaculatus
TATATATATATTATTGATGGGTGGAGAGAGTGAAGATACATTTCTGTCCAGAAGCGAAACGAGGGGCATCTCAGTATTTGCTCAAGGAATCAGAAACACTGGACAAAAAACCTGATCGAGATGGGGTCATTCACCTGGGAATTATACTACACTACTTGTTACAGATAGATTAAGAAATTATACAGATCATTGTTTTTAGTAGCAAAATATTTAACATTTCAAAATTTGTACTGTTTGAAGTTTAAAGTAAAAGTAAAATTTACTTGTTATTTTCATTTTACTGCTACTACTACTACTACTACTACTACTAATAATAATAATAATAATAATAATAATAATAATAATAATAATAATAATAATAATAAAATAATTATAATAATAATTTTAATAATAATATTAATAATAATACATGATATCAATTATCATAACAACTACATATAATTTAACAATATTAGTACATTCTATGTTTAAATTTTGAAATGGAGAGGAGTAGGAGGCAGGATTTTTTTCTATTTCTACACCTAGTCCTGCTGCAGCTCCTACTGCATCTATGAAATCCAGGGTGAAGGAAATAGAAATTTTGGACGGACATTCTCCTTCTACATTCGTCCAACTGCAATTTAACACAGTCAGGACAGGATGTGCCAGTTCTTTGTTCTTTGCTTCAGCTCGAAACAGTCAACACGAAACAGAAAGTCAAATGGGAGAAAATTTTTTATCCATTTATATTTTTTTAAGGGAAATATTGCTGGCATTATTCCCTTAAATGGGAATAATATCCCGGGAATATTCCTTCACACTAAAACATGTTTTTAAGCAGGAAAGCTTTTAATTTACTTTTAAATGTATGAAATGTATGTTATGTCTTTAATATCATTGCCCAGTTTGTTGTAAAGTGTGATGCCCCCGATTAGGGTATTTTGTTGATAAAGTGTCGTTACAGAGTGGGGAACATGTGGGTTATCCTTTTGATGACTGTTGTAGTTGTGTCCATCGGATTCAGAGTTAAAGTGACGTTGTTTTCCATGAGAATTTTCTTTGTGAAGACCACTATTCCAAATATATTTACATGCATTTGTGAATTTCTTTTTTAAAAATGATTATTGTGTTTTTTCTTTGATGATTATATTTCTCATCTGCAAACAAAATTATTTTGTTATTCCTTTAAGTCAAAGGCATGTTATTTATTTAATAATTTTATACCGTCTGTGATTTTTAAGTTTTGTAGAATAACATCCAGATTTTTAAACGGATTTTCAAATTCCCAGTAGGGCTGTAATACGTGCATAAGACCCATGTTTTTATTGTAGTTAAATCAGTGATGGGTATTTCAAAGTCTTTCTCTTTTATAAGATGAATATGATTGGTGTAGGGTACAAAACTAATAGTATCTTTTATAATAATGCATGTCCCACCATATGCATGATGTGGATTGTTAATGTATCAACATGAACAGCTGGCTAAAGAGAAGCCTGGTACATGCGTATTATCTAATTGTTCTTTTGTCAGCCAGTGTTCTGTGAAGTACAATATTGAAATGTGGTTTTCCTCAAGTAATATTTCTATATCAGTAGGTTTATTTTTCAGTAACTGTACATCTTGGTGAAAAATGTGAAGATAGTTTTCATTTTTGTGTATTATCTGCTTTCCTGCTGATGTTTGCTGCTACAGGTTATAGGCCTACACAGAGTGGGTTTTTGGTTTAAACAGAAGTTATATTTGCGGATGGGATGGGGAATAGGAGGTGTGGAATTGTTGAAGAGGTTGGGGAGGATAAGAAATGTGAGAATAAGGTTGGAAGAAGTGGAATGGGAAGGAGAGATATAGGGGTAGGAGAAGGAACTAGTGGTGGTAAGAGAGGACTGGATGTTGGTGAAAGATGTGGCATAGGTTAGAGGGTTGTGAAAGGAGAGGAGGAAGAATGGGTGGGAGATGGATGTTGGGTAATGTACTGTACTTGATTGATTTATTACCTCTGGTTTTATATATTTGTTGCAAAATGCCTTTGTAATTTGTTCTTCATTCTTGAATTTCTCAATTTATATACATATCTTAGATTCTGTTAAGAAGTTTACACAGATTTGGCTAAATCAACAATAACCAGAACTGTGCATTACTTGGTCCACCCACAGTGAGGCTGGACTGACCTGTCTTCACTGCTGTAAAGTGTAAATATTTATTAAATTCCACTATTCTTTATAATACAATGTAATATGGTTCATTATTCCAGACAACTCTATTGTAAGGAATTGTGTTTGTGCTAGAAATTTGAATCTGTATTCAGACACTTTTGTTTCATGTTGTGTCCTATTGTTCATTCTTACATGGTAATTCAGTGACATTGTATATCCATGCAAGATTATAAACATGTCTAATGTAAGTCCATTCTCTGTTGATAAATAATGAGTAGCTGAATATTTTATATTTGGAATATTTTCATAAGTGTGTCGTATGCCGTGTGACTAGCTGGTATGTGTGTTACCTTGTATATCAGATTGATGCCTTTCTTAGTTTGGATTCCATATAGGGCTTCCAAATTCCATAATAGGAAGAGTGAATTCTTTTGAAAAGTAACCTCAATGAATCAGTAATATGTCATTTAAATACCTTCCAAATAAGAAATAGAGCTTTATTTGCTCTTTGATTACTTGTTAATAAACATATTAATCAACCAAATAGGAAAACAGTTTCATCTAAAACATATTTGATAAGATTATTTATCAGAAAGAAAACATTAGTCCAATGAAAGGACGACACATTCCATCAAATAATGAGTCAAATTTTATGATTGATAGGAAGCTAGAGATAAAATATAATTAATATTTCCAATGCCAATTTCTTTTGAGCAGGTTGTCAGATACTGATGACATGTCATCTTTTTATTGGTGCATTCTAGATGTAGCTAACTTTTAAATTAATGTTTATCACAACATGTAGGTGATAGAAATGTGTAGTCATTGGAGCATTTTTTGACATTTTGTGCCCTTTATTAAGTTTTAGGTCTATTTCTGAACCTTTACATAATTATTGTCATTTTTATGCACTTTGTTTCCTTTTTGTTAGTGAATGTTTCATGCATTTACAATGATACATAAAAACAAAGATTTTATTTATCATCAATTCATGATGAAATTCACTCTCTACTGCAGTGAACCCTATTTTTCGAACTCTCAAAATTACACGGATCTTTAGTAACTACCTCGACTTTGAAAACTGATGTTTGGAAGTTTGGAGCTAAGGATTACATTTCCTGCTAAAATAAAGACTTTATATTAAATATAATTTTTTATAACTACATTTTATTTAAAATTTTAATTTCATTGACTAAATAAACATAGACAAATATTTCAGTTTTTAAAAAAAATTAGGTCATTTTCTCTTATTTTTAAGCCACTTTATTTTCAAAGAATTTTTAGGTCATCAGAAACCAAACCCTGCTTATGAGTTTATTGTTGAATTGTATTTCTCCTGGTATTCTTTCATTTTCCACGACTTTCCTCTTTTTGACCAGTTCACCATACCACATCATCATATTAGAAATCCCTAACCAGTGAGAAGCCCAACATTAATTTGCTATTACCCATTCCATGTTTATTTTTTTTATATAATGCTATTGCCATAGTATTACTGCTGGTGGCTCAATGTATGGGTGTGTTAACATTTTGTTTGATTTGTTGAAGAAACTTCAGTGTAGTGAATAAAACCTTAATTCCCCAAGGAAAGTACTTAGAAGTGGAGAAAAGAAGGGAAGATAAAATTAAGTGCTATTCCTCAAAATTACAAATGAGAGAAATGTGTTTTGGTGTAATGATGTCTCGGTTTTTGAGTTGGTTAGATATTCATAGTGGATTTTTTTTGTGCTAGTAAAAGTAGTAAATTTCATTCTCAAATACATGATGTAGTCAGAATCCAGACTTTGTAGGTCACATTTTCTGAAAAAGTATTTTTTGGCAAAATGTTTGTGAACAATACTAGCACCTAAGCCATACAAAGGATTTTCAAAAAAATTGATATTCCCCAACCAAAGCCTCTTAAATTTTGGGGGTAGTTTATATAAAAGCCCAATATTTTTAAAATTATTACATAGACACCAAAATTTTCTTTAAATGCTTTGCTTAAATTAAGCAATACATATGTAATTATAAATATTTCAAACTTTAATCTGAAAAATTTCAGTAATTTTTAAAAATACTAACATTTTTTGTAAATGGATTTAGGGTGCTAAAAATGTTCAAGAACTGACTTTATGATTCAGGTAGTTTTCCTCTGGTAAAAAAAAAAAAAAAAAAAAAAAAAAAAAAAAAAAAAAAAAAAAAAAAAAAAAAAAACCCTACAAAAATCATTTAGTTCAGACATTTTATTTTATTATATCCAATAATGAAACAATTTTACTATTATATTCCGTTTAAATTCTCAAATATACACATAAACAAAAGCAGGCAAACTAGAATTTAAGTTGATATGTACAGAATTGTCACAAACAGATTGTGTAAACTGCAGAAAATTTGCAGAAAAATTAGTCAGAAGATAAAGTGTAAAATAATTTCAGAAAAAGTAATTATTTAAGGTAGATAATACAGGAGATAAAGATGTAGATTATTATTTATTGTATTCACAAAAACAGCATCTCAGAAATAGCAATACAATCAAACTATGAACAATGTAAAGTAATAAATAAATAAAAATATTTACAAAATAGAACTTATCTATACAAATAGTACATTTAATTTTATAAATGCATGAAGTGTCCCAGAGAGCAAAGAATAGAAAAACAATACCCTATGAGTTTCCACTCAATTACCTTCATTGTATTATTGCATGAAATGACTTAAAATTAATTTCTAGTTGTGCAAGCAGAACACAAGACTAATCACAATTATTTTTGTGAACTACCTTGAACTGGTGATTTACAGATATATTTCTACTGAGTATTCATAATAAAATAACTGGAATAGATTGCACCAACGAAGTAGCTATATAAACTAAACAAAAAATGAATTTAAGTATATTTAGTTTAAGAATTGAATATAGAGAAAAATACACTCCTCAAATTTACAATTGAATTTCCATGTAAGATAGCAAAGAGTACATCAAAATTACATCTGCATTTGGAAGGTAATGGTAAATTCTCTAAAGCACGTACAATAAGTACATACGTATACTTTTATTTTACTTAAATATTTTTAAGTAATATAAACTATTAATGTAGTAAAATAATGATTAATAAAATTTTATTTTACTACTAGGAGAGAAATACCACATAGAGTAATTGAAACTCTTCAATCTCACTTTCAAGGGATTAATTTAAAATAAAACAAAAATATTTCACTCTTTTGAGTCTCTCACATTTTGGTCTCAATATTATGACAGTGCCGTGTGGATGGTGGGTTACTTGTGTTCAATGATATTCACACCTTTCCTATTGTATCACTAATAATGGCTACAATCTTATTTGCACTTTCACCTTTCAAGATTCCTCTATGGTCACCCTTCAAAGAGTAGATCTTCACTTTCTGTGCACAAATCTGCAAAGTAAAAAATAAAAAATTTAGAATGAGTCTTCCTTCAATCTGACACAGCTTTGTGTAAAAAATGTTTTGAAGTATTTGCTATTTTACAAGATGACTTACTTGAGTAAGGCCATAATCTTCACCAATTGACACATAGTTATCTTCTGCTCTAACTAGAGTGACATCTCCTGCATAATGTGTCTTGGGTTTGTATTGATCAGCTGCTTTAAGTTTATGGTAGAATGAGGATGCAGCCATTGCTAGCTGATCAGCGGGATATGAAGACACACCTGCAAGTAAATCTGTACATCTTGCCAATCTCTTTTCCCATGAAGGCTGTGAGAGCAATTCTTGTTTGACCTGAAAGTAAAAGGCATGCCAAAATTAGAGATTTATAAACTCACTGCATATTTGTTAATCCACAACAGAAAGAAAGGTAGAAGAAGAATCTTGTATTTCACATTTATATCAATATCTTTCTAAAATATTGTAGATAAGATTTGTACCTTCTGAAAATCAACATCCTTGAACAACTGCATGAAGTATGTCAGAGCATCAGCTTCTTCTCCAGTTTTGTCTACACCTCTTGACTTATAATTTCCAGTATGTGTGGCAACATAAGTTGGTGACCCATCAAGTAGAACTAAAGACACCTTTTCCCCAATCTTCTCAAACTGAATTCCCATTTCAAATGCAACACATGCTCCAAATGAATAACCACACAATGTGTATGGTCCCTTACGTTGGACCTTTTTCACTTGCTATTAAAAAAAGAAAGATTATCATTGTCTTTTATGAATTTTTATTACTCTTTTCCTCAATCCATTAAAACCAAAGTACATGAACTTCATATCAATGAAAAAATGAGTTGGTTCAGATTCTTTGAGTGGACAAATATTTGAAGTTACTGTTTGAGAGCAATTTTAAGGAAGAAATTATAGCACCATTCTTTGTCACAACAAAGACATTTAAGACGAGGAAAACTTCAGTTTGAATTTCCATGCCACATTATTAGACCAATAATTTGTGGACCAGATCACAAATGATTGAAGCCAGCACATTCTTTCATATATCAACAAACAAAGTTAGTTTCCTTTACCTCTATGTAAAAGGATGCCAAGTCTTGAATGGAAGCAAGGGGAGCTTTTTCCGTACATTGGAGTCCCCACACTGGGCATGAAAGTGGGGCAAGCAAATTTTGTAACATGGATACCACTCCTTCAATAGGGTGCACAACAAAGAGTGCAGGATTCAATGAATTCTTTGGTGCTTTACTTGGAATCTGAATTATTACTTCAGATGGCATCAATTCTGATAATCCCTCAAGAGTGACTTGTATATTATCAGAGGGGATTTCCGTTGCCTCTGCAGGACTGGCTGCTTCGGAGTCCACTTCACCACTACTCAATTCAACCAATCTCTTGAAAGTAAGGAAGCGAATTTCTTGAGCACTCAAAACCAAGTCGTAATTCCTCTCCAAGGTTTGTTTTATTTCTGCTCCCATTAAAGAGTCCATTCCCAGGTCTGCTAATGAAACCTGAGCATTTACAGTCTTGAGATTCTTTATTCCTAAAACAAAACAAAAATCAATAGATAAAATTATAAATGCTAACTCTTCTTTCGGAGAAAAACAAGGCAATCCATTTAAGCAAAAATTGACTAAAATGCACACAGTAGGTACCTAAGATGTTTGCAACACTCTCCACGAGGCTCACTTTAGAGCCACCATCTCCTCCCTTTCGCTTCTCAGCAAGGACCATAGATGCAAGAACTGGATGTGGCTGCTGAAGGAAATAGTCCATAGCTGCCAGGCAGGATGTCATACGCTGGGGCAGAGTGCCTCCTACAACTGTATCATTATCTCCCATATTTTCGGCAACTAATCCAACATCTCCAATAGCTCCCCACTGAATAGCTAGGCCTGGAAGTCCTGCCAGTTGGCGAGCTTCACACAATCTTTCCATTGCTGAATTAGCTAGGCCGTAGTTACTTTGGCCTGCATTTCCACGACCACATGACACACTTGAAAATACAACAAAATAATCAAGTTCAGGGCAAAGCTTCCGAGATACATTATCAAGGTGAATCGTGCCATCGATTTTTGGCAAGCACACAGTCTGAAAGTCTTTTTCAGTTAGGTTTTCTAAAAATGAATCTCGCAAAACCTGAAACAAAGACATAGCAGAAATATAACAAAAACACCATTTAACGTTTTACAAGAAAAAATTTGTTTTTAATTTTATCCAAACTTTAAAACTTAGATTGATATTAGTAAAACTTACAGCAGCCAAATTGAAAATTCCTCCTATTGGACCTAATTTGGCAGAGTCTTGTAAAAGAAGAGTGGTTCCCTCCTCAGTTGTAACATTATGAGTGGAAATTAGGATTTCAATGCCAGCTTCACGCCAGCGTCTCACTCGCAGTGCTTGATACCCAGTTCTAATTCCAGATCGAGAAGTGAGGACAAGTTTCGTGGCACCACGATTTACAAGCCAATTTGCAAGTTCCAAACCAAAGCCACCAAGACCACCTATTCACCAGATATTTATACATTACAGGGCGCAAAGAAAAATGAATGTACATGTATTAATATTCAAAAAAATGGTGATGGCTAAAAATGATCAATTACATGGTACTCAATATTCAAAATTTCAGTTTAAAGGTTTGAAGTCATTATTTCAGTTTTGGTTACTTTGTATCTTTTCCCTTCATTTGCTAGAAGACCATAGTTTTGGCCAAATGTAATTATTCCTGCTTTCTCTCTGTATAATTAACAGTATTGCATGTAATATAAGAATATTAATAATAACAATAATCAAATTGCATTATTAACTCAGTATTGAAGAAAACTGGACTCTTGATAGCTTTTAGCAACCATGTTCCAAATCTTCGATCAAATAATTATAACTACTTACCAACAAGAATGAATGCTTTATCAGGATTCATGTAAGTGCGAGGAATTGCAGACACCAACTTAGTTTGCGGTTTAACAACAGCTTGCTTCTCTTCATCACTAATTTTCAAGAGCACCTTTCCTATATGCTTTCCAGATGCCATAAATCTGTACAAATCATTTTGAAAAAAATTGAAATTTTCCCACAATTTTACTGTATCTTCAACAATTATTTCAAAATTACAATAGTCAATAAATTAAAAGTTATTTAAACTTCCACCAACCGGAAAGCTTGTTCCACTTGATTGTCAGAGAATACTGTAGCTGGCAAAGGACGAACAGCTCCATTGCAAATTCCTTCATTTACAAGTCTCACCACTTCCTGTTTCTCAGGGCTGTTATTCTCAAACAGAGCATCCAGAAGAACCCCATGGAAAGTAGTGTTTTTCAAGAAAACAGCCATTCCTAATAAATACATTGAAAATCATGAGAAAGAGGAAATTGGAGAAGTTGTTGAGGAATAAATAAAATTTTAACACGTAGGGCGTCAACAGAATATCGTTTTTCACATTACTTTTAAATTTGCAATTTTTGAATATCTCAGAGAGCAACGAAAATGAGACCCACACTATTTATAAGCTTTCCTTGTACTATATCTGAAAAAAATTTGAAGAAGAAAAAAAAAAAAGTCTCCTTTGAGAAAATATTTGTTTTTATAATTTGCATTAATTCAAGTAGAAATTATGTAAAAAACAACTCTTCTTTTTCAACAAATTTTATGTAATAATTTTTTAAAATTTCTTCCCCCCACCCCCACCAGATTTTATTTGCAACACACTACTTTTTATTTGTGCCTTGATTCACAAGAAGAGAAAATTTTAAGAAATAATTTGGAGCCGTTTTTGAGAAAAAAAAATGTTTAAAAACTACCTAATTTCATCCACAATTATGTGTAAGCTATTAATATTTTAGAAAAATTGTACAAGACCTTTTTTGTTCAAGTCGTCTTTAAAGAACAGGTTTCATTAAGAAAAAAAATATCTTAGTCTTCAAAATTGTATTTGAAGGAAGACAGAAAAAAATTTGAACTTTTGTAGTTTTTGAAAAACTGGGAATTTTAACAAACTTGAGACCTGCACCATTCTTTTGAGCATCTTTTTGTACTACGCGACAACAGAATTTAATCAAAAGTTTTGATGCCATTTTTCAGAAAATTTTGAAAGTATTTTTGAGGCTTCATGTAAAAAACTCCTAAAATTAAAATATCCTCTTCGATCTCCGAGGACCTCAAGTTCATTTAAATCTGTCACAGAATATCAATTTTATAGAAAATCGGCAAATCAGTTTTGCTTTGACCACAAATGCATGGAAAGACAGAGGTTTTGTTGTCAATAATATTTTTGGTATCGAGGACCAATGAAACTTGGATTCTGACTACATGCGTTTGACGAAATAATGTACTACATATAGGAATATGATTTATCCACTTTTTTGTTAGCAGGAAAGTAAAAATTACATATATACTACAGGAAAGTAAAAATTACATATATACTTTTCACCATTATTATCAGTTAAAACTTTTTCTTACCCAAGGGATTATTATTTGAGAAGTCATATTTTCCAATTTCAAGGAATCGACCATGTTGAGCCAAACACCTGACAGATGCCTGCAACTTTTCTTCTGCCAACGAATTTAAAACCAGATCTACACCTCTACCCTCTGTTTCTGACATTACATGTTGTTCAAAAGTTGTGTCTCTTGAGTTTGCAATGTTGTGATCAGTCAACTGTAAAGAGGTCATAGTGTAATACAAGTAGAGAAATGTCCTTTACATCTTCATTTTGTAACTAATATGTATTTTTTGAAGTGTGGTTTGGGCACTTACTTTGGGAAATCTCTCTTTCAAAAACTGTCTCTTTGCAGAACTGCCTACAGTTGTGTAGACCGTGCAACCCATGTGGAGAGCAATTGAGATAGCAGCCTGTCCAACACCACCACTTCCAGCGTGAATGAGAACCGATTCCCCAGGTCGCATTCTGCCTCTTACTACCAGAGCATAATAAGCCTGAAAGAGTATCATCCTCATCAATTATTTTATCTATTTTTGCATTTAATACATCTTAACTAATTACATTTCTTAAGTGGCTATGATGTACAAAATTATCAACAAAGAGGCATATTCTACTTGGAGTTTTGGGGGGAAATGCTAAGTAGAACAAAGAGGCATTACTATGAATTCAATCAAAATATTTAATAAATGATATTATATTATATCCCTTTTTTCATATTTCTCACGTCTTCTAATAAGTTTCATTATAAATTTATGTACTGTTATTTTCATACTACATATTTCTATATTAATGACCAAGTCAGAGTTAAAAGCTTACTGTGAAATTACTTCTAAGTCTTTAAGTTTTCTCTGCTTGATATGACTGAGCAGTGTATGGTAAATACTTTATACACACCGTAGCATATACAACGGGAACAGTAGCAGCATCTTCCAGACTCCATTCACTTGGGACTTCCCACAAAAACGTTGGATCAGCTAGAACAGTGGATGCCATACCGCGAGCAGCTACCATACCCATCACCCTTCGACCACGTGTGCAACGGCCAGAGAACTCTAAGCCAAGAATGCAATCCTGAAACAAATGTGTAAAAATGAAAAATTGTGGCCACAATAATCAAGCAAAAACAGCACTCCCTCAGAGTCGAAACTCAACCAGAAGGGTTTTAGAGGTGCTGTACCCTGCGGTTAAGCACATGGATAAAGCACTGGGAGAGGTGGCTCAGTGCATCAACTGACGTCACTGCAAAGCCTCTTACCAAAAGGCCCTAGGTTCGAATCCGATAGTGGCAAGATTTTTGACACTAGCTTGTCAGCTAAATCAAATTCAGTTGCTGTCGAGAATTCTAGAGGCCGGTTGCTCCGATCCATAGTTTTCCGTGGTTTCTCTGATCAACACCAGATGAATACTGGAGCAGTACCCTGACAAACGGACCACAGAGCACATGCAATATTTCCTTCCTCTTCCTTGTCCTATCCTCACACCTTACACACACAATTACACTAACATGCACTACACTACCACCCATGCCACAAGACTGGTCAGGAGCATAAGAGCTTGTTCCGGCTGGGGTGGTGCCCTGCTGGTGGAAGATACCTGGCTGGAGGAAATCTTGCTAGCTGACGCTGGATCTCACCATCCAATGGGGGAAAAATCACTGCCACCTCCCTAGGAAAAAAATGCTCTACACTTATGAGAGTAATGACCTCTGTAGTTGGCACGCTCGGAATCACTAACAATCAACCAACCCATGGATAAAGCAATAGTTGAGAAAGAATGTATAATAATAAAATAGAGTCGGACCTCCATATATTGAACTTCTCTATAAATCAAATGTTTTTTCCGTCCCTTGAAAATTCCATTTAAAACATTTCTAAATATCATAAATTATTTGGGTATATCAAACTCATTTTCTGACTTGACTATTTTTATGTTTTTTTAAAATAATAGTATTGTTTAATTTGGAAGGAGAGCATTACTACTGAGGAAAAATATAATTTCCTTCTAGATTTATATATACTTTATACATCCAGTTTCCAGCTTTCTCATGACTGTAACTTACTCCTGTTATCGCTTCTCATGGGAACTTGTCAGTCATGGGAATGCATTCGCCAAAGCGATCTGAAGGTCAATTGTATGCCCCTTTGTCTAATGGCCCTCCCCTTCATTGTTAGTTCATCAGTTCAGCACAGGTTTAGTTTGTTGTTACACGCTTAAGAAAAGTGTTGGAAATGTTGAAACGAAAATCTCTGAATGTTTAAAAAAAAATATTAATTTCATGTTCCTATTAATTTCATGTGATATGAATTATTGAAAATTTGTTAATTATTTAAGGTAGAATGTTTCATTTTACCCCAATTTTCCAAAACTGTTTTAAAAGCATTTGCTAAAATTTCATAATTATTGCTGTATACCAAAGTTTCTATATATTGGATATTGTTGAAGGATCCATCAGATTTGATACATCAAGGTCCAACGGTGGTTTATTTTTTGTCGTCCTCAAAATTGAAATATTTTGCTGTGTTCTTACCTTGGGAATGGGAAGGTTGGAACGTTGGATTTACAAGTTATCCCAAAGTGCTTATGTTGTTGGTTTTTGTTTTCTCCTATGTCCCTTTATTAGACAAAAAATAAAATCAGTTACCTGCCCAGCAAGGTCCCCGGGAAGGGCATCAGGTGGTAGCTTTCCAGTGGCCAACATTATATCTCTGAAGTTCAGAGGGGCATAGTAAACCTTGCACAGTTCCTTATCGAGGTGCTTTTCCGGGCTTTGAAACAAACAATGCAAACATTCAAAAGAAACAATCAAAGGAAACGGTTATAAAAAAATGTTTTCACATTCAGTAAATACATACCGATAGAAAGTGAGTGGGCCCTCTATCCATTGAAGGCTTGCAAGATCTCCTCGAATCAAAGCATTAATGTATGCATGTTCAACTTGCAGCGAAGCTGCATCAGCGTTATTGTTCAATTTGAGATGTCGGTATGATCCCCATGTGTTGTTTTTCAGAACATTCACTACCAAATCCTTCTTCAATTGATCAGAGTATTTCTTATTCTTTAGAGAGAAGGCAGGTGCATTCTTATCTTGTATGAAAACACATCTAAGAAATGATCATCAGGATGTACAATTAGAAATAAAATTATTTGGTATAGTCTCTAGCTTTGTATTGTAAATATATGCTCCTAAGTACCTGGCATTGTTGCCGCCTGGTTCTTGTTTGATGCAATTCATCATACCAACCATTCCAAACTGTGGTTCTCCTTGGGACACCACAAGGAATTTTTGGCCATCTGTCTCACTCTTCTTCAAAGCAGCTTTCAAGGGTTCGAGCCAAGTGAAATTCTTTTCTGTCACCGTGATGACAACAGGCTCAGAAGATAAATAAGCCTGCAAAATGAAAAAAAGCGAAGTTGATAAGAAAAAATAAGGTAATCACGAAGCAATTTTTAGTATTTATAATAACATTCAGAAAAATCTTACCTTGCGAAGAAGTAAGTACACTCTACGACCATCCAGTTGTGATGAGATCACTTCTAACCCAGCCTCATAGACAAACTGAGACTGAATTGGCATTGTTTCTTCTAAAAGTATAAAGCCACCAGCTTTAACTGATTCTGCCATGTTTCTGATCACAGTAACAGGTTGCTCCTTCTTAAGGACATCTGAAGCAACAACTAAATGGACATTTTGGTCAACAGGTCCAGCCTTGATATCCTTTGATGTAAATTTTGTACCCAATGGTTCAACTGCAGAAGCTGACAGAGTCGGTGAGGCAACAGTGAAATCCACCTGATGAAGAAACATTTATTAGATAAATATATGTTCTTGTTGCCAAGCAATTATATGAACTTTGAGAGGGACACACAAAAGCAAATGTACAATTTAAGAGACTCACATGAAGTTGGGGCTCTGATTCAAGAATATGAATGACAGCTGGTGCCAGAAGAGACTCAACAGGTTGTTCATGAGCTACTTCCACAACCTTCATCTTCAAAGAACTTCCTATGTTTTCCAAAGCCACTTGCAGGGACACAGTAAGAGCTTGGGAATTTATCTTGACATCACTCTCTGATAATTCTCCCTAAAGAAATAAAAAAATATCTATCCATAACAAGAATCAAGAGTAAAAATTTGGAAACTTATCTATTTAGATAAAAAATAATTATATGTTGCGCAGGTGGACAGAATTTGTGTTTATTTCTATAAACACAAAATCTTGATAAAACATAAATGAAATTTGAGTATTATAATCCTTGATTGTAATTAATTAAATAATAGAAATTGTCTTTCCACTCCCTGAGATGGAATAATTTACATGCACTTACCTCTCCATGAATATTCTCATAAGGAATGAAAATATATCTCTCTAGTTTGGGTGCAGCTTGAGATTGCTGGCGTCTTGGAGCAAGGCTAGCTTTCATTCCTCTCAGTTCTACTCCACCAGCCTTAATTACTCCAATGTTGCGATACATGTACACAGGCAAACCTATAAGAGATACAAATAGATTATGTTACTTTATATTTCAAGTTGGTGAGAAGAAAAATTAATTTCAAAATGTTTGTTAATGTTGATATAAATAGTTAATATTTTAAGAGGCTGTTGACCTGTTGGAATTAATTTTTATCTAGTTCTTGAGTGTAGGACATAAATGTAAATTTATTTACTTATTTATGACCTACACTCAAAAACCAGATAAACTTTATAATGTTCATAACATGTTACACATACAACTATTTCTTTGACAAATTAGAGAAAACGGGTGTTAAACATGTGTATAAATCACAACTGAAGAGTGAAAGTGAATAAAAAATTATAACACTGGGTTGTATAGTTTTATTTTTAAACATTAGTCAGACGACATGTAAAAATGTAAAAGAATCAGCAACAAATATTACAAAAAGAAGAAACATACCATCACCCTCAGTCAGCTGTTCCACCATTTGCCTGTGGGCTTTGGGATTCAAAACTGCTCTTTGCAGGCGAGTAGGCAAATATAATTCACGAGTGTTCTGACCCAAAATTGAAAACTGGAGCATAGTGTCCATGAAACTAACCCAGTTTGATACCCATTGCAATTTACCAGCAATTCCTACAAGAAATATTCTCCAATTAAAATACACATAACCCCAGCACCCTAAATCTCTCAAAATAACATAAGTATTATTTGAGTAATTTCTCCCAGAATCTTACCTTTGTTGTCAGATTCAATTATTCCTTTAAAAATGCCTCCATAATCATAACCTCTCAGGCGGAGGTCCTTGTAAATATCACCTGTTACAAGAGGAAGAAGGTTTTGGTCAGACTGTATGGCAGGAACAGAAAGATTCAGAACTTCACGATCCACATCTTCAGCCACAGAGATGCGACCAGATACAGCTACAGAACCTCCCTCACACAACTCAAACTCTCCTGAACTGTCAAAAATGTTGATGAGGAACTTCACGCAACCTGTGACACAGACACTCATATTAATTTAATACTTAAGTTCTATAATTCTACAGTAAAATAAAAAAAATGTTTAAATTTCATTAACACTAACCTTCTTTAGGCATAATAGTTGCACGATGAAATTGCACATCCTCAATTACGACAGGTAATTCTTCAAAATCTGTGCCCTGAAGTTTGGCAAACGTCTTCCACACAAGAGTCTATAACAATACAAAAATGAATTTAATTCACTGCATACCTGATAGTCATTTCCCCAGCAGAATTATACTGTTTTGTGGATTATATTCACCAAATATCCAGTAGCTGGGAAAAGCACTCGTCCATCAATGGCATGACCCGCCAGAAAACTGTCAGTCTCCTTGCTCAAATCTACTTCAATGACACATTCACCTGATCGAACTCCATCCTACAAGAAAACAAAAATGTATTTGTAAATATGTTTATTTACATGTGTATTTTCCAACCAAACAATACTTCATAAAACCAACATACTTTTCCTCCAAATTTAGCCACTCCCCATTCCACAGAGTGATCCCATTGAATTAGGGATGCAATGCGTGGGGTACCTCGGGCAACAGGATAGGTCACCTGAGGATGTAAGCGAGCTACTTTGGGATGAAGGCCAGCATTGTACAACCTACAATTAGCAATCATTAATAAACCACAAATAACTTTCTCACAATTCATACATCATACACAAAGTCTAACTATGCAACCTACTTTCCAAGACTTGAAAAGAAAAACTGCTTGTTGTCAGGATGATTACGCTTGATAAGACCCACATTAATGCAT
Source organism: Gryllus bimaculatus (assembly GCA_017312745.1). Taxonomy (NCBI): domain Eukaryota; kingdom Metazoa; phylum Arthropoda; class Insecta; order Orthoptera; family Gryllidae; genus Gryllus; species Gryllus bimaculatus. The sequence continues at coordinate 20,799 of BOPP01000281.1, forward strand.
GAAGATGGGGTAGAACGCTTCAGGATGGCCTGCAAGAGGCAGTGAGGGGCAACTTCAATGACAATAGCATTTTCTGGGATGTGGGAGATGGCTTCATGGAACAGAACCGGAGACAGCAGGTTGTTCACATGATATGCTGCAGATGAAGACTGTGCAAGTGCAGTGCCCCATGCAGATTCTGGCACAGATGAGCTGATCCATCGTGCAGATCGAGGCTTGGGATTGGGAATGATCTAAAATGAAATGAAGTATTTTAATGCAAAGAAGAAGTTCCTAAATTCAAAAAGAGCACAAACTGGATAGATTTCAATGAGCACTGAGGATGTGAGCATTATTTTGCTACTTTTCAATGAGTTTTATAAGATACATGTGTATGTGTACTTACTCTGTCCAAAGACTTTCGAAGTTTTGGTCCAGCTTCTGCAATATAACGACTATGGAAGGCAATATTGGAACTTGCCACTTCCCTGTTGAAGATCCCCTCTGCCTGAAGGACTTTGAGAAACTTCCTTGTATCTTCAACAGGGCCAGATATGGTAATATTGTCCTTGCTATTGTGGCAGGCTGGAACAATCTCAGGAGGGCAGCGAGCTTTAGCTTCTTCCCAAGTAAGCCCTGAAGCAAAGAATACAGAAATTAAAGCATGGAATAAAATGGCTTTTGTACATATAATAATAAATAACATTGTAGGTATGAAATTTATTTATTTTTTAACATAATGGTATTGAGAATGTAAGACACTAACCAACAGCTGCCATTGAACCAGGAGGCAATTTTGACTCAAGGATAGAGCGACCTCTCCAGTATGCAGCCAGAACAGTTTGCTCTGCAGTAAATGCACCATCAGCATAAGCACAACCCAGCTCTCCAGCAGAGTGTCCCACAATACCATCAGGCTGAATTCCCAATGATGTCAAAATATCAACTAATGCTACCTGTAAATAAACAATGTTATCAAATTGAAGAAACAAAAAACCACAATTTAATTTAACCTTCTAATTCATGTACAAACAAAAAACACCACTTTAAAAACACACCTGAACGGCAGCAATTGAAACAAAAGAATTAACTAGATTGTCTGGATCATAATTGGAGAATACTTCATACAAATTTAATCCTTCATTTTGCAATGCTTCCGCACACTTCCTGATAGCCTTCTCAAAAATATCAATTTCCATAAGGTCCTTAGCCATCCCAGCCCACTGGGATCCAATGCCAGAGAACACATACCATACTGGTCTCTTCTCTGTTGTCATTTCCTAATAAGACATTGAAATCTTCTGTTAATTTGCTTAATTGAACCAAAAATAAACAGAATAGAAATTTTAAAATTTTATTATCAACACTTACAGCAATTTCTCTAACAGGAGTATCAGAACCCAGAACAGAGTAACCTCTGTAACCATGACCAGAAATATTGGTACCATGTATTTTGTGCAACAAACTAATGAGCTCATCATCTCTTGGCATGTTTTCAACCTAAAATTAAATAATAATAATAATAATAATAATAATAATAATAATAACAACAATAACAATAATAACAATAAAAAATACTTTAAAGGAATCATTATAAAGGAGCATTACTAGATTATCAGAGACAATATCATGAATTGCATTGAATCGTAGTGAGTCATATAAATCACACCAACATTACCTTCTCTAGGAAGCTATTAACAGCTTCAATAGTCCGCCCAGAAGTTGTAACTAGTCTTGGAATGTTATCTCGTACAGCAGGAGTCTTTGGTTTGGGGTTAGAACGCAAAAGTATATGTGCATTGGCCCCACCAAAGCCAAAGGAATTTACAGCCACTAGCCCACCATTCCAAGGAAGTGCCTTGTCCACCACCTATTGAATCATTTCAATTTATTTTATTTATTTGAATTGTTTTCAATTTATTACGTACATTAGATTTAAAATTTGCAATGCTGAATTTAAAACAACATATAAGCATTCAAGTACATCTTCGCTAATACTCACTTGAAGTCTTCCATCAGAAAGAGCAGGAATATCCTTATTAGGCTCCTTATAATGTAAATTAGCTGGAATGACACCCTCTTCCATTGCAATGATGACTTTAGCTAGGGAACAAAGACCTGAAGCAGGTTCCGAATGACCCATGTTAGATTTGACAGAGCCAATTAACAGTGGAGATGGGCGATCTTTGCAGAACACATCAGCAATGGAATTCACTTCTTGAGGATCCCCAACCTACAGAAAAAGAACATTTCAGACACCTTATTGACATTTAAATTCGTGAAAAATGTCGTCTCGCAACCAACCTTTGTTCCAGTACCATGAGCTTCAACATAGGCAACATCAGCAGGATTCACACCCACTTCAGCATACACTTCTTTGATGAGTTTCTTTTGCATCTCTCCAGATGGAAAAGTAATACCTTGTTCCTTGTTGCCATCAGTATTAGTCTTTGCATTTAAAATAGTAGCATACGTTCGTCGTGCCACTGAGGCCTTTTGGAGAAAGACAACAACTGCTGCTTCACTGCGCACATATCCATTACCTGCACAAAAAAAAAATATTAATAGGATGTCTTCAGATCTTGGACTAAAAATACTACAATATATGCATGAATAAAAGTTTGTATAAATGTATAAGTTGAAAATCCACTACCAGATGTCATGTCATCTAAAATAAATAATTACCTGACGAATCAAATGCCTTGCACATTCCCTCAGGACTCAACATGTTTAGACGATGGAATTGGAGGGAGGATGTAGGCTTTAATAGCAAATTAACACCACCGACAATGGCAGCATCACACTGGCCTGTCCTCATGGCATACAGTGCCTGTTGCAAAGCAAACATGCTAGAGGAGCAAGCAGTGTCAACTGCATAACTGGGACCAGTGAAGTCAAACGTGTATGAAATTCTATTAGGAAACATAGCTCTACAGCATCCAGTGAGTCCATAGCCATTTACTCTATCAGGATCTTGGGTCCAATACTCATCAGCTTCACTGTCAGATACTCCAATAAATACTCCGGTTCTAGACCCTTTGATTTCACTAGGATTTACACCTAAAACATAACATAACAACATTATTTTTTTTTATTTTTGTAGCAAACAATGAACAATCATTACTGCAGGGATGACTAGCAATGAGTACCGCAATTACATTTAAGTTTACAATATATTTTCAATATTAATATACATACTTCTCAAATTTCTTAAGATTACCTGCATCTACAATAGCTTCATATGTTATTTCCAAAAGCATTCTCAACTGAGGATCCATTACATTTGCTTGTTTTGCATGAACACCAAAGAAAGTTGCATCAAATTTGGATAAATCCTTAATCTTTCCAGTCCTCTTGGGCAAACCATACAATCCTATAGAGATATGTTACAATTAGAAAATCTGAACATTTGATCTCTATTCAGAGTAAAATGTTCACATGTTGGAAAAAAGAGATTATTAAATATCAGAACTGCAATAAATACCTTGCGTCCAACGTCTATCATCGTCTGTGACAAGGTCAACACCTGCAAATAGCTTGTCCCGAAATTCTTCAATATTCTCACATTCCGGTAGTCGACCTGATAATCCTGTGATAACCACTTCTTCATCTGTGTTCCACCTGAGTCCACCAGTATTCACATTTGAAGGTGTATCCACATTACGTATTTCCACACCAACTTCTACTTCAGGAAAGCGAGCAGGCATTTTGAAGAACTTTAATTCAGTGTCACTTGTGCAATCTGAGAAGGAAAATATTGAAATTTAGAATAGATTACACAGTACCTTTGAGATTAATATACCGGTATATTGTAAAAGAAAGGCATATTTTCCTTTCCTTACATCTTTTTATATTATATCATACTTAATATATTTATTCACTAAACAAATTGGATTTGTACATTGTTTTATCTAATGATAAAGGTAATAAATTTCGAATTAGAAAAAAAATCTAGCAATCAACTTTCTTTTTTGTATTACTTAGTTGTGTCAAATCATCTGGACCAAATGTATGGTACAATAATAAAATAACACTGTTGAATGATTTAACCTCACTCTATAATTATGTATCTTCAGAAAATTAATAGAAAAAAGGAATTGACTGCCATGCAAAAAATCTTTATGAAAGTGCAACAAAGGGCTTGGTACTTAGAATTAAATCTATTTAAAGAGGTAATTTTTGAGTCACCTGAAAACAAAAGCCAGGTCAGAGTTACGGAAAGGAAGGGAAGGGAAGGAAGAGGAGGATTGTGCTTTGGGGGAATAAATAACAATAAACTTGATAACTTTGCTTGCTTGGTGAGAGCGATTCGTCTGTCTTCCAGGGAGCTTCCTAAGCATTGGCTGCGACTCTGCAGCTGGTCGCCCCGCCCACGCATAGCGGAGCGGCGGGGAAGGAAAGTCAAGAGGGAAAACCTCGCCTCGCCTCTCGCCACACCCCACCCCTTGGGCCGACGACGCTGTGTTTCAAGAGTGGGGACATCAACTGACGCGCAGGCGACCTACGTTAACCGAATTCATTGCGACTGTCCAAGAGAAAGGGCGCGCTTGAACACTTCAACGTAGCTCGAGAGCGCTACGCCTCGACACAACGACCCACAGACCAAAAACTGGAAGGGGGAGAAATCTCCCTTCCGAATGATATGATACCACACGAGAGCAAGCGTCAAAACCATATAGAAATTAAACTCGGCACTGTGACAGCTAGATATTACTGCAACTAATTCTACAAATTCGTAAAAGTTTTCTAAAACAATTTACTTATATATTATCTCGAGATTATTATATTCTTGGTATTAAATTAAATACAATCGATATATTCTTCCATATAGAGGAGGTCGTACTGACGTACGAGTGCGCAAAAACCTTTCAAAAAGCTTTTTCTCTTTTGATTCTTAATAATGATGCCTTAGCAGCCTTAGAATTTGTAAATGTGCATAGTGCTACCGAATGCTGAGGTCAGGCTTATCTTGAGAAGCCATTAGAGAAAACGGTAAATAACGTAATTTTGACACCATTTTCTCTGTAATCCTTGGTCCGACCCGACTGCTTTTGTTTCGAATGAATGATGATAAATTTGTTTGTTCCCACACACTTTTTGATATATATGAACCGTTTTAAGTTAGAGTGCATTTTTTGAACACATGAAATAAACCAATGCTCTGGAGGTATAAAAATTGTCATTTCAAGCTAATTATGTAAAAGTGCCCCAGGAGTGCATACCGGATTTTGATTCACCTTGTATGTCATGTTATTAAATGCACGTCTCAATAGAACTTTTGTGACGTATCTTCATAGGTGAAATAGTTTTTTTACTTGTAGAGGTTTTGTTTGACCACCCCTTTGCAGCGACGCTGAACAGTACGTCAATTAATTTTTCACAACTACGGGAAACAATATTTACTTCTCTGTTATTGCTAAACGAATGAAACTGAGTTTACTTGTGCCCCCTTCCCCCTTTATTCCCCTTTTCCATACTTTCCCCCTTTATTCAATGAAACTAATATCAATTTTAAATACCTGTTTTGAAAAATATCCCAGGCTTTAACATTGTATAGCTTATTATTCGCGAGTAAGAAATATACAACTTGGCTCGTAATTTAACATTATTTTTAAATGCATAATTTCAATATCCTAGTTCTTAACATTTCTTCCCAAATTTAAGTTTAAAGTCGATTTTTGGAGGAAACGCCAAAATAGTATATTTTCAACCAATGATTGTGGACAAGTTCTTTACGAAATGATTTAAAACATCTCAATATTCAGAGCGTTTTAAAGCCCCTAGGAAAACTATGAAGCCACAACATCACAAAAGTTGCTTTGAGTCACGGGACTCAGCATACAAAATGGCATCAAAATCTGGTATTATTCGCGCAACTTTTCTTGAACGATGGATTAAAGAAATGCGAGAAGATTTGGGGTATTAGTTACGAAATCGGCCACTAGACTTTATGAAGGAATGCCAAACTGGAGAATCAGTCATGCCTTTGCAACATTGTCAATAATTTGTGTTCTAACTTCCTCAGGAGTTAGAGGTATCTCATATGATATAAATCTTTACATTCTTCGGTCATTTCTTTAGATTTTTTGGAGAAAATAACGGATAGAAGTTCTCGCCTACAAAAGAAAATTGTTTCTATTTCTCGCCAATGAAGATGTGTGGAACGTTGTCTTAAATTTTCACTGAGAACTCTTGCCTTCTACTGTTTATTGAGCCAGGAAGGGGGAAGCAAGGTCATTCAGCAAGAAAAGTTGCGAGAGTAATATTCTCTCGGAGGGCATTTTTCCAAAATTATATTGAAATGTCAAGGACATTTCTTAAACAACACGTTATTATCATTCATTTAAAACAAAAGGCAAAGAGGTGCACCAGGAATTAGAGATAATAGCGTCTAGATTATACTTTTCGCCATCTTTAATGACGTATCATGGTAACCTCGAATCGACCACAAGATTTGGTGGCACGTTACATCTCTACATACTTCACCAGCACGACAGCAGCGGCGTGGAGTTCACGTTTGTTAGATTACTGTTGATGTTACGGTTGTCATAGTAACAGGTGAGGCAAGCGGCTCCCTGGAAGTTAAGGCACGTTAAAGGGTCGACGACTATACTTCAACGGCCGGCGTGTTCGGTGGCATACTCACATCCGGCGCCTTCTTGAGGATTAAATGCCTAGTCGAGTTCCGCGCGTGCCATTTAAAAATCCACTTACATTTCTAATACCAACATACCAGTAGTACGTGATAAGGAAAATAAATTTAAAATATAATTCTTATATAAATAATTGGTGAAGTGCTATTTCATCTACTTCCCCTGAATCACCGCCCCTGGTTTGAGGTGCGATGATTAGAAGTAGTTAATAAGACGTAACATCAAGCTTGTGATGCTGAAAATATCAGTAACGTACAATGAGTTTAATTCTCACCCAAGTGCTTGTCGTTGGTAACATGCTATCACTTTCTTTAGTCGCTGTCCTATCCAAATGCTGATAAGTGAAAAGCAATTCTAAAAAAAAAACTTTTTAAAGGCCTGAGCAAAATGATGTCGCCGTGAATTGCACATTTCTCCTTCCCATATAATTCACGATACCAAGAATCACCGCCAGAAGTGCTAATTATTAAACCAAGCAAACCTCTCTAAAGTTTGATGGTCAGCAACACAATAATGTTAATCTGCATGTTTGAGAGAGACATGCAAGAGTCGTAAATAACCAAGGACAAGGTCTTATAAACGGAAAATGTGCCGCCTCAGACGCCTACATCAAAGAACTAGTGGAACTTCAACAGCACGTACTTCTTCGCATAATGTGTAATGTGGCTACTTAATATTATAACTAGAGCTGGGAAGTTTATGCAAGCTTTTAGCCCTGAAATATGCATTCAAATATGCCACAAAAATAGTGAAATACGCACAAAAATGTGAAGATGTGCAAAGTTTGGTCACAAAACGTATTTTACAATTACATTACATACTTTTGCCACCTAGAGAGAGGGAAATTGCAAATTAAAAACAAATTAGTATCTACTTCTGCACATTTTATTTCGCAAGAAGAGCACAGAATGCTACAAAAAACAAAATAACAACAAAAAAAACTGTATCTGTAGTTACGGAGTGTCTCCTATCAGACTATATAATTTTGTATGTAAACATTTTACTTGGACATAATGTAATGGGAGACAATGTTCGTGCTCAATATAGTATGGAGGACGAACTCTTATTTCCTTCGAAAAATTCCCATTGCTCTACATAGCCCTACATTTTTCCAAAACCTTCATTTGTTTTCTTTCTATTAGCATTCCCCTTTTCACTTGGAGCTACCATTAATCTATCCCTTGCCTTCAGAATAAATGTAAGTGCATCTAAGGTTTTTCTTAATTTCTTTACCTTCTTTATAAACAAATTTCTTCGGTGATGTTGACCGTCAGTGGTCTCAAACTCCTTGTTCTAACGTATCTGAAGCAGCAAGGTTCACGCTAAATATTTTTACATGGAAATTCATATTTTTGTGTAATTTTAATTTTTGTCTAAATGCAAAATGTCTAAAAATATGCAAAAACTTTTATATATGTGCCAAAAAGCTCTGAATATGCAAATACACAATACGCAAAACATTTCTTACATCATTTTCAACGTTTTGCCATGAAACACATTTGAAGTTTCAGAAAAACATGACCATTAACAAAAAACATGCAATTGCATGAACTTCCAAGCTCTAATTATAACACTTCCTGAAATATATGAGTAATTTTTGAAACATCAACATACATGAAACAGGTAAACCAAAATAATGTTTATATTACTTTATCTAGTGCATTTAGCTCTATCCATTTTAAAAATAGTTTAAAGAAAAATCAAGAGGTTTTTAGAAAATCTCGTTTCCAAAACACGTTTTTTGAAAACATTTTAATTTGGAAGAAATATTACACAATCTTATTCAAAGATATAATTTTCAAGACCATATTTCACTATGAAAAAATCTCTGTATGGACAGACAGATGTTTTACTGTAAACCAATATTCTAAAATCAACTACCAACAAAACGGATTCTTGACTACACGTTTAAGAGAAAGTTACTTACTACATACATAAGAACAAGACTTATACAGTTTTTAGCTACAAGGGATCCACTAAACAAGTTTCTGTCAAATGATTAGTACATTGTAAATGTACGTAACAAAACAAAAGGTATGTGGGACATTATTACAAAGACTACAGCACCAACTAATAAAAGATAAAAAATACGGAACTCCACAACAAAAACTAAACTGTACAAGACCCACAAGAAATAGCTGATATATTCAATGAACACTTTTCATAAATTGGTAAAAAGTTAATTTCTCAACACACACTAAACAATAAAACATGCCAACCAATCACTAATGTTAAACAAATTATAAATTCCATATTTTTATATGAAACCAGCCCCTCTGGAATTTTTAAAATCATTGGACAAATTGAGAATAAATTCTCAGCAGGCCTGGACAACATTCCAGATTTTCTTATCAAACACAGACTTCCATGTATAGTACAACTACTCTCTCATATCTACAATTACTCTCTAAAAACAGGCATATTCCCAGATATATTCAAAATGACAAAAATGAAACCAGTATTTAAAATGGGCAACAGTTATGATCCAATGAACTACAGACCTATTTCCCTGTTATCAGAATTTTCTAAAATTCTGGAAAGGATTTTCAATGATAGACTCAGTATCTCAATGCAATAATATCCTTACAAATGCACACCATGGCTTCAGGAGTAACAGATCCACAGACAAAGCCATCTTCTCCTTCTAAATGACGTACTTGTTGCACCAATTCAGAAGGAAATTCCCATTGCCCTTTTCTTAGATCTGTCGAATCATATTTATCAAACCGTAGTAGTTGCCCTCTAGCACACTAAAGGAAACAAAATCTCCCCTACTCTTGCCCTCATACGATAAATTGTGGAGCCTTGCGAGGATATATTCTTGCAGGACCAATAATATTCCTCATATAATAAATAATATGCCTTCGTCTTTAAGGAATAACAAAATAATTTTGTTTCCAGATGAGAAAAATAATCAAAGCAAAAACACAATAATCAGAAAAAACACACAAAACTTTGCACTGGTAAAATGGTTTCAAGACAACAAACTCATCATAAACACCAGCAAGACAGTTTCTCTAAATTTCATGAGTCCCTGATCTAAAGAAAAGCTCGCACGGCATTTGCTCATAAATAATAACCCTGTAACAATATCTCATGAAACTACTTTCTTCGGTCTAACAATTCAAGGAAACCAAAAACTGAATGCTCACATCTCAAATCTTAACAACAAACTCATTAAATCTTACTATGCCCTATTCACCCTCAGGTCAAGCTCGAACACCGAGACACTTTGAACAATGTATTTTGCAAATGTGCACTCACACCTAAAATATGGAATAATATTCTGGGGAAATGCCCCTGAAAGCACTTGCACATTTATTATCCAAAAAAGAATATTGGGAACAATGACCAGCACTCATAAGCTGGAGTCTTGCAAACCCTTGTTCAATAAACTAAGGATTCTTCCTCCACCATGCTTGTATATATTTGAAAGAATGGTCTTCACAAAGAAGATCCCTCTGGAAAACAAAGACTTTTTCTTTAAATTCTGATGTACACAACTACAACAGTTGTCAAAATGATAACCTACATGTTCCCCACTCTCAAACTACACTTTATTAAGAAAGTACCCTAATAGAGAGCATTACACTTTACAACAAATTGAGCAATGATATTAAAGACAAACACAATTCATACATTTAAAAGTAAATTGAAAGCTTTCCTGCTAAACAACATGTTCTACAATGTGGATGAAAATTCAAATCACAACAATACTTCCCTTTAAAAATATACATAAATAAAAATTCTTAACCCATTTGACTTTCTGTTTCATGTTGACTGTTTCGAGTTGAAGCAAAGAAAAAAGAACTGGCCTTTCGTATCCTGCGATGCGGAAGGAGAATGCCTGACCAAAATTTCTGTTTCCTTCACCCTGGATTTGTTAGATGCATTAGGTGCTGCAGTAGGTCTAGATGTACAAATAGAAAAAAATTCTGGCCAAAACCTGCTCCTCCTCACCATTTCACTATTTAAACAGAATGTATTAATATTGTTAATTTATATGTAGTTGCTACAATAATAATTATTATTATCATTATTATCATTATTATCATTATTATCATTATTATCATTATTATCATTATTATCATTATTACCATTATTACCATTATTATCATTATTATCATTATTACCATTATTATCATTATTACCATTATTATCAAGTAGTAGCAGTAAAATGACAATAACAAGTAAATTTTACTTTAACCATGAAACTGAACAAATCTTGAAATGTTACATTATTTGGTATTAAAAAATTATCTACAACATAATATCTTAATCTGTGACAAATCCTAGGCCAATGACCCCATCTCGACCAGGTGTTTTGTTATAATAATAATAATAATAATAATAATAATAATAATAATAATAATAATAATAATAAAAGACGAAAAGCACAGAGACAATACTATAGAACAAGAGACGAAACCTAAAGCAGCTTTTCAAAGAATACGACGAGAAATCCCAAGACTACTTCAGCAATTCAGGGCCGACGAATGGGAAAAATTCCTCAAGCGAACTGACATTAAAGACAGGAACGACATATGGAAAGTACAGAAACAAATACGGACACCGAGTCTACCAATATCAGCAATAACAACCCAGACGGGCCAACTACCCGCTGCGAAAACCCACAATTTTTGGAGAGACCCTACAGAAACTCTTCACTTCAACTTACGTGATCGATCCCTCCGGAAACTACGAGCCAACCACAACACTTTTCCACGCAGGCGACACCGACGAAGAAATATTACAAATTTCGGAAGAACTGAAGGAAGCGGTAGCATAGTTAAAAAGAAACAAAACGAGCGGGCCCGATGGCAAAATGGTGCGCCACCTTTCGCGAAGTGCCATCAAAACTCTACTACAAATCCGAAAAGTTTGCCACAGTAATACTAAAATGCCACAATAATACTAATCGAAAAACCGAATAAAGAACACAGAGATCCAAATAATTACATACCCATCAGATTGTTATCACAAACTTCGAACGTTTTCGAAAGACTTCTACTACCCCACTTAAGAAGCAAACTTGACGAAAATTCCGCAATAAAAAACACAATTCGGTTTTACAAAGGGCTGCTCGTCGGCGCTACAAACATATCGATTAGCAAAGGAAGTATCTTCCAGTCTCTTCTTCAAATCCTCCCTCCCCGCAATCTTTTTTTACTTTTCTTATGCCTTTGATACGGTGAATCACCGCATACCACTTCAAAAATCCGTATGTTTATTCCTTCAAGTCTATCTACTTTTGACAAGCTATATCACTTCTTTAGTAGATCACTTCGGTAGATCTTTTCAAACCTGCTTCTGCTTCCAATTCCAATTCTCCTCTACTCGCCCAATTCAAGCACGAGTCCCCCAAGGGGCTATCCTCTTACCTCAACTTATTTCTTCCTCCAGGACCTCCACAAACGCCTGTCATTACTGAATACCTGTACGCCGACGACGTGGCCCGTACGGCCAAAGAGAGCATACTCTCAAGGGCCGTCAACAGCCTCCAGAAAGCGACAAATTCACTAAACGACTGGTGCAAAAGAAACGGCATTACACTGAAACACACAAAACGAAACGACCTACCGCTCCCTATACACGTCGACGGACACAAAATTCCGTGAAAATAAACAATTATTTATTTAGGCATCAAATTTGATCAGAAGCTTACATGGTAAGAGTGCGCAGAAGCAGCTAAAAAGATCGGGTCCCGTGTCACTCGCCTCGCCCCACTATTAGGAGCGCCAAAACCGAGAGAGTACGAAGATTCTACTGTATACCCTTGCATTAGAGGTGCAGGGATTTACGCTTGCGCAACCTGAGTCACCACCTTTCGAGCAAACCTCGTCACGGTCACTATTGCAAAAAAACCCCGATGCATTAGAACAGCTTTCAGGCCCGAATTGGGAACAATCTTTTATAACTTTAAAGCAAAAATTAAGTTAAAACCTATTACGAACGTAATTTATGAATTAGCAACTATCGAAACAAACAACCTCTTCCAAAATCTCACTCTAGCCCCACTATTTCAAAGACACCAGCAGTACTTCATTAAAAAATCAAAGTCTAGAACAAAAATACTCCCTACCGATATTCGTTTCATGCGACCTCCATAAATCACAAACTGCTTAGAAATAAATTACAGATAAATTACTAGCACAAAATCAAACACATTCCTAGAAAACCACTCGCAGAAAATTCTCCCTCTTCTACTATCATCAGCCTCAAATCTTCTCTTTCTTATCACCAAAACAAGCATCAGAGACATTTTCACCTTTAGGAGTGAAAAGTATCTCTGACGCAGAGTTTCGTGACTTAACGTTAATTTCAAAGAATTTGGGCGATCGCCGACGTGTAACACTTTGATGAAAATGGTACACGCTGCAGTGATTGTTGGTCGTAGATACAGCCAGTTTGTATGATGACTTCTATTGCGTCTAGTCTAGCTGCTAAACTACTGTCCTGGATAATACTAGATGAAGCTTTTATTACTGACAAGAAAATGTAGCGGTTGAAAATGTGCATCAACTTGTGCTCTCCAAATGATTTTTAACACGTTTGTTTTATTTTTAAAAATTGTTAAGAAATTTTTGATAAATGTAATTTTGTACGTAATTTCTTTTAATAATACACAATATATTCAATTTGAGATATTTATTACATATTTTCACTGTTTTCATTACATATTTATGTACATATTTTGACGATTCATTCTACATAATTTTCCGGTCTTTACTCACCATTTCTTTACAATTTTTGAAGTGTTTTTATCACGTGTATTTTCACCCAAAAAATATGCGCATCATATTTCTTTAAATGTTTATTTTCAATAATAATTTTAAGTGTTTTTCTGAAACAATGTTATATAATTCTTATCTTGATTTAGTATATATTTTGGTTTACATTTATTTTCTTACAAATATACGAGTTATTTGTAATTAGTGTTAATAATTCTCATATACTGCATTCTGGAAGTAGACATATACGGTAATGTTTCCTTGGTGTGATGATCAATGCTTGTGTAACTGCAGTTTCTGATTACATCTCATTTTCCATTAAAAGCTGTAAAATTTTATGTCTCTCTTTATGATATACCAACCCGTGTGTTTGACCCAACTCGTCGCATTTGCACTAAGTTTTCTCACCCCTACTTCCTGCTTGTGACACGAGTGACTTCGTAAGCTGATATCGATATGCGCCAAACCTTTGAGAAGGTCATACGCGTGTCCGTTCTTCTGACGGCCCTGGCTTAGAGCTTGTCCCGGCTGGGATGGTGTACTGCTGGTTAGTGATACCTGGTAAGGGAAATTCCCGCTAGCCAACGTGTAGATCGGCGCCAGATTTCACCATAGGAAGGGGAAAATAGCCGCAATCTCTAAGAACATGCACTACCGGTCTCATGACAATAGCAGTTGACGCGGAAAGAAACTAATCCTCAGTATATAGCTATCTATATGTCACCCGGCGGCCGCTCGAGCTGTTCCGACAACTGCTTTGAATGAATGCTTCCAGGTCTCTCACACATCGCAAATTAATGTATAAATGTCAATCATATAAATGTATTAATCGGGGTAAAGCTATTTGAATATAATACAATTGATGACACCTAATATAACAATACGATACCGGCAATCAGTCTATACGTCCATATGCCGAGAATCCTGTTTCCTCTCTGAACTAAATCATTTAGCATATTTTACTATTGAATAGCGTATTTTTAGGTTAGCGTTATTTACTACAATATTTTTTTTGCTCATTTTTTCTATTGATGAAACTTGTTAAGAGATTATCAAGGTACGCATATCATAAATTGCCTGTAAATTATTTAACTATTATTTTATTTTCTCGAACACAATCTAATGTTTACACAAATAAAGTGAAGATTCTCGAAGAATTGAGTAACGAATTGAGAATCGAAGTCTTAAATCACATATCTGTTTCCTGTTTCTTGCTTAATTGGATGAGAAACTGGCTCATTTCTTTTAAATGTATTTATTAAACGCCGCATGAACATCTAGAGTGGCTCAATATAATATTAGAACACCCAGAAATCTTATGTTCTGCGATATTTTGGCAGTTGTAAGAAAGAAATATAAGCAGGAAAGTGAAACATAATTGTTCCTTTATTAATGCATAACAGTAAAAAAAAAGCCGAATGTAGTCGACCCATTCAATAAAAAAGAAAACCAAATAAAACAGTATGGATTCTTTAACCACGGTAATATTCGGACACGTGAAACGAAATATATCATGAATAAATAACCAAAAATAAAATTAATACTTTGTAGCATAACCATTCTTGTCAACGACTTGCTGCAATCGCTTTAGCATTGAACCAACAATTATGTTCAGGTACTGTTGTCCAATGTGTGGCAATTCTTCCTTGATTCTCTTTTGTAGATGGGACTTCGACGTAATTGGGATGCTCCTATTATATTCCGATTCATGCCATGAATTCTCGATTCGATTGAGGTCAGAAGACTGATGCGGCGTTTCCAGCACTATTGAACAATTTTTAAACAACCATTCCCACACTAGATACAATTTGTGTCTCGGGTCGTTATCTTGATAAAATTTAAACGAGTTCCTAATGTCAATGGAGTTGTGTAATTCTCTTTTAGTATGTTGAGATACTTATGTTTGTCCATTGGGTATTTAATAAATACCAGCTGCCCCAAGCCACCAGCTGATATGCAGCCCCGCACCATTATGTGTCCACCACCGTGTTTCACAGTTGACACTAGTTTTGAGGATGCAATTCTGTATTTGGTTCGCGACATATAGTTTCCCTACCTTTACTGCAAAAACTATTAAACTTTTTCTCATCTATAAACTGATATTTGTCCACGGTGTCTTTAATTAACACCTGCTCTCCCACGCCAGCAGCTGATATGCAGACTCTCACAATTATGTGTCCACCTCCGAGTTTCACAGTTGGCACTACGTTTTTAGGATGCAATTCTGCATTTGGATTGCGTTATATAATTTTCCTACCGTCACTGCAAAAAATATTAAACTTTTTCTCATCTATAAAAATTACCTCACGCCACCACTCCTCTGATTTCGTCACATATTCCTTTGCAAACGAAGTTGTTTAGCTCTATTCCCAGCACCGATAAAGTTTTTCTTCCTATCGGCTCTGCCACGAAATCCGGCATTTCTAATTACTCTGCGCACCGTTTCGGGGTGCACAGATGTCCCTGACGCTTCGTGCCGTTCCGCTGCCAGCTGGTCGGCACTCACCTTCGGATATTCTCGCATTTTCCTCAAAATTGCACGCTGCTCTCTTTCGCGGATCTTCGTACGTTGTACTGGTTGCGGTTTAGATTCAATTGTCGTAAGCGGAAGTAGGAGAGGAGAAATAGGCAGAGAAAAGGTAGAAGTAGAGGAAGAAGACTAATGGAAAGACCGTCCGATTGTGATAATTTCACATTTTGGATTCCATCATAAAAAAAGAACAAAAGAACAGATGGGATTTCACTAGCTTGTCAACGCGCACGAAATTGCCCAGCTAGGATTTAGCAGCAACGTGAGTGCTTTCAGGGGCAGCGTGAGACGCGCTTGTGCACGTGGCCGGCGCGCGTGACCTTGGCCGAGTGCAAGTGTGGGCGCACCGGCGAGGAATAGCACCCGCGCGGCACACTCTCCTGGAAGGCACACGGTCACGTCCCCTGACGAGGTCAATGCATCGACAATAAACTGCAGGAGTTTCTTGCAAATTGCACTCCCTTTGCAGAAATAAAGTGTATAGATTGAAATGCGAACAAAATTTTCGACGCAGCTTCGAACTCCGATTACTAGTTTCGAATAATGCTTAAGACGTTCTTCTTGTTCAATGAACATTCGTCGACGCTCCCGGGAAATCAGAAGCACGTGCTCAGTGAGGTTGAGTGGCCCGGAGCGGAGCCGGGAGAAGGCTTGACCCTGTCGCTCCCGGGTTCTCGGGTTCTCGGGTTCCCGCGCCGCGCCGCGCCGCGCCGCGCCGCGCCGGCCAGTCGCACCACACCACGCGGTGTGCGGACGCTTTCGAGGTCACCGTCGGCAGATGTGACGTCACGCTCACCTGATCAGCAGTCACCCGATGACAGAGGTTGCTCCCCCGACCGCTTTCCACTCTTTCAACCAACTAAAACGAGCCACCAGGAATTCGCCTCTAGCCCTTGAAAGAGAGCCATCTCTGGGCCGGCGCGGCGAACGCACAGGAGCACACTTTCCCTTTCGTTTTCATGCCTTCCAAGCCGGTCATTCAATAATCCTATTAATTTAAATAATTTCGCTCAAATTCTCTATGTCCTTATACTTTCTTCTACAAAAAACAAAACAAAAAAATATGTCTGATAGGAAAATATTACAGGACAGTTACACAACCAAGACAAACTACGCAAGAAGAGATTAAACTAACATACAATCCCAATTTTTCACAACAATGTCTTGCCCAGCTACATTTAGCAAACATGTTTTTGCTCGTGAAAATAATATACACTCAAATCAACACACGATGGCGTAAAAGACAAAACATTCCCAATCACAATTTGCTACATAATTTCATACTCACAATTTTGTTCAAAACACAAGAAGTATTTGAAGACACGAGTCCAACAGCTTACACCAGTTGAAAGTAAACAGTCGCCAATATCGTTTGGAAAGAACACCGTTAACAAAAATTCGTAGACAGATGACAATGGTAAAAGTTTAAAAAAAGTAAATAAAGAAGAAAACAGGAAAGAACACTATCCTACAAGAATAGAAAATTTAAAAACTGATTGAGTGATTACACAGACACAATACCTTAGGCATATACTTTATTTCTTTCGGGGTCATTTATGTGAAAGGCGATTTTCATATTTTAATTGTTCCATCGTGGTCAATTCAATGCCTTCTTGATTTCAATAATATTGTTTTTGTTCACGATTAAGCCAATATTTTGCCGTTTATGGAAAACTTAAGAACTTTCGAATATTGCAAAACTGGTTGGCGAAAGGGGCACAAACTAAATGAAATGTCAATCTCAGCAAACCGACCTTCACCTCGACAGTACTGACGCAGGAGCGATATCTCCCAACATTGATCTACACATTTCCACACATGCAGCACCCACGATTGATAATAGGACTCCCGCGGTGGTCTCACGTTGCATCACGCGGTTGGAAACTAAACACCATTTTGTGTTTCTTCAGCCTCGAGGGCTTTCCTGCCCCATCGCTGTTAATAACACTTTATTCAACTTCATCGTTTTGACGTAAAAATGAGAACAGAGTGCGTACTGCATGATACGGAAACTCTGCAATTAACGAACGGTGATGTTTTTTCATTAAAGAAATGGAGATGAATCATCGCAAAGTTTTATTCTTACTTATTATCTGCCATAAAAAAAGCTACTTTCCAGACAAATACTGTGGCTCACTTAAATATTCGGACACCCAGAGATGCTCCAGAAATCGTAAGTTCTGCGACATTTTGACGGATGTAGGAAAGAAATATAAGAATGTTAAACATAATTGTTCCTTTATTAATGCATACAAACAAAAATGCCGAATGTAATTGACGCATTCAATAAAAAAGAAAAAAAATGTTTGGATTCTTTAGCCACAGTAATATTCGGACACGTGAATTGAAATATAATATAAATCAATAAATAAATAACCAAAAATAAAATTAACACTTTGTAGCATAACCGTTCCCGTCAATGACTTGCTGCAATAGCTTTGGTACTGAACCAACAATTTTGTTCCGGTACAGTTGTCCAATTTGTGGCCATTCTTCCTTAATTCTATTTTGCAGGTGAGACTTAGACGTAATGGGGATTCTTCTGACTGTGCATTCCAATTCATGCCATAAATTCTCGATTGAATTCAGGAGAATGAGGCGGCGTTTCCAGCACTTGGACAATTGTACAACAATCATTCCCTCACTAAATATGATGTGTGTTTCGGGTCGTTATCTTGATAAAAAGCAAAGGAGTTCCTGATTCCCAGTGTGTCAACAGATTTATGTAAATTATCTTTCAGAATGTTGAGATACCGATATTTTTCCACGGTGTCTTTAATTAACACCAGCTCTCCCACGCCAGCAGCTGATATGCAGCCTCACACATTTAAGAGTCCACCTCCGCGTTTCACAGATGGCACTATGTTTTTAGGATGCAATTCAGCATTTGGTTTGCGCTATATAATTTTCCTACCGCCACTGCAAAAAATATTAAACTTTTCTCATCTATAAAAATTACCTCACGCCACCACTCTTCTGATTTCGTCACATATTCCTTTGCAAACGAAGTTGTTTAGCTCTATTCCCAGCACCGATAAAGTTTTTCTTCCTATCGGCTCTGCCACGAAATCCGGCATTTCTAATTACTCTGCGCACCGTTTCGGGGTGCACAGATGTCCCTGACGCTTCGTGCCGTTCCGCTGCCAGCTGGTCGGCACTCACCTTCGGATATTCTCGCATTTTCCTCAAAATTGCACGCTGCTCTCTTTCGCGGATCTTTGTACGTTGTCCTGGTTGCTGTTTAGATTCAATTGTAGTCTTTCTCAAATCTCATAATGATATCGTGTACCGTGCTCTTGCTCACTAGTCAAAGATTGTGACGGCTCTGCAGGAGCGTCCCTTTGCGTGGTGGAAAACCACAAGCTGCCTCTGCTCGAACGTCGAGTTCTTTCCCTTGCGCCCCATTGCAAGAGATGTTTCCATGCGGGAATATTTACAGCGACTAACATCGTAGTTTCGTTTGTCCTGGGTAGTCGATGGTGCGCTCATCGCGCTATCTAGGAGTAGCGAGGGGGTAACAGGACATTGTTCATTACGAGTACGAATACGAATGTGACTTCGTATTCTGGTATATTCACACACAAATCCGTGTTGTTGTGCATCAGAAACATTTTATACTGTTTCCTAATAATAAAAACACAGTTCCTTTGCATTTCCTCACATGTAACGTCCGCGCACATGCGAAAAATTAGTCAAAGAAGAAACGCTTTCTATATTTGTATCTGTCAAAATATGAGCCACTGTAAGAATTTTACACATTTACTTTCAGGTATTATTCAATTATTTCGAAGCAGAATATTTATTTGTTTACAAGAGCTAATGATATGCTAAAGATTTACTGATACATCGAATTATATGATTCAAAGAAAAAATTAAAAGTGATAGACCTATTGACTGGCACTGTGCACTCCTTGACCGCTTGTCGCTAAGACCAACAAGAATACCCAGCTGTGAAATACGCATCACTAGGCAGCAGTGACGTGGGACATGTGATATTGAGGTTAACAGTTATCACTTTCTTTCTGTTGAATTTCAGCACGCGCTGGCCTCTGACAGTATTTCTACTTCTTAAGACGCAAACTTTTTTTCCCTCTATAACACCAACAATAAGAACAGTTCAAAATTCTTCATATCCCCGAAGCTTCTAAAATTAACTAGTTCAATACATTTTAAATTTTTCACGACTTCACATCCAATTCAAAGTGACATAAGTTCAATATGACCATACTTTCAAAACTGTACAATTTTACCTCACAAATTCTAAGACGTGGCTGTGGTTTCGTGAAAGCCTTTTGCCCAACATCAAAAGAGCACATCCAAAATACAGTATGCGCTTTGAAACTGAAAGACGCATGTCGAAAAGTCCTCGAGCGATTTCCTTTCAAGCCACCAATATCAGTGTTTGCGCGGATGTAAAGTTGCGACTGGTAATTTCAACCTGTTCTTATTCAATTTACACTAAATAGTCGTTTTTTTCTTCGTAAGTCTAAATTTAGAATCAGTCGATAAGTAGCTCCGAAGCATTGTATTGGTCGAAAATATAGATCGCTCTAACCCTTCGCGTCGCGCATCCCTTCTTGCTGTAATCCCCTATCTGGTCTGTTAAGGAGAGGCAGAGATAACGCCATTGCGAAACACTCCACACGCGATGTGTCATTCATTCACACCGCCTGTGGATCCGACATATATACTTCGGTTTTTTATCTGCGACACTTGAACCTGAGTCACATGTTTTGGGAACACGGGCGTCGAGTGATTGTAAACAAAAGCAACACGTGCAAAACGCATGAGTTTATGTTGCTGCACTGGATGCAACGATGGCGTGCAGGATCTTTATGCTCTGTATCTAGATTATTTTATTTTTTTAATAAATTTGTTACTTAACTTATTCTCGACTTTGATAGTGTTCGGGAGTGAACCCTACACTACGAATCCCGAAATTATTATTTTCAATTGGGATATATTCTGTACGAGAAACCTCAATTAACAATCTATCAAAAGTATTTTGGAAAACTGTTATTCTAAGTTTTCGAAAATATCGAATGAAATATTTACTAAAACTCCCAATTTTATTCATTAGTAGAAATTATATCAAGCGTGTTCATGTTTGTTTTTTTTAATTTATTTTAGCACATTGCATTATGGATAAGAAAAGTGATCTCTTAGGACCCCGCAGCAATTAACTACTGCAATCTGTTGAAGGAGGGATCATTCTTTCGTCAATCTAACTAAGGTCAACAGATACTCAAGGCTTCTACAAACTAATTATTTTTAAAATACAGCACTGGCCTTGTTTGATCTGTTACAAGAATGCTACCGTATGAACTTCCATGTCTTGCTGTTACACATGAAATCACCTGCTGCTTTCTAAGGAAGTGACAATACATGAATAAGTAGTGGTTTCAACACCCCACAAATTGATTTTTTTTCTTACGAGTCAGCTTTTTCAGAGATATGCCTCTTAGGCAACATGGTGATGAACATTAAGCCTGCTTCCGTCAGGTTTGAAAACGTGGTGCAAACAAAACCGAAACGTGAAATGCAGGAGTCCAAGAGGAAACAATAGGCTGTGGGCAGTAGAACCATGGGGACCTCTTATTTCAAGCAAAAGTCCTACCACTCACCCAATACATAAACACAATTCACCTCTCCATGCAACAGGAATAAGTTGTAGTGAATTTGAATTAGAAGTAAATATATTTTATATGGTTTGAAGGAATAAAATATCGGGTTCCCAATTCATTCCGAATCTTAGGCAAGTTGCTCCACCCCGTCGGCGCCCCTGGCGAAATCTAAGAAGTCTCTGCCTCACGCTCTCCGAGCGGAAAAAAGCGGCCTCAACGGGACGACAACGGAGGGAGGCCGCCCCGCTACGGTGAGTCGCGCCGCGCCGCGCCGGCTGGGAACAAACGACGAACTACCTCGTCTCGCGCTAGCTCCCATCCGCGCCGGTCACGAAGACCACCCAACGACCATCGCTGTTGGTGGATCTGCGCTTGCTACCCGATTGTGGAGTCTAGATGTTGGGCAAAATTAAGCCAAAATAACGATAGATTTTCGAAATAATTTAGTTAAATTTTAAACGTGATTGAAGTGCGACTATTTTTTTTCTTTTTCCTTAAGTATGCCTCCATCCTGTTCATTAGTACTCTCAATAAAAGTTAATCAAGTGATTCAATTTATTAGTCTTCTATATTCCAATTAAATATTAGACAGTCCAACCGTCAACAGCCAATTTAGCGTAAGCGTGTTTGAAACTAAACAAAAAATGTAAAATATGCTATTGAAATAATGTACTGTGCCCATGCGATAGCTGAGATCGCTAAGGCAGTAGTAGCGTAGAGGTCTTAGACCAGAAGATCGCAGGTTCGAGTCCCGCCTCGGGCATGGTTGTCTTGTGTTTGTCTCTGTATGTTTGTGTGCTTATTGCATTATTCATCATCGTCATCATAATTTAATCCCATCCCCCAGGGCCGACAAACCTGAAATATAAAAATTGAATCAGCATTAAACAGCGGATTCCCTCTATAGAAAAAGTAACAAGCACCTACGCCGATTATCATGTCTGAGCCCCAGTGGTACGCATCTTTTGCGTGGTCCCATGGTGGCCGATTCACGAATCAAACAAGAAACTATTGAATATGACACCGAGTTTAACTCAACTTCATTTACTCCGGAGAACTAGCAGAGGAATGTCCTCGCCATGACGTTCGGAACGTAAACCTCCACCCTCATAAATAAAGCTCTACTTAAGACTCTTGCTATGTAAATATTATTTGTATAACTTAATCGTCGGTCTGGATGGTCGATGTGGCCCAAAATTTTACCCTTTCTGCGGCTCAGTCGTGGTTTGTATCCAACTCAAGGCAGTTCCGGAGGTGCATTCGATCGCGGGAGTTCTTGTGCTCTACGGACTCGAAATCCGAAGAGTAAGCAAGCGCGTTTTTAGTGTACGACATGGTGTAAGAAGTATTTATTTCTTACACTGTGGTATACGGCGTTCCAAACGTTAAATATAACCATTCCCCATAAACCAGGAATTCTAGGAAGTGAAATTTCAGTATTTGCCGAGTGTTACCTCCAAATACTCTGAACCATAAGTTGTAAGGCTGTAAAGGGTTGTCTGTTCCGGAGCCTTCAGTTCAGGGGTTGCCTTGTACTGAAGATCATAAAAAAATTAAACTTGTAGAACTCCCACGGCACATAGTTTCTGCGATTATTTCTATCTTTTGTAATTTTCGAAAACTCAGAGTTGAACGAATTCCATTCTTTTAATCGTCCCGTCTTCAATCTGTAAAAAGAATTATTATTCATTTATTGGTAAATTTTATTAATTATGAAAATAATGTTGAGGCTTTAAGTAGAATCCCCTGAAAACAGAATATCCGTTTCAAACTCACAGGGCCTCGAGTTTAGATCGATCGGGAAACTTCAATTTTTGAGAAAATCGTCAGATAGGTTTCGGCGCTTGCATTGACCACAGACAGACGGACGGTCAAAAATATATTTTGTCGTCAATAGATTTTTCGGGATCAAGGAACCACAAAAGAATGGATTTTGACTTTGCAATGTGGTTTTTGTCGCAAAATCGTCCTTTACCGACGTACGATTACAATACTCTCTCTTTTTACGAAGTAAGGTGAGAAAGTAAAAGTGTGGACTCCGTGCAGACCACTCGAAACGTTTGTATCAGTATTGTGTGGCGCCGCGGCTTCGTGAACTACAGTGGACCCCATGAAATTCACACGTAAGTCGAAGAAATATGATCGAGATCAGAAAGTTACAGGTTGAAACGTTGCGTAAAAGGAATGAAAAATGTATAAATAAAGTAGTGTAAAGAGACAAGGGCTCTAGGATTGTAATCATACTGATACAACTCGTCTTCCACACACAAAAGTAAAGCCCACTTCCGAAGTATCTTCCGAACTTTCAACGAACCCAATGCTGTCAGGTCAAGTTGCGAAAGTACAGATGTAGCATTCAAAAAGCATATCTGTTGTGAACGTGAGTGGCAGTAACTCATTCCCAACGTGGAAAAAGTCAAATAGATCACCCGTTTTTGATGTCGAAATGGTTGCTCAATTTAAATATGAAGCTCTATTCATCGCTTAGTGTGCTGTTACTGAAATACGAGGGAAACGAACAAAAAAATTGAATGACTTATGACATTGTATGGACATAACTAGATTACATTGTCTCCCACAATTAAATAAACAATACAATGAAATTGCATGCAAAGATTGCATTGCAATCACACATTTTCTAAGGCAAGCACGAGGTCAGAAAATAACATGGGAATAACATAAAATAACATGGTTACAAGGAAAAACAATGTCACTCATGCAAAGACACTTATTTTGCGAGTAAAATGTACTGGTTTGCACGGTCATTGCAACTTATCGGAATATAATCAACGACCACAAGTGATGGCAGAAAAATAATCTTCTATAATTTCTATGATTTCTATGAGTTCTATGATTTTACTAACAATTTGCTGATACAATTACATCGTTCGCGGTTGAGTAAGGGTGTCGCGGGTGACCTTAGGTAACCGTTGCATAATTCGCAACGGCGAGCGTACGGGAGACGAACTCGCCGCCCTCGCGTGGGGCCAATCGATAGTCGCGCACTGCCCGCCCCGCCCCGCCCCGCCCCGCCCCGGCCCCGCCCGCCCCGCCCCGCCCCTCCCGCCCCGCCCCCCCCGCCCCGCCCCGCCGCGCGCGCGCCGCGCGCGCGCCGCCGCGCGCCGCCCCGCCCCGCCTATCTGACCAAATGCACCTTCAAATGACCTCGAGACCACGACGGCGCGGATGGTGGAAAAAGCGGTGAGCCGGACGGTGGTGCAGGCGAAGGTAGGGCGGGGCAGCACGGGGCAGGGCGAGTGCAGGCATGGGTAGGCGAGGTGGGAGCGGGGCGCGTACAGGCGTTGGTAGACAAGGTAAGAGCGAGAGGGAGGTGCTGTGTGCATCGAAATGAGAAGGAACGAGCGGGTAGCTGTCGGATGCGTCAGCCGTTACTCGTCCCGCGCGCCGCTCTAGGAAAGCGCGAACTCGGCGGCAGAGACGGGGGCGGGGAGGTAGCCTTGTGGCCAACACCAATCAATGAACTTTTTTCATGATAATACCTGCTACCACATGTTCAAAATAGTTATTTTAAGCAGTATAACCTTAGCAGTTTTTTCAGGTTCTCGTATCAAAAGGCGCAGGTCTCAGGTGTGTGTCAAGATTTTTTAGGAACCGCGTTGTGAAAACCTACATTCGACAATTATCTTAAAAACATAATTTACTATGTAAACATCACAGTCACTTTTCCGTAACCACGGAAGGCTGACAACCCAACACCCGGGTACAAAAACTTGCATCCTGCGGATGTCATTTAGGCGTTGGGTAGATGGCACTTCCCAACACGAACGAGATTACTTATATAATAATATATACACGAACGAGAAGAAATATAAGTAAGAAATCCCGTAAACTAGTAGTTAGATACAAGAGTGAGAGGTTGTATGCCCAAATGCTGTGTGCTAAAAATAAAAATGTACAAACCCCTGAAAGGCAAAACTGCCGAACAGGGAAAAAAATCTGTCAACTCCAGTTAAATAGCTTCTAATGAACACATTGATCAATCTGTAAATCCTCTTCCATTCCTTATTTTATTCAAAAATAAAGTCGATACGTTTGATAAGTTATAACTTATTACAGTTACACAGTTACATACATAAAAGGTACTATATATTAAGGTATTGCAGCTATAAGTATAACTTACAGGTGTGCATAAGGGCAAACTTGTATGCATTGTGCCTGTTGAGTAATAAGACATCAGAATTGTATAAAAAAAACACCTACAGATGTTACTAGTTTTTACTATTAGGAAAAAAACAATAATAGACCCTTTTTCAAAAGAGGTATGGCAGTTCATATTTAATATGAAATAGATACGTAATATTCGTCTTGCAGCATTGGAAATTATATCCAACTAACATTTCTATTATCTCGTGAGATTCTTCAGCAAAATAAGTGCGAAAAATTCGAATTTGCAATTTCGAAATTCGTTAAATTTGTAAAAATTTCACGAAACAACTCGTGTAAAAAATGTATATGACATGCGATGAACATGAAGTGTACATAAAACGTACGTGATTCAATTATCTAATTTTAAAAACAGATTCATTATGTAAAAAATATCATCAATAGGGAGTTTTTGCACCTCGAAGCATTAAAGCAACCTTCAGCAGTACCGATGTTCTGCGCATGCGCATTTCAATTTTCGCACCACTTTTGCGCATGTGCGCAAGCGCAGAAGTTCGAGATTGCATTCAATTGCTGAACTCTATGCCCTACACAACAAGCTCCCTAATACATTCCGGTGAGCCAACCACACACGAGCACGAATCTACACATTCCCGCGAGATACAATAGATCAATGTGTCTAATGAAATTCAGGAGATGCAAATTAAATTTAAATGTTCACACCCAAGAACTTGTCTCGGTTTAAACGTCGTGATATGAATTGAGCAGAGATAATTAGTAAAGAAAGTACCCACTACAAGACAAAGGACAAATAGCGGCTTATTACATTGCAAAGACAAAGAGCATAGAAATTAGGAACTATTGTCAATGCCGAATACTTTTTGACGGTGTCTGGCTTTGTCAGACATTCTCCGATTTACACGAGAATGTGAATGCAATTAAACAAACAATTGTAACGTTAAACTGACGTAAAGTTAATGCCTATCTGGTTTTATATTCATATTTTTTTCTGGGGTTGCAAGTCCCCTCAAGATCCTTTTTTCCATTTTCTTATCTGAAATAATTGAAAGAATTTGATGCGGATCCTACTTTAGCTTCAGGACTCTAAATATAGCTTTTGTCCCCTGCCAACGCATATACTTATCTTTTCTTTACTTTTTATCGTTAAATAAACAAAACCACTGCATTTCATGGTTTGAAAAGAAATGTCATGCATTACAATTGACGATATGCTAATTTTGATTGAAACTTATCGCTTCAGTTTTTCAACAATCGCGGTCCGAAAGATAATGTAATAATTTTATTTCAAAATGATTTAATATATATATATATATATATTTATATTTATTTCTTAGATTTAATGTCGATTAATTCTTGTTTTTTTCATCATCATTTAATACCATTCATCTATACTTATTTTTAAAAGTTTTCGAAAATATTGATGTCGTTACTTTTAGTTGTTTTTTTTGTTTTCTTCTTGTATTTCCCGAGAACTACCTGATTTCCCGGGTATATATTTATCAAAATCATAAGCAGCGATCCCCCCCCCCCGCCACACTGGGGTTGGCCACCCTGCTCCGCTCTCCCCTCCTATCTTATGGTTAGGGTTTCCTATGCAATCGTTGCAACTGGAAAGCATTACATACAATGGGGGATTGCATAGTGGCGTTGCTTTTCACACGTCCACTGATGTGTAACTAGTAGGTAAAATCTTTCAAAGCTTTTTCCTTCTCCAATTCGCAAAGTTATTTAAAATGAAAATATAATAGAGTGATTGTCACATTATATAAATAATTTAACACTCCACATATCCTTTGTTCCTTTTTGAACAATCAAAGTACACATTTTTCAAAAAAATGTTTTATTTTTCATGTATTCTGAAACACGACGTTTCGCTTAATTTAGTTTTACTCATCAGATGTAAACAAATTCATAAAAATTTATTTATGTCTGAAATGAAAACAAAATCCGAAAATGAAAAAAAAAACAAACTTATTTTTGAATATTTTGGTTTTATTCTTTTAGGTTGGTTGTTCAATCTTACATGTTTGTACAATCAGCTTTCTTATATCTAATTTATACATGTACTGTAATTTTTACTTACATTCATTAATCTAATATTTTAATAAGACAGCCCACTATGTGAAAAAAATCCTTTTGTAGATGATTTCCACTTTATATATATTTTGGCTGAGCAGGTAATCATCACTTACGGAACCTGTGTCAACGTTCGAGGGAATCCCAGGGTTCGCGGAACCCAGGTTGAAGACTCCTGATCTAAAGTATTTTTTCGAGATCGTTGGTCATTTATGTGAATCGCCTAGGGCGTTCTCGAGTCGGGCGAGCATCGAGAAAAGGACGATGCTAAGGCAGGCAGGCAGCGCGGTGAAGCGAGGCGCGGGGCGCCCACTTGCGCGGTCGCCGCCGTCATCAGGCGATTGGTGCACAATGCGGCCGCCTCGCCGGAAGCCGCAATCATCTGCGCGCCACCGCCGCGCCATCGCCGCCGCCACACCGCGCCAAACGGCGACAGCCATGGGAGAGACTCCACGGAGGCGTGACGGATTGTTATTTTTTCCATTCTCAAACGTGAAGGTTTTTCGAATTCCATGAATCCATTTTCCCACATGCTTAGTGCAAAGGAAGGACAGTAATAGATTTGGAATTTATAATTAATAAATTCAATAATACATTTGGGTTATGAAGTGAAAAAATCTGCTAACGGGGAATAGCCGTCGAATTTCGAAATTGGCTTATCTACAAAAAATCTTGAAGTGACCATTATGTTATTAATAGTAAGAATAAGTTCAAACGTGATATTATCCTGCTATGATGTTATATTGCGGTCCTGCTCGTTACTTTTATTACAATTACACAATGTCGACATCAATATTTGCAAACATGGGTTACATTTAAGGGTGTGTTCTTGAAGGAGAAATACGCATGTTAGCGTTAATGATGCATAATAAACAATAGAGCTCATTTCCTATAAATATATGTATCTGAAGTTACTTCTAGGTCTTCACTTAACACGTCGAAGATATATTTAAACACATATGCCATAAGAGTTAGACGTAGTTTTCAAACAAAGGTAAGATCCTTGGTTGGCTCTGAATGGACGTGAAAACTAGGAGGGACCAACATTGCAAAACCACACTTCGAAACTCACACACAATGCCTTGAGACATAAGGAAAGTAAACTTCTTAGAATGCGAGGAAGATTGATAGCTAAAAAGAACCCCTTGTCTCTTTCTAAAAACATTCCTCCCAGCATTCTGAAGAGGCTTCGTTTGCATGACGGAAATGTGAGCAGCCAGCGAGCGCAGGCCCGAGCACTGAGAATTCGGAGCGCATGAGATAGTCTGTCATGTTGTCTGCTCACTCATGTGAGTAAGTTTTTCACTCACTGATTCCAAATTAAATTGGGAGCGTGATCGTTGAAATTATTCGCATTTATTTTACAAACGTTGGCTAACTTGTTCTTGAGTTGTTTTGCTCCCTATTATTGTCATTCCGTGTATTGAAGAATTTTCGTCTGATATGAATGCATTTATTTAGCTAGAATGCAAGAAAACTACACTTAAAACGTCCTTTTAAAAGAAATATTATTTACATGCCCTATTCTGTACATAAATTTTCGTCTAATTCGAGTTTAAATTCAACGATGATGAAAGTAATCGCGGGCTCTTTGAAATTCGGTGTTTATGACCTGTCCAATTGAGTGATTTCTTAACACATACACGTACCTAATTTACGTCCTTTTCGACATGAGTTCTTACAAGATTATTTGAAGTGACTATATGTGAATAATGTAAATCACCCGTGAAAACTATTCCTAACCTCAATCTGCACGCACTGAACTTGCATTGTGAGGCATTTTGGCGACGCTCGGCTCATCTGGCTGTCGGAAGAATACATTTCAAAGAGGGTCTTCGACGATGCTCAACTATTTTAGAACCCGTGCAGGGAAAAAAATCGCTCACATGACTCAACAGATATTACCCGATAATTCGCCTTGAATACAAAACGCCTGATGATGCGACCATATTGTGTCGCAGAAAATGTATTTCAGTACACTAGTGTCAATAAAATAATTGTTAAGACATTACATGATTTGATTCTTTTATGGGCTATAGTATCTTTTAATTTCAGACAGTCAAATGTGTAATATATTTATTACATTACATGGTACAATCTTTCACAAACCGATATGTCTGCTTCTTCAGGTTTATTACTTCAGGTATAATTCAATCTTAAAGAAATTAAAAAACAAGATACACCATTGCTGATTTTAGCCTGAAATATATTTAAATTAAACCATAATAAGTTGATGTACCTGAAGACGCAGACATCGGTCTCCGAAAAGTTGTACCATGTAATGTAATAAATATATTACGTATTTGACTGTCTATAATTATAATATTCTGTACTCCATAAAATTTACACAGAGTGTCACAAGAATAAATACCCTTATATGATTTAAATGTCTTTAATGTTAGAGAAAACCACTGAACATAAAAATACTCGACAATTCTTTAAAAAGTCGATGGACGCCCCAGCGGCGGCGCGTGGCTTTCGATCCAGGGAGGGATGCGATAGTCGCATCACACCACGCGTCGTTTAGGGTTACGTAAGGCTCTAATTGCAGCGTAGAAATCAATGGGGCGCTCGGGAATGGTTGCGTTCGACGGTCGAAGATCGACCAGCATTTGCGCGCAGAACGGACGGTGCGGGAGACCTTTCGGCTTCCAGGAGCGACTTCATCAACGCCCATCCTGACATGCGGCACATCCCACGAACGATAACCTATTACGCGATTACTTGATAAACTCTCCACGCCATACAACCGCGACACTTGATTGCCGCATCATGTTATCCTTCCATGTTATCACAAAACCCGGAGTTAATCTGCGTAGTTACCATATGCTACACTGCTGCTGCTGCTTTTTATCACCAAAATGAACAAATCGAGAATCAGAAACCACGACGGATAATCGGGATCACGCCGTTCCACAGACGAATAAATCAGTAGAACACGAAATTGGCGTAAGTGGTAGAGGAGCATTGCAATGAATCTGACGGGGTAGAATTTTTTTCTGTGTATATGCAATCGACAATTCTTCCATGTGTTCGAGGTCTACACTAATGAACATTACAAAAGTTTTTGCGTGAATTATGTGCAATTATCTATTACGGGAAAGCCATTGAGAGGCTTCCATGCTACTAATTCTGCGACCGGCCAGTCCACCTGCGGGTGCAAACATGCCCACAAGAAGCCGTCCAAACCAGGAGCAAATAATATTCACAGTCTGGATGTAGGGGTATTGCAGGTTCCACCGCACGCGTTTATATCTTATCAGCACACTTCTCCGAGAAGGCAGCGCAGGTAATACGATCTTCACGAGGCAGAACATTCAAAGAAGACGCGTGTCGAATAAGCAGCGTGAACATTAACTAAAACTCGTTGCAAGAAAATTATTTTAAAAAATCACCTTTTTTTAAAGTTATAGTCTCGAGTCTTGACGAAGAGACAATAAACCTCGATTTTCAATGCAAGTCTTCATATTTTTATAATTCTGAATTGCTAATACGTGTTTTATTTCTTCATAAAATGTACACTGACAACACAAGATATTATTTATGACCCTATAGAAATATGATTGTTAGCTTGTTTTTTCGAGATTTTTTTTCAACTTTCATGCATCAAATTTGAGGTAAAATCCTAAACACAATCAACTGTTTAGTGAACATTTCAAAATGTTAAACGTAAATCAGTGACTGTTCCATATGCGTCTTTTATTTTACTTTCAAAGCGGGACTGGTGAAATATTTCCGTGCTCTGTAGATTCCTGGTTGAACTGTTTTGAGGTGATGCAATTGCAGCAATGTTATCGACGCGACGAACGGTCGAGGAAGGAGGAAAATGGAAGAAAGATAAGAAAAACGAACGTTGGCAATAGGGAGGAAGGAATCAATGGTTTAGTGGAGTCGCATTAAGTGGAAATGAATGCGGAATACAATCTGTTTATGTAGCAAGCAGGGAGGGGTATCTCAGTAGTGTTCAAACGCCAATGGCTGGATTTCGTCTTTGCGTCGAGGCCAAATGCAAGGGAACTGATGCGGTCGCGAAGGAAGTCGAATTTCACGGAGTTTACTCAGCTGGGGCGTCATAGTGCGAATGTACACATTTCAAGTATCAAGGTTTGTCCTTACTGAAAATTTTCAACCTTCACATATCCACGCAGATATTTTAGTTTGTATACTTTCTGTATTAACACGACCAAGATTCAATGTCTTTGTTTATTAGAGAGAGAAAAAGTCCGAACAAAAACGTCCCAAAGAAAAGAAAATATTTGCCTCAAAACTGCAAAAATACATGTTGTAAATACTTCAGTGACACCCTCACTTATTAAGTAAACACCTGTATCAGCTAATCAAATTTTTAAAAAATCAAATAGTTCACGCGTATGACACTATGACATTGATTGTGAGACATAAAGTATATTCAGAATTGTCGGCATAGTTAAAATATATTTTTATTTCAAGGTAAGAAACACATTTAATATGAATCTAACAATCTATATTTTACACGCAATGGTTTCGAAACTTTTGGATCTTTGGGCCCTTAGACAAAACAATTTTTTTTATGTATTCGCAACGCGCAACATTTCACCTTCGCATTTGCACGGTGGCAATACAAGTCTTCAAAGAATTCCCACGCCAAGTGTGAAGTCAACAATAGTTCGATGACATAAACGAGGCTGACACCGTTAGCGCTGCCACTCGACGGGAAACCCTGACGCCGCACATCGCGACGCCTGACGTCGCCAAGCACCCCACCCTCTCCCTCCGGTGCACGGGCTGCATGCGTGCACGTTAGGAAAATGGGCCCGAGAGGGCCGCTTTCGCCTCTACAGAGCGTACCCAACATTACACTAGTACGAAGTTACATGGAGCTATCTCTCTCGCCCATTGGTTGTCCCTTATCGAGCAGCGACTTTGCTACCATTTCAGAAAGAAATGTTCAAAACACGAAATTTTTGAAAACAACCTATTTGTGTGGTAGACATGGGTAATGTGCAGTTATTACGTACGCGAAGAGTACACGTGACGTGTGGAAGGGCCAAAATGCACACTTCGTTGGCTATAAATCTGTGTCTCTAGTGCCACACATTTGCTGCCAATCAAAGACGATACAAAACAGGATTGAAAAACGTTTCTTGTCGAAATGACGAATTCAAAGTTTTGACTCATTAAACAACGATTGCTTTCAATTTCAGAGGAGAGTCCGGCCGTCAGGTCAGCTGACGCCTCATCATTTCATCAACAACGACGTAGAGAGGCAGTTGAAATGGTCGCCGCATATTGTGAACAATACTACAATAGACACGGCTCATTAGTTGCATCAATAACTCAAAACGACAATCACAAATCGTTAAAACAGAAATGTAGGACTCCCATAGCTCTTTTATTTGTATAATGACATAATGATGCATTGAAACTGTATCAAGAAAGGGCATTTGAATTCATCAATTAGGAGGAATTGCACACTGAATTCCATACTTCGACCTCCTTAAAGATTTCTAGAGTCACATAACCTCTGTAACATTTTGACAATTACATGTGGCTACGCTCAAGACGCTGCTTTTCGCCGCCATCGCAGTGCATTCCTCCCAGTTGGCGTAGCGCGTGCAAACGGTATGTCCAACAAGGCGGGAAGGGGAGAGGAGGTCCGAAAGCGGGGCGCTTCGTATGCGACCTCGTAACGCCGCCTTCTCCTCCGCCGCCCCCGCCCCGGCCGCAAGGCGGCGGCGTCACCCCCGCCGCCTGCCCGGAAGGCGCTACTTAGGCTGGCGGCGCCGCCGCCGCCGCGTCTCGCCGCGCCGATCCGCGAGCTGTCTCTGCCTAGCCCAGTCCAGCCCCGCGCCGCGCCGCGCCGCGCCGCGCCTCCCCAACTCGCCATACCTTCTCCGTTCCACCTCACCTCGCATCGCTGTGCTTCGGCCAATGGCTCTCGCTCCACACCACCTATCGTCTTAGGCATCAACTGATGTCACTGGCGCTATCTAAGTTCTATTCAGCTGCTGGCTGGAGAAGAATTCTAGCTGCCAGCTACACTGAGCTGTGGTTTTCCGTGGTTTCTCCGTCAAACACCAAACGAATGCTGGAGCAGAACCCTAACAAACGGGTCACGGACCACGCGCGATCTTTCCTTATTCTTCCTTGTCCTTTCCTCACAACTTACATGCACTACACTCCCACATATGTCGGAGAGAAGTCGGTCTTATACTTCGATTTAAACATTGAATTCATTGACGTAAATCAGCTGTTACGGTGTTATCCAATCGGAAGCTTGGATGACACCTACAGTATTGACGTTTAAGCTCCCAATTGGATGCCACTGTAACAGCTGATCAAACGTCAACGGACTGTAAATAATTCGAGGTAGCGAGCTTGTCCCGACTGGGGCGGTGCCCCGCTGGTGGTAGATACCTGGTCGGAAAAAGAAGCGCCAGCCGACGTGCAGATCGGCGCCAATTTCGCTATCCAGCGAGGAAGATGACCGCCACATCCGGCGACAAAACATGCACTACACTTACGGGACTAATACCTTAGCACGGAAACCAATCAATTGGCCAGTCGTGCCTCGCTCCACCCCAACCACCTCTTGGATGCCCGCATGGTGACGATGCTCCGCACGGCCCTAGTCCTATGCGATCATGACGAGCCGCGCGGGGCGAAGGGAGCCCGCGTGGCGTCTCTCCAACAAGCGGAGCCCTCTGGCCTCTGTACAGCCCGTGGAGAGGGAGTGAACAGCGCGAGAGGAGGTAGAAATTACCGCGGAAGAGAGTCTCCGTAAGTCGCATTCAAATGCACAGAAAAAGATGACAGTAAAAGCCCATTGGAACTAAAGGTGCGTATTAAAATTCGTCTTCTTATAATTTATTTTACGATGAAATCGATACGATCGCCCAATCCATTTTTAATTTTCAATACTTAATTTATATGATGCGGACTTTAACAGTCACACCACATACCGATTAGTATTGACATTTCTGACGATAAAATGTTTTTCGTTTTACTTTGTGCAGTGTCACAGTGTCTACACTCAAACAAATGAGACCGAAATCCCTCCGTGAGGTTGAAGGAATGACAGGTGAATCTATTTCGGATAAACTCGTACTAACAGGAATCAATGTGAATGCTTCATTATTGGAGGTGATTTAACAACTTAGGCATAAATCAATACAAACATACCAGGAATATGATATTCTTAATATTGTTTTATTACCGCACTTCCGTCGTGCAGCCCACAAAAAACCTAGAATATAATTATTTCAACTGTTTTATCTATACTGATCGCAAGAAATTACATCTAGGGACATTTTACTAGTTAGTATCCTAATCTCTTTCGTCTGGGCTAGCTAGTCGCCCCCCCCCCCCATTCAAGCCTCTACCTACTGGCACCTAAAATACATTCTGTCACTGTTTTTGTTTTCAATTTCCCCTTGATTCCCAATAGAAGAAATTAAATACAACTTTAAGAACATTATAGAGGGTAAAATCTGGTTCTACATGCACATTTTCACTGAAATATTTGCAGCTGCTTTGTATTTGAGCGTATATGAAAATGGCTATATGAAGCTCACTGCCAACGAAAACTTACCCCAAGCCGCGATTTCGTTACACGTAATTGCAGTAGATTGGAGTTGTGCCAACAATGCCGAAAGAGAATCAGATTATTTACTTCACATGCTTTTTTCTCTTCTTTCTTTTAAACAGTATTATTGTTATATTTACGAATAGCTATATTTAAAAATGAGTTAACATTTAATTACATATGTATTTGTTTTAGTTATAAAGGTTTAACTATTTTTATTGGTTTTTGTCTTTGTGTTACCGAATAGATCATAACCTTCAATTTTGCCTTTTTATAGTAATGATGGTATGTCAAATGGCTATCCTGCCGTTGAGAATCATCAAGAGAAGGAAAAGAAGATAGAAATGTTATATGAGGATGGGAATGCATCCATTTCCGAAACATATTGTTTGAAGATTAATAAAAGTGTAGAATTTAATATGAAGAACTGCATTTTTGTCCCAAATATTAAGTTGGTTTTATAATTAACACACTATTTACCAACGACAAGTTGATTGTTAATACACACTGCAGAACAGTTAATACACAATTCACTTAGTTCATGAAATTTACACTGCTGACAGACTTGTGTGGACATGAAGAGCGAAGTAGTCTGGTGAGTGGAAGTCATCGGACATAGGGCTGATTCACTTTTGTAACTTGTGAAACGATGGGTCTTACTCAGTTTGGTCCGCTTTTGAAGGCATTACTTGGAGAGGTGGTGCGGCAACCCGTGACGTCACTGAATATTGTCCTGTATCCGCCGTGTTTTTGTACAACGATGAAGACAGCACTTTTCTCTTTTCGTCAAGAGATACGCATCCCTGAGAACTTAATCTGAAACTGAACTCGGGATGAATGATATGTAGAACTGGTAAGAAAGTAGAACAAATGATCGTGTAAACGCAACTTAAGTTGCTTACTTATTCGTTCTGAAGATGTTATTCGTACATGTTCATTTGATGTCTAATTGGTTTCAATATTTAACAGGGGATAGAGCAAAATCCTTTTGAACAGGAGCCCCACCTTTATGGGGATCGGTAGGGAGTCATCTGTCAGGGTGTCCCTGACTGGGGGTCCACATTGTGATGTAGAGGTTGCCCCTGCCTAGCTTCGCCCCTGACTTCATTACTTCACCTGGATTAGTTCTACATGCATAATACAAACGTGAACCCAATTGAGCAATTAATGCAGTTCTCAGAGAACCGATTGCCTTTGTATGCTGAAAGAAAGTAGTTAATTATGAGGAATTGAATACAGCAATAACCACATACTCAATGCCTATTCACTACCAGATCGATAAAAACTCTAGTCATCACTCTACTGTTGTGCTACAAGTCGTGTTTTGATTGTGTGTAAATTTTAATTCTTGACTGGTAATGTTTTCTTTTCCAACACTGATTGTAATTGATACTCTTAACACAGATTTTGTAAAACAGTAACGTACTATAATTTACTCGTGCCGGCAAATAAAAAGTAAATTAAAAAATAGATTTAAACGGGACAGTTATCTTTAAGATAAAATAAGATCATGGATGCAAACGTGGGCGAAAGGATTTCCCTATCTTATATACACCTAGTAATGTAGGTGACACTGGAATACTCCCAAATACTGGAACGCTGCCGGTTAAACGCCCCCGGTGAGGTAAATGAGCACGGGTCCGTTAGTTTATTACACGCAGACCGTGATCAATTTCCCGGCTAGCGGAGAAAACAACGGCAACGCCAGGTCACATCTGCGAAGCGTGCGGTGTCGCGCGAAACGACAGGAAGTAGGCACAATCCTCACGAGACTGGACCCTTCGATTCTATATGTGTATATGTGTATGTATGTATGTATGTATGTATGTATGTATGTATGCATGTATATATATATATATATATATATATATATATATATATATACATACATAGAGAGAGATAACAATACGCAGTAATAATGTTTCATTAAGTCACTAAAACAATGTTGAATTTCAATGATAGAGGCATTGTGAAATAACATTTTTCAGGTTTGTAAAGATGGAAAAGTTCACAACACTGCGTACTGTTGGTCACAAAGCATTGTCGAACAAAAAGTAAGAAATGCAGAGCTGAATTCGTTCCAGTTTTGCTCAAATGTTTTATGTATTACGTTGTCAATGTCACATTAGGTTCATCACGAATATTACAATATTAAATATTTGAAACACATTCTGTGTGATTTGGCATACTTTCACAAACACAATACAAACCACTAAGGTATGAAGTTTCACATTTACACTGTAAGTTGATTGCTCGAGTAACATTAATGCATTGTGGGAAGCAAGAAAATGAAACATTTATAATATGTATGAATAAACATTCCATTGACAGCGAAATCGTGCATTTTGTAATAATAACACATACCGGTATTTAAATTTTAAAGAGGCATTGTGATAATTGTAGTCAAATCGCGCACATATTTGATGTACTAACCTTATTGTCTTTGTTGTTTGTCGTCAACTCGAGTTTGGAGCGATGGATCCTAAACACACCTCTACTCAACTCTTGTCTTCGGCACAATACACGCTCAACTGAAAAGAAGAAAACCGCACTTGGTTTTATGCAGCTCGCAGCGCAGCGCACGCCGGCGATGAGGTGATGTCTGGCCACAAGCTCAGCCAATGGGAGTGCGAGCCGGGGCGGCGCATGCGCAGAGGCTTCAGTCCATACAGGCGCGCCGCGCCCGTGATCCGGCGGAGGCGGTCAGTCGCAAAAGGCGTGTATGTTTCCCACATACAAGGCGGACCGCCGCTTATCGCAACCCGAGAGAAAAAAGGAATTCTGCAGAGGCTCGATAAGACGTTACTACCCTACGAGTCACGCGGGATGCAAGGCTCATCACGCTGACGACATCCTGTCAGCTGGACCGTCCGGCGGAGCGCGCGCTTATCGAAAGTGTCAATGCGAGGGGACACGTGAACTCTCTCAGCGCGGCACAGCGTGGGCGCCTGCCTACGTTTTCCCTTTCTTCCTTCCCGTTGCTGTGGCCGGGGGGAGCGGGGGGCGTGTGGCATAGGGCAGTGAAGGGCGGGTGCCCGGCACGGAAGCCGCACCGCCGCGCCGCGTCGGCGATCAATAGCTTCCCCTTCCCTTCGGCAGGTGGCGCCACGCCACGCAGCGCTCTGACTGGGCGAGTCCCTTCCCCGCGCCCTTCGCCCAGACGACGCGCGCTTTAAAAGGCTCAGACCCATCGCCTGACACTGCGCTTGCTGCGTTAAACAATAATTTGTTGATCTAAACACACATCACTAACGAGATAATAGCTGCTCTGAAAACAAACTTAAATATCTATATTTTATGGATGCGGGGATCAGTATAGTGAAATTGCATTTATTAAAATTAAATTAATTTAATAAAGTTAAATGATTTAAACAAGTTACACGAATAGTAGAAAGGTTTGGAATTAATTTCAAACTACCAGGAGACTCTCTTCTTTAATAATTGGCGACCACGTGTGATGTTCAATAAAACGCATTTAACCCCCCGTTTAAATGTACAAATGTTTATTTTTCTAACGTCATGTTTATATGAGTATCCAAACGATTACTAATTTTTGTGGATTTAATTCTATCAAATATGATTGAATAAAGAATAATCTACCTTAGGTACTTCAATATACATTTTTCTTTTCTTTTGTGCTTAATTAACAACACAATGCAGTACATAAACTAACAAAAAACTAGTGGTGCTAGCGCAACAGCACTTAGTTTCTCGCACTTGGTAATGGTTACGTAATATTATAATACAGCACTTTCCGTATTAACACATCTCAGTCGTCACTTGTAAAACTCACAAATCGTAGATCATCAGGTGCGAAAATTCATTCTTTGAAACTGATATACCAACAAAAAATTCGTCAATTTAAAAAAGCGTTTCATCCAGCTGTAATATCTCCTAACAAAGAGTAGGAATTTTGAGAATATTCAACAGCCGTGTCGGGCCGAACAACCCATTATTAATTACGATCTGATAAATTCTGACACTGAGACCAGGAAAGGGAAATTGGGGAAATTCGTATTTGCAAGTTTGAAAATCAAACTTACGCTAAGCTACTCATTGTTTAAAAGAAATATATATGCCTCTTTTTTTAAAAGAATTGATTTTTAGAACACGTGTTATGACGAGGCTTAATGTTAAGTACCCTCCAAAATCAAAATACCTCTTTCAAACTTTCAGGACCTCGAGTTCGTTAAGATCGATAGGATCAATTTTTAGAGAAAATCATCTGAACGGTTTAGGCGTTAGCGTTCACCGTAGACAGACAGATGGACGGACGGGCGAACGGACGGACGGACGGACATACGAATGGACGGATACGTTTTGCCATCGATCGATTTTTCAGTATCAAGGACCCACAAAACAAGGATTCTGGCTACACAACGTGTTAGAGGAAGTAATTTACTACATGTATATCCTTTTTATATTGGGAACAACATTTATCAATTTTTTTGTTGCCAAGACACATCAGCAAAGGATTTTCTGAGGAGAAATAAAAGTAATTATTAAATACTATTGTAATATTATTTAAATCTGCTCGGTTTGACCCGAATTACTCGTTATTCTCCTTGTCTTTATATGCAAAACTAAATGCACAATATGTTTTCATATTTAACAGACTTCTCTCAAAAATCGCGACAACTACTCATTTTTCAAATGGCTACGTAACATTCTAATACCGCAATTTCTATCCATATTAATGCATCCCAGTTGTCACTTCCAAAACCCATAGTAAATCCTAGAACATTCGGTGCGAAATTTAATTGAACTAAGACCATAATTAAAACTGCGTTTTATGTCGCTATAACATCTCTCAGCAATGACAAGGAATTCCCAGAATTTCCTTCTGTTACGTCGCGGCGGGCGTGCTATTGTCGATTCCAGTCTGATATATTCTGAAGACTAGCAAATGGATAGCGGAACATTTTTTTCATTTTTTTTAATTGCCTATATTTTATACAATAAAAACTATTTAACAATTGACAAAGCACACACACACACACACACATATATATATATATATATATATATATATATATATATATATATAAAATTAAAGAACCCAGTCATTCTCTACGGAGAGAAAATTTCCTTTTCTCTAAACGTTTCTTCCCTGCCGGTCGTTTATACCATTTTTAACATACCACATACCTCTTTGGGTGTAAATAAGTATCTGTGTGTCTCTCTGAGAGTCAGAATGTCTTTTGTTTCTTCGAAGAATCGTCAAAGGAAACATAAAAATATTATGACATTCTCTAAGTTTTTGCGATGATTAGTATATTAGCTTAATAATGCGATCACAAACACGTTAGAAGAGTAAGCTCGCATCTTTTCACGCCGCAGTTCCAGTCACGTACGAGCACGAACAACACACTTGTCATAGACGAAAACTCGATGGCTTCATCACAATTTTTAGCTCTCCTTCAAACATTGGTTGCCCAAGTTGTGCTAAATAGGTCTTTTAAAATTTACAGAGTTTTATATTTCATATCTTTGAATGATATGGTATGGTTAAGGGAAAAAAATCGTAATGCAGATTTATACTATAACACAACGCAAAAGTTCGTACATATACGAACATTTTTTTTATCCGTAGACTGAATTCCCCAGTTATGAACTGTGCGTCGCGGAGAAATTTCTTACTTCGTATTTTAAAATGAAGAGATTGTGAACGATTATGAACATTTTTAGTTTCTTGAAAAATGTGATAAGTTTACACTTTTTTGTCTTTCATTCTCCTGCAGAATTCCTCGTGATATTCCAAATTGATTTGTTGAAAATTCATACCTTCATATACTATAATTCTAACCTTGATATACTATTTTTACCTTCTTATATGCATACGGATAATACGGATAATATACATTAATAAAAAGTTATGTAACGGAATATCGATTTTGAAATTTCAACGTATATACAAATTTTGGGATCCTCTGATACAGGAAAGAGTGTTTTTTTTCTTCAAAATGTCCGTCCGTCTGTCAACAACCCTAGCGTCTAAACTTTTTCCAAAATGAATATTCCTCTGTCGATCAGGACCGACTCCAAGCTCTGCGATTCTGAAAAACATTCATTAAATTCCGAAAGGTACTTCACATGAAGCTCCTAGTACATTTCCAAAATTGTCTCAAAAATTACTCCAATAATTTTCTTTTATGTTATTGTAAGAATTCAATAAAATAATGTTATAAAGATAGCATAGATCCGATTTTCACTGTTAACTCTGATTTTTCGGAAATTACAAACATATGAAAATTTTTCAGCTTCCTTCTGCATTTACAATATTGAATATAGAGAGGTTTTCTTCAATAGAAATGTCTTTTACATAATTATTTCTAAAATTTTAGTAATTATATACATTTTCTGAAAATCTTAGTGTTTACTTGAAATTCTGAGCAAAGTATGAGCATTATTTAAAAAAAATTCAAACAGGATTTTTCAAAAACTGTTCCATATAGTTTCTTTAAATTATTTGTGTAAATAATATTAAATGCCCTGAAAAAAACGACTAATATGCTATTTTGCAGTTTTTTCCTTCACAAATTGCACTTAGGTATTTTTTATATTTTACATCTCTAATACTTACATTACCGGCGATTTGTACACATTATTGCATTTTTGAATACTAGTATTTCAAATTATATCTTGTAGAGTTTCTCCAAAAATCAAAAGTTTTATTGTGAAAATGAGCCCAAATATGCAAGTTTAGAAACATTCAACACTATTTTTTTGAAAAGGGCTTTAAAATTGGGTTTATTATTTTGTACGGATAGTGCTCAATGATCAAAATAACATGATATTAATGTCACTTTCAAGTATTCTTTTGTTGTTGTATTTTCAAAAATTTCACAAATGTACCTTTCGTAAAATATTTTCACGTCGTTAATACTTTCATTATGAACATTTATTATACAATTACATTCTTATTACTTACCACATCTGCGAGTACAATTGTTTCAAATAGGTGGTGGTGGTGGTGGTGGTATTTCTGGTGTAATTTCTCGGAAATTTTGATTGAAAATGATCATCAAAGTGAGAATTTTCACAATCTATCATTTCCTATAATCAGCTACAAATTTTTCAATGAAAATGTTCTTGAAGAACCAGGTTTTACCACGATATAATATTTCTAATGTTCTATTTGAATTCTACTATTAGGAATTCGATAAACTGTAAAAATGTAAAAACAAATGTAGATGGCAGCTCAGATGAGGGAAGTGTCATTCTGTAGCACCACTAGTTAATTTTTCTAATCAATTTTTGCGTTTGCATTTCTAATCAATATCGGTTATTTAAGCCGTATCCTTTGCTCAAATAATAATAAG
>BOPP01000281.1:63557-77548 GCA_017312745.1 Gryllus bimaculatus
TTCATTTCATGTGAAGTTTTCAATGTGGTAAGTGATATTCACGATTCAAAAGTATTAGTCCATAAGACTTGACCATGACATACAACCACCCTCTCTCGTTGCACGTGATAAGCTCTTATCTACGAAAAACTTCGCGTTCTTTTGTGTCCCGTCCAGGAGCCCCTTCTCAACGAGCCATCGCCAGCGAACAGCTGAGCGTCCGGCTTGGGGACCAATAGCAACAAGTCGCAGGCGAAATCACACGTCGGAGCGCTTATCGTGCGTGCTTTGAGGGCGGCGGCGGCGGCAGAAGGTGCCCGGGGCGGCAGAGTATCAGAAGCGGCGCCACGAGTCCACTGCCTCGCGTCCACGCGCTTGCCAGCACGCCATGCGCCAGCCAGCCCACGGCCTCCCGAAAGAGGCGCTCGCTGACTGCACAACTGTTTGATAACAGGTGGACGTGAAGTGCCATCGTCACCGACCGACGCGAGACGCCGTGTGAATCAAGCGGCGAATCACTCGATTTCCTCTTCTGAAGGGTGAGTTTCGTACACATAATGGCGAACATTTATGTGAAGTGGGTATCATATAATGCGCTGTGATGTTTAGATATGAAATGAAGAATTCACTGCGTTTTACGTGATGATCCAATCCAGGGATTCCCAAAACCTTTTCTGTATCGTCGTCTTTTTAAAAGAATGGTGTGATTCATCGACCCACTTCACTTTTTCATCAAAATAAACAGCATACAATAGGACCATTACACAAACATTTGTACAGAGACGTCTTAAGAATAACAATTAGACAAAGGATATGAACAAAAGTTTTAAAAATAAATTGTTTATTAGATTTACGTTTGATTATTTTTTGTTCTATTATCATTTTTACAAATGTAAAACAGAATTCAGAAACAAAGTCGCACATTACAATTGTACAAACTTTCAATTTTCATTAATGAAAATTGATGTGAAATTCAAAAAGTGTAGAGAATTAATAATTGTCTTAAATGTTTTGAAATTCTGTAAGAAAACAATACTTGTCAACTTCAGTAATCAATGGTATCTTCATACTGATTATATTAATCGCGCCGTGCTTATGTGGCTATCTACCCCTAGTCGCCTCAGTCGTTGGTCACCATTAACATTACATAACTTCATTGAGAAAACTTGTTCTAATTCCTCGTGATATCCAAGAGTTGGCTTGTAATGAAATGTTAATTTTTTTCTTTTTATACGACATACATATTGTAACCAGAAATGAATCTAATGCCAATTTGTAACTAAAAATTATCCTGCCCC
Source organism: Gryllus bimaculatus (assembly GCA_017312745.1). NCBI lineage: Eukaryota > Metazoa > Arthropoda > Insecta > Orthoptera > Gryllidae > Gryllus > Gryllus bimaculatus. Next base: position 64,835 of record BOPP01000281.1, read on the forward strand.
GTGTCCTCCTGTGAGGATGTCCTGGGTCCTCCTGTGGGGGTAATTTATGAGCTTAATATCCGTGCAAACTTTGAATTTCACCCGACTGTTGCTAATTATACAGTCCGCTATTCGTAAAATCCCTACATCTACTATAATATTATCGCGACTTTCCCTTACTAGGATTCGGGTGAAACCTCTATTCGCGTCTACTATTTCCTTAACATTAATAAATCCCACTACGGAACTAAGCTCACATGAACGCACGAACATGAAGTCTAAATATTTTTAAATGCAAAATTCATACATGACAACAAATGTAACTATTATTGAAACAATGCAAGCATTTACCCACTTAAGAACACAAATAAACAATACTGCTTAGCCTACACAATTATGTATAATCAAACAAACAATTACCCACAAAATAAATCTAATATCGCAAAATTACAATTTCATAATGTTTATCATGTGAACCGCTTGGCCGCTTCCGTGAGAGTAAGAATTTGCTTCTTTATGCTAAAGATAAATTTTCAACGCCATTCGCTAATCAATTCCATGTTAATGACACCAGGCCGTGCCGTATCTCGACAATACAATTCTCGTCTAGCATCCAGCATGGCGACTAAATTTTTATTGTTCGTTGCTTTGCTACGTGTGTTCATAGGATTTTAACATTCTAGATGCGTATTACGTTGTATTACTCTCGTGTGACATTCTGGTATGTATGCTTGTATGTATGTACTTTGCGCGACCGCAAATGTACTGTGAAAGGGCTCAGGCCTACCGGCGACGACCCTGCCTCGCCGTGGGTTAAGGGTGTACCGTGGCGTCATACGGGTGTAATCAGAACACAAACGAGAGTGGTTTGTAAAAACGGTAGATTTATTCACAATCTAGACCGTAGTCACAATTAACAATTACACTGCTTACAATTAACTAAATAAATAGAACCCACTGCTAGGAGAGATAATTTACGGAAGGCTACCACACCGCAAACAGACCGATCAGTTTCCCTTGCGGAGCACCGCTCTACCCTGAGACCATCATACATGTCTCCGCTCTATTCTAGTACGACAATGGAATTGCCGGCCCCTTGCCCTCGTGCACCTACTCGCACCACTCTGCACGTATCACCTGCCGCCACGCGCTGCTGGAAACAAGAAGATCCGGGATTAGTTCTCGTGGCCTTATGAAGCGCCTTCGCGGCTGACCTGCCGCCCCCATTGCCCTCCACCCTAACTGCCGCCATTTACACGCCACCGTCCACAGAAAGTCCCAGTGCGTCTTCACTCCGCCAGCATCCGGCAATGCCCGCCGTCTGCTACGTGCTTGTCTCCGTGTTTTAGCGCGACACGACGCTACAGAACATGTGGTTAGCGCGTAGACATCCCCACACCGTATTCCGGCCTTCTCGTCCTGAGAAGTGAATTTTCACATCGTCACACATCAACATATATTGGGACATTGCAAGAAAAACACACACTATGATCTTGGCTCGACTGGGAATCAAAGTCGGGCTCGGCCGCATAGTGGAAAATAAGCACGCCGACCAAGAGCTAGCCACGTTCGACATTCTGGTATGTCAAAATATTAAAAGTAAATGAAATCTTTGAAAAATTAGTGGTACTACAACGTGGTGCAGTCTTTCTCCGTTTCGCAATAGTTATGTAAAATAATAATAATATTGTAAATTACGTACTTCTAATATTTCGTTTATGGAATGAAAATATCTCTTCATTAAAACAATTTGAAATACAGTACTAGATTTTAAGAAATAATTGGTGGTGCTTCAACAACAAATACTTTTTCGCACTTACTGACGGTTACGTAATATTATAACACCCCAATTTCTGTCCATGTTAACACATCTCAGTCATCATATAAAGTTATAACTCATTACTAGAGGCAGAATTTCCATACACTATCAGATGCTAAAATAAGCATGTAAAACATGCACTAACAAATAGCCAAACATGCACGACGCAAGAAAACATTTGACAAAACATATACAATCAAACTTAAGCTTTGTATATTTTTTGTTTTATTGCCTTCTGTAAAAGTGAAGAATTTTTCTAAATTTTACTGTCAAATTCATCTTTTGTCAGAAACCAAGGTTCTTGAATGCAAAAAATGATTCTTATAACACAAGACGCTATTGCAGTATTCAAAAGGGAAATCTAAGCTAATATGAAGTCAAATTTTCCTTTTTTTAATTTTTAACCTCAAATAAGTTTTTTAGCATTTTGGAGAAATTTTTAATCAGGATTTGAATTTAAAGCTTTATATAATTTCTCCTTGTCAGTCACACAAACTCTTATTCCAAAGACATTTTAATGTCTTCAACAATTTTTAATGGGTTCCGTTGCGGCAGCCGACCGAGACACATCGTGCTCCGATCGCGTGCAGTGAAACAGTTGTTATCACATTGCCATTTAGTTTGTGAACTAATACGTTACTTACAGGGTAATCTCTTGTCCATAGTTTAGTGTCTGAAATAACTGTACGGTCAGCCGTTGCAGCGGTAAACCTGCAAGGATGGAGCCCCGGACTATAGGCGTCCTATAACCTCAAACCGTCACCTCAGGTATCTACTCACTTCAAATAGTGAAATCACCCCCCAACCTTACGCAAATGTCATGTCAACATGAAAGTGTTTCCCCCAAGACCAGCGACATAATTATCGATCGCAAGAAGGTCATCACTATTAAAAGATTACAGTAAAACAGTCTACCGAATTATTGACGCCAGTGAAATATATATCAAGAATTTTTATAACAGAGTGTGTATCTTTCTAAGCTCTCAAACTATACCGCACAAACTTACGAAACAACCTAATGTATTAAAATAAAAAACTATGAACTGAATCTGAGACCACTTGTAACAAGGCCAAAGAATTATTATATTAACGTTTGTCCATAATCCACATTCCAGTAATAGAGAATTACTCATCCAAAAATATCAAATTGGCATCATAAATTTCATTGTAAAAGTCTGTATCCAGACAGTTCTCTCATATATAGTTTCTCGTCGACAAGTGTATATTCCCCTGAAATTGAGTCTCTAACAATTCTACTACTGATGGGCATTATGATGCTCAACATATAGATATTTTTTAGCAACAGATAAATGTCTGCTTTAACTGTCACAAACAGGGCACTTGTGACAATGCCTTACACATAACACCTCTAATAAACAAGACTACAACTTAGGCAGTGTCCCATGAATCGAACATTCAACGGGAAAATCCTTTACATACAGACCCTGCCACAATGAAGAAAACACTGAGCTGTAGATATTACAAAGTCACAATGATCTTACTAAAGAAATACCACAGCTGTCCCTCCTGACCTTCTAAATCTGTATTTCCTACTAATGAAGCTAAAACAATGAATGAATCCCACTAAAGACAACATAGCTCCCTTAATGAATAATAAAAATGCCTCAGACTGACTCCTCTACCCTCCCTGTAAAGCAATACACATGAAACAAAGACATATGGAAGAAGTCTCAAAACACCAAAAAGAAAAAAAAGAAGAAAGAGAAATAATGGAAGATTGATACCCCTATCAAACACATCATGAAGACACTCAAACTAATTTCCCCTTACTATATTCAGTTAAATCTTTTTAGGAACTCTTCAGTCTAATGATCCTATACTATAAATCCTATTACTCACAGACATATCATCCATCACCAAAATGATGCATAATTTTATCCTCATCTCACCAACAAAACCATAAAGGCAGGTTCACCAGAATTATCAAGAAAAAATTAACTCATTAAATAATACTGACAGATGGAATCAATACTGAAACAGATTCCAGTATATGAAACAACATCAGTATAATGAAATCACCCCATAGATTTAAAACCATCTGACACATCTGAAAGTAGAGTATAATATAAATAAGAAGTATTATCCTGCAATGGAATTTTAAATGCTTTTATAGCAGGCTAGAAAACTTACAATATTTATCAAACTACATAGCCCTGATATAATCTGTATACAAGAAAACAAACTTTAAGAAAATCAACATGGAAAATAACTGGTATACTTGTACCTTAAAAATAGAATAATCCTAATATGCATTGGCTGTGCAATATTTTCAAAAAATCGATTCCCCATTGAAATTCTAAAAATGCAAACTACATGGAATTAGGGGGCAATTAAAATAATTCAACTAACCCATTATGTATCGCAAAGTCTTATATCCCTTAATTAGTACCCACTACAAGAAATCAAATGCTGTATTATAAACCAGATAAAAGAGCCCTTCATAATCTTGAGACGTTTAACTGCCATCACTCCAATTGGGATTCATACAAATTGATAAAAAGGTCCGCATATTGAAAAAATAATTTGATGATCATGACAGCATCATCCCTCAACTCTGATCCACACATATGATATCATTAACAACACAGGCAGTGCGATTGATCTTTCAATAGCTTCTCAACAATAGCACAGAAATGTAACCTGACGTTATGACTTCCCTTACGGATAGTGATTCATGTTTCCAAGACTGATTGAATCCACCGACACCAAGTGTGTCCAATAGTCATGAATGGCGCAACCCTATCCCCAATTATAAGAACATTAATTGGCTGGATATTCAAAAAAATTGATGAGCACTCAACGAACTATAATTTCAAGGCGATAATAACATTGACCAGATATAGAATCATCGTGTAATATTATATCACAATATGCAACTCAATGACACAAAATGCACCATGCCCGTTTAAGTTCAAAAGCGTTCCCTGGTGAAAAACTCTAATGCAAAATCGCTATTAGAAACCCGCTAAAAAAGCATTTAACCGGTAATAAAAAAAAACGATAATGATAGCCGATCAACTATAGAGAACTAGAGCTATTGCCCGCAGAACTGTAAAAATAAACAAAGCTACCATCATGACCTGAATTATATCTCCTCATTAAAACTGCCAATCGAACTCAAACAGAGAGCTGAAAAAAATCAAATCCATACGTGGCTATGAAGACTAATAGACTATACATTCTTGCTTCAATGACCAGAAATTAGCGACCCAAAAATTAGCTGAGAATTGCCGAAACTTTCATGAATAAATTCAGCACTCCAATTACCATTACGGAGATCATCATATATAAAGAAAAAAGCTGAAAGTGAACCAAAGATACACCTATTGATGAGCAGCTGTATGATAATACATGAATCTCCAAATTTTCAGCCACGAACTACAGAAGTTTAAAAAAAGACAACAAACTCAGCCCGGCCAGACAAAATTCCAAACTGCCTCATAAAAAAATCTCCCAAAGGAGTATTAACATTTTATTAAAAAATATATAAACCATTATGGCTAAAATAATGTTTTTTCCTGAAACCTCTTGAGGACTGCCACATCATTCCGAATTCCGAAACCTGCAAGGACAGTCAAATAGCTATAAATTACCGACCATCTTCAGCTGACCCTGCAACCTATGCAAGAATATTAGAAAAAAATCGTTAAACAAAAGAATTAAGGTGGTGTCCTTGAATCTCAAACATTTAAGTAAAAGACAACCAATTTATTCAAAGGACACTCCACCACCTCACATCTTATCAGCACGACAACCATAATCCAAACCTTTTCTTCAAGCGACAGCATGTTATCTTAGGAAATCATAAGACATCGAAAAAAGCATACGATATGGTATGGACACACCGCATAGCTGCTAAAATTACTTAGTATTGTAATCAAAGGGCAATATGTTTAATTCCTTACCAACTTAATTAGCAAACAATGTATCAAATCGTATTAGTAATAATTATCAACAATAAGAAACTCAATAAGGGCTACCGCAAGGATCAGTGCTCAGGTACCTATTTTTAATCGCCATAAATGATGCTGATGATGATATTGAAGCCCAGTGTCTGCGAAATACGCCATGATATGGTTTACTATGCAAAGGAAGACTTCGATTCACAATAATTATTGCAAACTGCTGTAAAACTTATTTACAATATGGTCAAATGAAAACCGTTTCAAATTCTCGACTGATAATCGAATGATGACTTTTTTCAAAAAAAATAAGCCCCGCCACCCAAACATATCCTGGGCAATAAAAGTATTAAGACTTCACACATACAAAAATCTTACTTATATTCGACCACAGGCTCACATGCAAGAACATATCTCTAAATATACGGCAGAATGTAAAAATCGTACTTATCATCCTGAAGTGTCTAAATCTGAATGTATGATTTTTCTAAAAAATTAAGCCCGTCCACCCAAACTATCTCCTGAGCAATAAGTCATTTAAGACTGTCACACATACAAAAATCTTGGGACTTTATATTCCGACCAACAGGCTTCACATGGCAAAGACATATCCTCTAAACATACGCAGAATGTAAAAATCACTTAACAGTCCGAAGTGTCTAAAATCACAACAACTGGCGGATTCAGACAAAAATCTTTACTACTTTACATACAAAGCCTATAAAAGTTAAGATAGGAATTACGATCATGATATAATCAGCGTGCAATTCAACTTCTCAAGAAACTGACACACTGCACAATCGACAGAATTAAAAGTCCACTGGTTGCTTTTCACACAAGCAATGTAGTATTCTCATCAGCCGGCTGAAACTATCTCACATTTCGAGACAAACCCTGTCAATCAATACGCATTAAAGCCAAAAACATCCTTAAATATATAATACGTAATGAGATCTCCTGATTAGAAGTGGCAAATTCCACAGTGTTCTATACCTTTCTATAATTAAAGTAGCTACGCTATTCAGCTCCCTCAAACATTCAGGCTTCCTTTAGAAGTCAAAAAAGATCCCCTGTAAATCCCTGGACCGTCAACATCATTGGAAGTCATAAATCCCTGTTGAACGTTCGCAAAACAACCTGCCTTAGACCGAATGGAAAAACTCAATCTGGAAGCGTATATAAATACAAAAAATAACTACCAATATCTTCATTGACGACGCAATTAATACATCATTTCTGAGGCCTATTGTGAAGGATCCCAATCTTTGCTACATTCCTGTTTATGAATCATTGCTAGTTCAGGAAAACCATGTTCAACCATGCAATTCTGAAGCGCTTAAGAGATAAACCATAACAGTTACCGATGCCACTATCATCACTTAATAAAATTCCTAAAGTATATTCAAAATATATATGAAACACAATCCCGAAAACACGGCTCGAACTTAAAGAACCCTTCATTATTAAAACTTCCAAGGCTTATCAGTAATTTTTCTTCTTTTACCTAATTCAGCTTATCAATTATGATGACCGAAATACATAACCAAGAAAACTAACACATAAGATAATACTTGATCATCCAAGGAACAATGTAAACCTAACCCTCGATATACCAAGCAAGATTCATAAATTCTACATAAGAAGATTCTCCAGCAATGGCGAACGATATGCGATGTTCATAAGGTCTATTAATAGCCCATAAATCAATCGAATTATTCCTATCACTTACATCGACCACAGATACTAGACGCGAACAAAGTTTTAATTACACGAATCAGAACTGTCATTCTAAATTACACACAGTACTTGCTGGAAGAATACCTCACCACCACTATTGATATAGTGCCAAAAAAAAAAAAAATGTAAGACTATCCATCGAACATATTATTATGTCCTGTCGTAAATATGATCACATGAAGACTATGTATTTTAATCCAAATAAATGAGAAAATCCTGTACTCTGTCCCTTTCAAACAGATTGTGCAAATTTTTGCAAAAACACAAAATTCATGCTTGAAATATTAACTTATGTTAGCCCGCGTATTCTCTAGAGTTAGGTTATGATCCTACCCGATGATAATTGAATGATTGTTTACAAGTATGTAAGATAATAGTATGTAATAACTTGTTATTTATATATTTTATTTATTATGTTATATAGTTATGGATTATATATATTATGTCTAATTAATTGTAACCCTCGAAAAGCTTAATGACCATGCCCTGATTGTTCTGTAAATGATGAATGTAAGATAAGTAATATGCTATACATTGTAAATTATGTTATACAATACTTCTGATACTTTTGCTTAGTGTAATGATAGGAATGTCGATAAGTGCTGTAACACCTTGTATTATAAAATGTTGTCGCTAATAACCTTAGTCGTTGATGCGACAATAAAATAACAGAAAAAAAATTTAATGACTGCACTAGAGGTACTAAACGCTGCTCTTCCAATTTCTATTTCCTATAAGCAAGTTAGAAAAAACAATGATAAATAAATTTTAATTTTTTACCACACACGGTCTTTTAACCATATTTTAATCTATTTTACTCGCAAGCAGACTGAGAGTTATCTCTTGATTATTCCCCACCCCATGTCAGTGTGCAGGTGATATTTAATCGACGCTTCCTGTATCTTTATTCTTTGTGACTTCAATCGCTGGCGTTGATATCATTTCCAATGCTTATTCACAGGCTTGTGCTCGCTTCAGAAATCCTAACAAGTATACACTCAGAAAGTTAAATTTGAAGCCAAATAATAAACAAAAAACTTTCCTAGATCTCTCTAGAGATGAAAACACAAAAATTATGCGCCATATTACAAATTTAATTTAAGTAATAAACAAACCATTAATTTGCTAGAATTGGAATGCTAAATACGCTGTATTAATTTCAAAAATGTCAATACATGCATGAATATATAAAAAAAGTCAAGTGCACGGAAAAACAGTACGCTTTTTTAAAATGGAGTTATGCGATGAAGTATATCTGTCAAAATATGGAGAATCTCCGATTATGTAGAGTCATTTCCGACATAATAACAAATACCCTCGACGAAAAATGGACCTTAATGGTTTTTGATATTTAAAAAAATCATATATTCATTCTAATTGCAAAACAACTCTCACGAGTTTTTTATTTCCAGTCATATAATAGTCGCAATCGTCAGAGTATACTCGAATTTTCTAAAAGAAGACTTCAAATTTGTATTTAGAGTAGCGCTCAAAGCCTATTGTATATATTTAAAAACGCTCAAATTGTTCAAGAAAAAATTCTTTCATTTAAGGACGAGGCTTTATCTGTTTTTTAGGATCTTAAAAAATATTCCTCTTTTACTTCGTATTAGGAGGCCCGAAACTTAGAAAATTCAAAGAAATGTAATTTGGGCGGCTATGAGATGGCAGCAGCCAAGAGTATTTGCGAGGTCTGAAGTGCTAGCATAGACCAAAGAAAAAAAGTAATTATGAAAGTCTGTCCCATACCTGTTAGACCACTATGTCTTCTAAATTTCTTGTAGAATAGAGAGTAAAATACACTTATAACAGTGTGGCAAAGGTCCCAATTTTTAACGGGTTTTACTCTGAGATTTCGAAAATGGAAAAGTTTAGAATTTCTTCCCGGCATCTGCTCAACTTCAAAATTAAAGATAAAGATTTTTCCTTCACAATAAACGTGTTGCCATAATCAAATTCTTTCAAGGAGTTCATGTAATGTTTTGATAATATTAGCAGTTTTCGAGCCATATTGCGAGAATATATTTATAATTTAAAAAAATCTCAAATAAGACCCAAATTGGGTTTCTTTTAACTTTTGGTAGGGATAGTGCTACAATGCAGCTATATAAGATGACAAAAACTCATATTGCTCTCATATTTTGTTTTTTCAAAATTATCAAAAATGTAATGTTTGCTTGTCTCTAACGTCCGTTATATGAACAAAATTTAAGCCCGGGGGGGGCAATTTTCACATTTATTGTATGTATGAGTACATATTGGTTACGTCATGGATACTCAAGTGACAACAGACACAGAGCTTCTTCGTAGTAACAAATATATTTATTAACAAGGAAAACAAAACAAATATTACACTTAACTAATCTACTTACACACCTAGCTCTGATAGATCCTATATCCCTGATCGCGGGAGCGCGATCCAAAACCATTGAAATTGTTTGATTGTGGCATTCGCACTCCTATTTGAAGCGCGCACAAAGCCTAGCTACGTGACCAGGGATGTCAGCGCTGAGACACAGTCCTTCTGGCGCACCAACGGCTGTTGCTCAATCGCGAGAGCGTCTTTATCGATTGAGAAACCGGCGGGGTGAATAAAATCCGTTGGCACTACAACCACTCTTCTCTGCTTCACCTCGGGCACGCACACAGCATCGGCTCCCCTGTGGACCGAGTCACTGCAAGACATAAAGTCCGCAGCTTCGTCAACTAATGCTCCGCCTCGCGAGCCTGGCTCGCATATGCACCGTCTTGGCGCCAAGTTTTGTGCACACGCACGAGGTTTCTCCACCCGTCTCCAGAACCTGCCTACTGGCTCACGACACTCGTTATATAGGCGAGGCCACTGACCCTCCTACGTCCACCCAACCCCCGTCGCTCTGTTTACACAGTGAAAAGCTTCTATACGCCAGCGAACACCAAGCCTTGTGTCTCCCGCTTTCTCGCGTTCTCCGTTTACGGAAAAACCTACTCCTGTGCGCGAGACTAATCCGCAACCAAGCGTCCCCAAATAGATGCCATGAGGCACGCTGGCTAATACGTTACAATATGCTTTAAATAATGTCGGATAAAGTTTCTCAAAAACTCAATAGTTTTCGGTGAAAATTAACTCAAAATTCAGCATTTTCAGAAACACTCAAACGTCATTTTTTTCACAAATAGCTCCAAATATTTTTTTCAAACTTTTGCAAAAGTTAGTACTAATTGTACTGTTTAAGATGACATATAATTCTGCTGTATTCTTTTGATTTTTCAAATTTACACTAATGTAAATATATTGAAATATCTCTCTTTCCATTAATGTGCACAGTTCCAGAGATTTGTAAATAGTATTAAATTTGTGACTGGAAATGCTTGAAATGACTTCATGTGAAGTTTTTCGAATACTCAATAATTTTCTGTGAAGAGAGATTCAAATTTCCCATTTACAGTAGCTCTTAATCACCATTTTCTTAAAAAGAGCTTAAAATTTTTCAGTGGAAATTGCCATTCAGGACGAAGTTTTATTCTTCTTTAATAATCTGAAAGTAATATTTCGGTTCCACTATTAGGAAACCGAAAAATTAAGAAAATTTAAAACAAGTTCTTTGAGTGGCGATAAATGGCACCTCACAAGAGTATGTGGCAAGTCCGAATAGCTAGCCCAGACCGAAACAAAAACTAATACGAGAAAGTCTGTGCCATTTTGTAGAACCACTAGTTTCTTTAAATTTTTTTGCACAGATAGTGTGCTAAACCAATGGAGTGAATAACATGATATCCATGCCAAGGATGATTTCATTTCTTTATGATTTATTTGAAAGAGTTGTTTGTACATTTGATTTTGCGTTTATTCAGTGTCCGTTGTAAATTGATATACAATTTGAAGAATATATGCACTGATTTTCCTATTTATGTGTCTTGGAGAAACGTTCCCACACCCTAAAACCTTCGCGTGTCCCGTGGTCGCCAGTGACTTCTCGCTGCCCTCTTGCGTCGTCTTCCGTGTCGTCTTCTGCGTCGTCTTCCGCATCGTCTTCTGCGTCGCCTTCTGAGTTGTATTTCGGTCTTCTCCAGGCTCCTTTCGCCCTCGTCTGATTCGTCCCCCTCGACATTTCGTTTACGTCCGCGTGCGAATGTTCGTTGCACCACACTGAAGTCGCACTGTCACAGATTTCGCCGCTGATTGAAATTAAGATGATCTCAGCCCGAAATATTTCCATATTGTACTGTCCTCAGCTCCATAATAACTGGTAGACTAGATGAACTCCTCGCATCTTGTCTGAAGAATACTTTCTTCCAGAAAAATTCTCACGAATTTCGCATACGGCTATCTAGGCGTCTGTCCGACGTCCAACACTTCTACCTAGTAACTTGGCGAAGTAGTTGCTGGATCGGTGGTCAAGAACTGAAGAGAGTGCTGCTGGCTCGAAGATCAGAAACGAAAGAGGATGACTGACCGTGGGCACGCCTATTTATGCACGCGCCCTCCGTGTAGGGGTAGTGCGCGGGTCGTCTTCCCCTTTCCAGTCTGACTGGTTCTACTTTATATTCCTGCACCGTGCCGCGGCTATAGCACGCAACAGTATTGTAGGCAGAGGGCGCGCCCTTTTCAAATCGCGTCGCGCTTGTTAACACAGTCTAGTACAGGCGTTTTCTTGATGTGTGGACGTGTGGGACGAACGTAGCCACCTGCGTTTGTCACTATCTATCTATCTATCTATCTATCTATATATATATATATAAATATATATATATATATATATATATATATATATATGTATATGAATGAATGTCACTTTTTTATGAGATATGTGTATTTTCAGCGTTTTGATGCCTCCATATAAATGGAATTATTTGTCCATCAATAACATTTTTTACTGAGTCTGTTACATTATGTTGAAAATATTGAAAACAGGTTTGTGGTACATTCTGGATTTTAATTAAATTGGCGTAGTAGACTCTGGCACACCTGTCATCCACGAGCGCGTGTGCGTGACTTCTTGTGAGAAATTGTCTCACCTTCTTATCCTTCCTTCATTCAAAAATGGTCCTATTCGTATTGTTACCAGGCATCATCCGCATAGCCTACCAGTTCTAACTTTAATTATAGTAAACTTTAATAAATAACAACAAAAATAAACAAAGAAAATTTATACAACCCGTTATTACTTTACTTTTTACTTATTGTAAATGGATGGGTTTCGTTACAGCCATTATATAATTAGTGGGTGTTTTTTACACATTACTGGTGAGTCATAGAGAGCGAGCGAGCGAGCG
>BOPP01000281.1:77573-134270 GCA_017312745.1 Gryllus bimaculatus
GCCAATTTGTAACTTAAAAAATTATCCTGCCCTTTGTCTCCTGGAGGATGTCCTGGGTCCTCCTTGGGTAATTCATGAGCTTAATATCGTCAACTTTGGAATTTCACCCGACTTTGCAATTATACGTCCCTATTCGTAAAATCCCATACATCTACATAATATTATCACGACTTTCCTTACTAGGATTCGGTGAAACCTCTTATTCGCGTCTACTATCCGTAACATTAATAAAATCCACTACGAACTAAGCTCACATGAACGCCACGACATGAAGTCTAAATATTTTAAATGCAAAATTCATACATGACAACAAAGGTAACTATTATTAACAAATGCAACATTACCCACTTAAGAACACAAAAAAAACAATACGCTTAGCCTACACAATTATGTATAATCAAACAAACAATTACCCACAAAATAAAATACTAATATCCGCAAAATTACCATTTCATAATGTTTATCATTGAACCGCTTGCCGCTTCTGAGACGTAAGAAATTGCTTCTTTTTCGCTAAAGATAAATTTTCAACGCCATTCGCTAATCAATTCCATGTTACGACACAGGCCTCCGATATCTCGACAGATACAATTCTCAGTCAGCATCCAGCATGCGACTAAATTTTTATTTTCGTGCCTTTGCTACGTGATTCATCAGATTTTAAACATTCTAATGCGTATTACGTGTTACTTTCGTTGTGACATTCGGTATGATGCTTGTATGTATTACTTGCGCGACCGCAAATTACTGTGAAAGGCTCAGCCTTACCGCGACGACCCTGCTCGCGTGCTTAAGGGTTAACGTGGCGTCATACGGTGTATCAGAACACACAAACGAGAGGTTTGTAAAAAACGTAGATTTATTCACAATCTTAGACCGTTGTCACAATAACAATTACACTCTTACAATAACTAAATAAATTGAAACCACTGCTAGGAGAGCAAATTTACGGAAGGCTACCACACCGCAACAGACGATCATTTCCCTTCGAGCACCGCTCTACCCTGAGACCATCTACATGTCTCGCTCTATTCTAGTCACACAATGAATTGCCGGCCCCTTGCCCTCGTGCACCTACTCGCACCACTCTCACGTATCACCTGCCGCAACGGCTGCTGGAAACAAGAAGATCCGGGATAGTTCTCGTGGCCTTATGAGGCCTTCGCCGACTACTGGCCCCCCATTGGCCTCCACCCTACTCCGCTTTACCACGCCACGTCCACAGAAAGTCCCAGTGCTCTTCACTTCCGCCCTTTTAAGCATCGGCAATGCCCCGTCTGCTACGGGCTGTCGCCGTTTTAGCGCACACGACGCTACAGAACATGTGTTAGCGCGTAGACATCCCCACACCGGTATCCGGCCTTTCTCCTAAAGTGAATTTTCACATCGTCAACACATCAAATATATTGGACATTGCAAGAAAAACACACACTATTATCTTGGCTCGATGGAATCAAGTCGGCTCGCCGCCATAGTGGAAATAAGCACGGCCGACCCAAGAGCTGCCACGTTCGACATTCTGGTATGGTCAAAATATTAAAAGTAAATGAAATCTTTGAAAAATTAGTCGTACTACAAACTGGCAGTCTTTCTCCGTTTCGCAATATTATGTAAAAAATAATAATATTGGTAAATACGTACTGTCTAATATGTTCGTTTATGAATAAAATATCTCTTTCATTAAAACAATTAAATACATAACTATTAAGAAATAATGGTGTGTTCAACAACAAATAACTTTTTCGCACTTACTGACGGTTACGTAATATTATAACACCCAATCTTCCATGTTAACACATCCTCATCTCTTAAAGTTATAACTCATTACTAGAGGCAGAATTCATACACTATCAGATGCTAAAATATAGCATGTAAAACATGCACTAACAAATAGCCAAACATGCACGGACGCAAGAAAAACATTGAACAAACATATACAATCAAACTTAAGCTTTGTATATTTTTTTGTTTTATTGCCTTCTGTAAAGTGAAGAATTTTTCTAAATTTTACTGTCCAATTCATCTTTTGTCATAAACAAGTTCTTGAATGCAAAAAATATTCTGATAACACAAGACGCTATTGCAGGTATTCAAAAGGGAAATCTAAGCTATAGAAGTTCAAATTTCCTTTTTTAATTTTTACCTCAAATAAGTTTTTTAGCATTTTGGAAAATTTTTAATCAGGATTTGAATTTAAACTTTATATAATTTCTCCTGTCGTCACACAAACTCTTATTCAAAAGACATTTAAATGTCTTCAACAATTTTTAATGTTCCTTCGGGCAGCGACGAACACATTCGTGCTCCGATCGCGTGCATGAACAGTTGTTATCACATTGCCATTTAGTTTGTGAACTTAATAATCGTTACTACGGTAATCTCTTGTCCCATAGTTTAGTGTCTGAAATCAACTGTACGGTCAGCCGTGCAGCGCTAACCTGCAAGGATGGAGCCCCGGACATCAGGTCTCCTATAACCTCAACACCTCACCTCAGTATCTACTCACTTCAAATAGTGAAAACCTCACCCCCCCCCCCCAACCTTACGCAAATGTCATCGTCAACTGAAATGTTTCCACCCAAGACCAGCCATAATTATCGATCGCAAGAAGTCTCACTATTAAAAGATACATAAAACAGTCTACCGAATTATTGACCCAGTGAAATATTCATATCAAGAATTTTATAAACGAGTGGTATCTTTCTAAGCTCTCAAACTATACCCACAACCTTTACGAAACAACCATAAATTATAAAATAAAAAATAGAACTAATCTGAGACCACTTGTAACAAAGCCAAAAGAATTATTATATCTAACGTTTGTCCCATAATCCACATTCCCCAAATAGAGAATTACTCCTCCAAAAATATCAAATTGCATCTAAATTCATTGTAAAAGTCTGTATCCAGGACAGTTCTCTCATATATAGTTTCCTGTAGACAAGTGTATATTCCCCTGAAATTGAGTCTTCTAACAATTCTACTACGTGCATTATGATGCTCAACATATAGATATTTTTACAACAGATAAAATGTCTGCTTTAACTTCACCAAACACGGTGCACTTGGCTGCAATGCCTTCACATAACACCTCAATCAACACAAGACTACCACTTAGGCAGTGCTCCCATGGAATCGAACATTCAGGGAAAATCCTTTACATACCAACCCGCCACAATAAGAAACACTGAGCTGTAGATATTCAAAGTCACAAATGATCTTACTAAAGAAATACCACAGCTGTCCCTCACCACCTTCTAAAAATCGGTATTCCTACTAATGAAGCTAAAACAATGAATGAAATCCCAATAAAGACAACATAGCTCCCTTAATGAATAATAAAAATGCCTCAGACTGACTCCTCCTACCCTCCACTGTAAAGCAATACAAACTGAACAAAGAATATGGAAGAAGTCTCAAAACACCAAAAAGAAAAAAAAGAGAAAAGAGAAAATATGGAAGATTGGTACCCCTATCAAACACATCATGAAGACAACTCAAAATAATTTCCCCTTACTATATTCAGTTAATCCTTTTTAGAGAACTCTTCATCTAATATCCTATTATATAGAATCCTATTACTCACAGACAATCATCCATCACCAAAATGATGCATAATTTTATCCTCATCTCACCAACAAAACCATAAAGGCAGGTTCACCAGAATTATCAAGAAAAAATTAACTCATTAAATAATACTGACAGATGGAATCAATACTGAAACAGATTCCAGTATATGAAACAACATCAGTATAATGAAATCACCCCATAGATTTAAAACCATCTGACACATCTGAAAGTAGAGTATAATATAAATAAGAAGTATTATCCTGCAATGGAATTTTAAATGCTTTTATAGCAGGCTAGAAAACTTACAATATTTATCAAACTACATAGCCCTGATATAATCTGTATACAAGAAAACAAACTTTAAGAAAATCAACATGGAAAATAACTGGTATACTTGTACCTTAAAAATAGAATAATCCTAATATGCATTGGCTGTGCAATATTTTCAAAAAATCGATTCCCCATTGAAATTCTAAAAATGCAAACTACATGGAATTAGGGGGCAATTAAAATAATTCAACTAACCCATTATGTATCGCAAAGTCTTATATCCCTTAATTAGTACCCACTACAAGAAATCAAATGCTGTATTATAAACCAGATAAAAGAGCCCTTCATAATCTTGAGACGTTTAACTGCCATCACTCCAATTGGGATTCATACAAATTGATAAAAAGGTCCGCATATTGAAAAAATAATTTGATGATCATGACAGCATCATCCCTCAACTCTGATCCACACATATGATATCATTAACAACACAGGCAGTGCGATTGATCTTTCAATAGCTTCTCAACAATAGCACAGAAATGTAACCTGACGTTATGACTTCCCTTACGGATAGTGATTCATGTTTCCAAGACTGATTGAATCCACCGACACCAAGTGTGTCCAATAGTCATGAATGGCGCAACCCTATCCCCAATTATAAGAACATTAATTGGCTGGATATTCAAAAAAATTGATGAGCACTCAACGAACTATAATTTCAAGGCGATAATAACATTGACCAGATATAGAATCATCGTGTAATATTATATCACAATATGCAACTCAATGACACAAAATGCACCATGCCCGTTTAAGTTCAAAAGCGTTCCCTGGTGAAAAACTCTAATGCAAAATCGCTATTAGAAACCCGCTAAAAAAGCATTTAACCGGTAATAAAAAAAAACGATAATGATAGCCGATCAACTATAGAGAACTAGAGCTATTGCCCGCAGAACTGTAAAAATAAACAAAGCTACCATCATGACCTGAATTATATCTCCTCATTAAAACTGCCAATCGAACTCAAACAGAGAGCTGAAAAAAATCAAATCCATACGTGGCTATGAAGACTAATAGACTATACATTCTTGCTTCAATGACCAGAAATTAGCGACCCAAAAATTAGCTGAGAATTGCCGAAACTTTCATGAATAAATTCAGCACTCCAATTACCATTACGGAGATCATCATATATAAAGAAAAAAGCTGAAAGTGAACCAAAGATACACCTATTGATGAGCAGCTGTATGATAATACATGAATCTCCAAATTTTCAGCCACGAACTACAGAAGTTTAAAAAAAGACAACAAACTCAGCCCGGCCAGACAAAATTCCAAACTGCCTCATAAAAAAATCTCCCAAAGGAGTATTAACATTTTATTAAAAAATATATAAACCATTATGGCTAAAATAATGTTTTTTCCTGAAACCTCTTGAGGACTGCCACATCATTCCGAATTCCGAAACCTGCAAGGACAGTCAAATAGCTATAAATTACCGACCATCTTCAGCTGACCCTGCAACCTATGCAAGAATATTAGAAAAAAATCGTTAAACAAAAGAATTAAGGTGGTGTCCTTGAATCTCAAACATTTAAGTAAAAGACAACCAATTTATTCAAAGGACACTCCACCACCTCACATCTTATCAGCACGACAACCATAATCCAAACCTTTTCTTCAAGCGACAGCATGTTATCTTAGGAAATCATAAGACATCGAAAAAAGCATACGATATGGTATGGACACACCGCATAGCTGCTAAAATTACTTAGTATTGTAATCAAAGGGCAATATGTTTAATTCCTTACCAACTTAATTAGCAAACAATGTATCAAATCGTATTAGTAATAATTATCAACAATAAGAAACTCAATAAGGGCTACCGCAAGGATCAGTGCTCAGGTACCTATTTTTAATCGCCATAAATGATGCTGATGATGATATTGAAGCCCAGTGTCTGCGAAATACGCCATGATATGGTTTACTATGCAAAGGAAGACTTCGATTCACAATAATTATTGCAAACTGCTGTAAAACTTATTTACAATATGGTCAAATGAAAACCGTTTCAAATTCTCGACTGATAATCGAATGATGACTTTTTTCAAAAAAAATAAGCCCCGCCACCCAAACATATCCTGGGCAATAAAAGTATTAAGACTTCACACATACAAAAATCTTACTTATATTCGACCACAGGCTCACATGCAAGAACATATCTCTAAATATACGGCAGAATGTAAAAATCGTACTTATCATCCTGAAGTGTCTAAATCTGAATGTATGATTTTTCTAAAAAATTAAGCCCGTCCACCCAAACTATCTCCTGAGCAATAAGTCATTTAAGACTGTCACACATACAAAAATCTTGGGACTTTATATTCCGACCAACAGGCTTCACATGGCAAAGACATATCCTCTAAACATACGCAGAATGTAAAAATCACTTAACAGTCCGAAGTGTCTAAAATCACAACAACTGGCGGATTCAGACAAAAATCTTTACTACTTTACATACAAAGCCTATAAAAGTTAAGATAGGAATTACGATCATGATATAATCAGCGTGCAATTCAACTTCTCAAGAAACTGACACACTGCACAATCGACAGAATTAAAAGTCCACTGGTTGCTTTTCACACAAGCAATGTAGTATTCTCATCAGCCGGCTGAAACTATCTCACATTTCGAGACAAACCCTGTCAATCAATACGCATTAAAGCCAAAAACATCCTTAAATATATAATACGTAATGAGATCTCCTGATTAGAAGTGGCAAATTCCACAGTGTTCTATACCTTTCTATAATTAAAGTAGCTACGCTATTCAGCTCCCTCAAACATTCAGGCTTCCTTTAGAAGTCAAAAAAGATCCCCTGTAAATCCCTGGACCGTCAACATCATTGGAAGTCATAAATCCCTGTTGAACGTTCGCAAAACAACCTGCCTTAGACCGAATGGAAAAACTCAATCTGGAAGCGTATATAAATACAAAAAATAACTACCAATATCTTCATTGACGACGCAATTAATACATCATTTCTGAGGCCTATTGTGAAGGATCCCAATCTTTGCTACATTCCTGTTTATGAATCATTGCTAGTTCAGGAAAACCATGTTCAACCATGCAATTCTGAAGCGCTTAAGAGATAAACCATAACAGTTACCGATGCCACTATCATCACTTAATAAAATTCCTAAAGTATATTCAAAATATATATGAAACACAATCCCGAAAACACGGCTCGAACTTAAAGAACCCTTCATTATTAAAACTTCCAAGGCTTATCAGTAATTTTTCTTCTTTTACCTAATTCAGCTTATCAATTATGATGACCGAAATACATAACCAAGAAAACTAACACATAAGATAATACTTGATCATCCAAGGAACAATGTAAACCTAACCCTCGATATACCAAGCAAGATTCATAAATTCTACATAAGAAGATTCTCCAGCAATGGCGAACGATATGCGATGTTCATAAGGTCTATTAATAGCCCATAAATCAATCGAATTATTCCTATCACTTACATCGACCACAGATACTAGACGCGAACAAAGTTTTAATTACACGAATCAGAACTGTCATTCTAAATTACACACAGTACTTGCTGGAAGAATACCTCACCACCACTATTGATATAGTGCCAAAAAAAAAAAAAATGTAAGACTATCCATCGAACATATTATTATGTCCTGTCGTAAATATGATCACATGAAGACTATGTATTTTAATCCAAATAAATGAGAAAATCCTGTACTCTGTCCCTTTCAAACAGATTGTGCAAATTTTTGCAAAAACACAAAATTCATGCTTGAAATATTAACTTATGTTAGCCCGCGTATTCTCTAGAGTTAGGTTATGATCCTACCCGATGATAATTGAATGATTGTTTACAAGTATGTAAGATAATAGTATGTAATAACTTGTTATTTATATATTTTATTTATTATGTTATATAGTTATGGATTATATATATTATGTCTAATTAATTGTAACCCTCGAAAATGTAATGACCATGCCCTGATTGTTCGTGTATAATGATGAATGTAACGATAAGTAATATGCTATACTGTATTATGTTATACCAATACATTCTGATACTTTTGCTTATGTATGATAGATGAAGTCATAAGGTGGCTGTAAACACCTGTATTATAAAATGTTGCCGCTAATAACCTTAGTCGTTGATGCGACAAAAAATAACAGAAAAAAAATTTAATGACTGCACTACGAGTACTAAACCTGCTCTTCCAATTTCTATTATCCTATAAGCAATTAAAAAACAATGACTAAATAAAATTTAAATTTTTTACCACACACGTTTTTAACATATTTTTAATTCTATTTTACTCGCAAGCAGACTAGAGTTATCTCTTATTATTCCCCACCCCCCATGGTCAGTGTCAGCCTGATATTTGAATCGACGCTTCCCTGTATCTTTATATTCTTTGTGACTTTAATCGCTGCGTTGATTATCATTTCCAAT
Organism: Gryllus bimaculatus; assembly: GCA_017312745.1. Classification (NCBI taxonomy): domain Eukaryota; kingdom Metazoa; phylum Arthropoda; class Insecta; order Orthoptera; family Gryllidae; genus Gryllus; species Gryllus bimaculatus. The sequence goes on from BOPP01000281.1 coordinate 85,910, forward strand.
GCTTATTCACAGCGCTTGTGCTCGCTTCAGAAATCCTAACAAGTATACCCAGGAAAGTTAAATTGAAGCCAACATAAAAACAAAACAACTCTAGATCTTCTAGAATGAAAAACTACAAAAATTATGCGCCATTATTACAAATTTATTTAAGTAATAAACAAACCATTAATTTGCTAGAATTGAATGCTAAATACGCTGTATTAATTCAAAAATGTCAATACATGCATGAATATATAAAAAAAAATCCAAATGCACGAAAAAGTACGCTTTTTAAAATGAGATATGCGATGAAGAATATTGTCAAAAGATGGAAATCCTCCGATTATTAGAGTCATTTCCGACATAATAAACAAATTCGACAAAAATGACCTTAATGTTTTGATATTTAAAAAAAAATCATATATCCATTCTAATTGCAAAAACAATCTCTCACGAGTTTTTTATTCCAAGTCATATAATAGTCCAATCGTCAGAGTACTCGAATTTCTAAAAGAAGCTTCAAATTTTGTATTTAGAGTAGCGCTAACGCCATTTATTAAAACGCTCAAATTTGTCAAAAAGAAATTCCATTTAGGACGAGCTTTACTGTTTTTAGATCTAAAAAATATTCCCTCTTACTTCGTATTAGGAGCCGAAAACTTAAGAAAATTTCAAAGAAATGTAATTTGGGCGGCTATAGATGGCAGCAGCAAGAGTATTTGCGAGGTCTGAAGTGCTAGCATAGACCAAAGAAAAAAAGTTAATTATGAAAGTCTGTCCCATCCTGTTAGAACCACTAATGTCTTTAAAATTTCTTGTAAGAATAGAAGTAAAATACACTTATAAATGTGGCAAAGGTCCATTTTTAACGGTTTTACTCTGAATTTCGAAAATGCAAAAGTTTGAATTTTCCGGCATCTGCCTACAACTCAAAATTAAAGATAAAGATTTTTCCTTCAAATAAAACGTGTTGCCCATAATCAAATTCTTTCAAAGGAGTTCATTAAATGTTTTGATAATATTAGCAGTTTCGAGCCAATATTGCGAGCATATATTTATAATTTAAAAAAAATCTCAAATAAGACCCAAATTTTTCTTTTAACTTTTGTAGGGATAGTGCTAAATGCACTATATAAGATGACAAAAACTCATATTGCTCTCATATTTTGTTTTTCAAAATTACAAAAAATGTAAGTTTTGCCTTGTCTCTAACGTCGTTCATACTTAACAAAAATTTTAAGCCCCGGGGGGGGGGGGCCAAAATTTTTCACATTATTGTATGTTGAGTACATATTGTACGTCATGGATACTCACAGTCGACCAACAGACACAGAGCTTTCGTATAACAGAATATATTTATTAACAAGAAAACAAAACAAATATTACACATTAATAATCTACTTACACCCAGCTCTGATAGACCTACTTATCCCTGATCGCGGGAGCCGATCCAAAACGATTGAATTGTTTGATTGTGGCATTCCGCCACTCCTACTTTGAAGCGCGCACAAAGCCTAGCTCACGTGACCGGATGTCACGCTGAACAATCCTTCTGCACGCACCAACGGCTGTTTGCTCAATCGCAGAGCGATCTTATCCGATTGAGAACGCGTGAATTCGTGCACTCAACCACTCTTCACCTCGGAGCACGCACACAGCATCGCTCCCCCTGACCGCAGTTCACCCAAGACATAAAGTCCGCAGCTTCGTCAACTAATGACTCCAGCCTCGCGAGGCGCTCGCATTATGCACCGTCTTGGCGCCAAAGTTTTGCACACGCACGAGTTCTCCACCGTCTCAGAACCTGCCACTGGCTCCGAACTCGTATATAGGCGAGGCCACTACCTCCTACGTCCACCCACCCCCTCGCTTGTTATAACAGTGAAAAGCTTCTATAAGCCGGAAACACCAAGCCTTGTGTCTCCCGTCTCGCGTTCTCCCTTTACGGAAAAACCCTACTCCTGTGCGCGAGACTAATCCGCAACCAAGGCGTCCCCCAAATAGATGCATGAGCACGTGGCAATTACTTACAAATATTCTTTAAATAATTGTCGGATAAAGTTATCTGCAAAAACTTCAATAGTTTTCGGTGAAATTAACTCATAATCACATTTCCAGAAACACCAAACGTCATTTTTTTCACAAATAGCTCCAATATTTTTCAAACTTTTTGCAAAAGATTAGTACTAATTGTAGCTTTAAGAGACAATAATCTGCTGTATTCTTTTGATTTTTCAAATTTACACTAATGTAAATATATGAAAAATAATCTCCTCTTTCCATTATGTGCAAGTTCCAAGATTTGTAAATAGTATTTAAATTTTGGACTGGAAATGCTTGAATACTTCATGTGAAGTTTTCGAATACTCAATAATTTTTGTGCAAGAGAATTCAAAAGTCCCATTTACAGTATCTTAATCACCATGTTCTTAAAAAGAGCTTAAAATTTCAGTGGAAATGCCATTCAGACGAAAGTTTATTCTTCTTTAATAATCTGAAAAGTAATAATTTCGTCCACTTATTAGGAAACCGAAAAATTAGAAATTAAAACATAACTCTTTGTTCTATTGTTTCGTATGTGCCGTAATAATAGATGTGCACACCCACCCCGAGAAAGTTAATTCTTTCTATGCTAATTCCGATAATAGCGAGAAACCAGAACTGCGCTCCGATACAAAAATACTTAATCACGAGAAAAGTTCTGTGCCATTTGTAGACCCATAGTTTCTTTAAATTTTTTGCACAGATAGTTGCTAAACCAATGGAGTGAATAACATGATATCCATGCCAAGGATGATTTTCATTTCTTTATGATTTATTGTGAAAGATTGTTGTACATTTTGATTTTGGTTTATTCAGTTCCGTTGTAAATTATAAACATTGAAAATATTATGCACTGATTTCCTATTTAGGTCTGGAGAAACTTCCACACCCTAAAACCTTCGGTTGTCCCGTGGTCGCCAGTGACTTCTCGCTTGCCCCTTGCGTCGTCTCCGTTCGTCTTCTTGCTCGGTTCTTCCGCATCTTCTTCTGCTCGCCTTCTGAGTTGTATTTCGGCTTCTCCAGGCTCCTTTCGCCCTCGTCTGATTTCTCCCCTCACATTTCGTTTACGCCGCGTTCGAATGTTCGTTGCACACACTAAGTCCACTGTACAGATTTCCCTCTGATTGTAATTAAGATACTCAGCCCGAAATATTTCCATAATTTGTACGTCCTCAGCTCCATATATAACATGGAGACTAGATCAACTCTCGCATTTGTCTGAAGAATACTTTTTCCAGAAAAATTTCTCCACGAATTCGCAACGGCTATCTAGCTCTGTCCGACTTCCAACACTTCTACCTATTAACTTGGCGAAGTAGTTGCTGGATCGGTGTCAAAACTGAGAGAGTGCTACTGCTCGGAGATCAGAACGAAAGAGGATGACTACCGTGGCACGCCTATTATGCACCGCCCTCCGATGTAAGGTAGTTCGGTCGTCTCCCTTTCCAGTCTGACTGGTTCTACCTTTATATTCCTCACCGGCGCGCTATAAGACGCAACAGATTTGTAGCAGAGGCGCGCTTTTCAAAATTCGCGTCGCGCTTATGTTAACACAGTCTCAGTTACAGGCGTTTTCTGATGTGTGGACGGTGGGTAATCGAACGTTAGCACCTGCGTTTGTCACGTATCTATCTAAATTTTTTTTTCTAAAAATTCTATCTAATTCTATAATAATATATATATAAATATATATATATATATATATAATATATATTATATTATATTGAATGAATGTCACTTTTTTATAGATATGTATTTTCAGCTTTTGATGCCTCCATATAAAGAATATTTGTCATCAATAACATTTTTACTGTGTCTGACATTAGTTGAAAATATTGAAAACAGTTTGTGTACATTCTGGATTTAATTAAATGCGTAGTAGACTCTGGCACACCTGTCATCACGAGCCTGTCCGTGCACTTCTTTTGGGAGAAATTGTCTTTCAAAAAACTTCTTATCCTTCCTTCATTCAAAATGTCCTATTCTATCTTTACCAGGCATCCTCCGCATAGGCCCTACCAGTTCTAATTAATTATCTGAAAACTTTAAAAATAACAACAAAAATAAAACAAAGAAAATTATACAAACCCTATTACTTTACTTTTACTTATTGTAAAGGATTGGGTTTCGTTTTAAAAAACAAAAAGCATTTTAAATAAAAAAAAATTTAGTGGGTGTTCTTTTTACACATTACTGGTGAGGTCTAGGTAGATGAGCAGCGAGCGAGGCGAGGAGAGTAGAGAGAGAGAATGAGGAGGGATAGTGTTGAAGAGAAGAGAGAGAGAGGAAGAGAGGGGAGAATGAAGAGGAAAGAAGAGAGAGAAAGAGAGAGAGAAAGAGAGAGAGAAAGAGAGAGAGAAAGAGAGAGAAAGAGAGAGAAAGAGAGAGCGAGAGAGAGCGAGTGTGAGAAAGAAAGAAAGAAAGAGAGAGAGGATATTAACTAACTCCAGATTTGGGTAAGTGGATTTGGATCATATGGTACAGGCTTTGGTGGCTCAGGGAATCAACTAATGTCAATGCAGTGCCTCGGTCCCGCAGATTTTAGGTACGAATCCCGACGGTGGCAGGCTTTTCGACACTAGTTAGATAGCTAGGTCGAGTTCAGCCGCTGTCGGGAAGAGACTTCTAGTGGTCGGCTATCTTTGATCAGCAGCTTTCCGTGGTTTCTCCGATCAACTCTAGGCGAATGCCACAGCAGTACCGTAACAAACAGGTCATGGACCGCGCGCGATCTTTACATCTTCTTTGTTCTATCCCCACCCATTACTTACACACTAACTTGCTCTTCCCTATCACACTTGCCGGGAGACGGGTCGGAGGCTTAGAGCTTTTCCTGGTTGGAGTGGTGGTAGATACCTGATTTAGGAAATCCCCGCTAACCGACTGTAGCTCGATGCCGGATATCACCATCTAACGGGGAAGATCTCTGCCACCTCTCGAGGAATAATATGCACTACACTAACGGGACTAATGACCTTCGCAGTTGACGCGCCCGGAATCACTAATCAATCAATTATGCGTTGGTGTTTAGCTCATCTTTCTGAGTGCGTCAGAACAAGACCTGCGAAAACAATGCATAAGGAGTTGCTTACAAATCCTTACCTATCCATTTATAAATTGCTTGCAAAGGTCACTTGTGTAACCTCGTCATAGGAAATTTTCCATCACATGTTTATTACGTGAAACATATTTTATTCGACCCCTACATGCTCTCGTTTGTAACATTTATTTTGATACATCTTATTTTTGTGGACCCTCTTTATTTGAGGTTTAGCTCTTCTAGGTACCCCCAAGAAATCGTGTGCGCATAATACTACTTTTGGAAGTACTTTCCGCAGTGCGTTTAGATCCAAGTAATACAGAGAAAAATTGAATAAATGTAACTAGTTGATTGGTAGAATATGATTAAATTGCACATATAGTTAATTTAATGTTACAAACATTTCGTAATGTTTTCTACCACCCTGGGCCTAGCGAAGCCCTGCCGAAATCCGCAGGAGCTTTAAAAAATGTTTGACAAAAATCTCTTTAAATGTTTTCTTCAAATTAGTTCTAAGAATAAAGTGAAATACTTTTATAAAAATGTTATCGGTTTAATTTTTATTGTTATCTCTGTAGATTCGAAATTTTTGAAAAGTTGCGAAAATTTACGAAAAGTGTGAATTTTTTAAACTGCCTTCGTGCAAAGTTATCCAAATTAGAGATTTTTTCTTCAAATGGTACTCCACATTCGGTTCTTTAAATAATTTTATGTAAAATTTTTGGAAATTATTAGTAGTTTTTGAAAAATTCTGAATAAAATATTAACATAATTATTTAAAAACTCTTCTCTAAAAGACACCAAATTTGTTCTTTAAGCTTCGTTATCGTACAGTGGAAACTGCTATAAAAATATCATAAACCATTTTGACGCCCTCTTTTGATTCTTCAAAAATTATTCTGATTTTTTAAAGTATGTATAAGTTTTCTGTGAAAATAAGCCTATCATTGCACATTCTCGGAAAAGCACAAATGACATTTTCACAAAAACGTTTCCTATTTTTTTCTTGAATCGATTTGTACGGATAGTGTAAAAAATATAAACTTCGTTTTAATGATTTTTTTGAAAAATTACACTAATGTATTTTTTTATCTCTTAAACGCCGTTAATACTCGAGTTACGGGCATTCTTATACATTACTGCATTTGTGAGCGCATATGATTCAAATGAATCCTAATGATGTTTCTCGAAAACTCAGAGGTTTTACTTTAAAATAAGCATATAACTGCGCGGTTTCAGAAACTCTCAAGCGCCATTTTCAAAAACAAAAAACAAAAAAAACAACAACAAAAAACAACAACAACAATCAACAACTGAAAAGATTAGGCATTAGTGTTGTTCTTAGATGGACCGAAGTTTTGAAAAAGAAAAATGGGTAGGGGTGGGGGGAGAAAATAAGGAGACCCCCAAACATGTGTTAAGTTTAAAATTGGAAATAAATTGTCCGCAGCAAAACATAACTTTCTCTACATATTATTCATATTGTTGTTCTTGGACATTGTTCAGTTAATTGAACACTTATTTTCATTTGCCCACACGGACTCCATCTTGAGGGCTGTAATACCTAAACAACTCTGAACTACGTAGCACAAAATAAATGAAACCAAAGACAATGAAACAAACAAATAGAACCAAAGATTATGTTTTGGGTCACACACTACGGTATAATAAACTTCTTTTCAAATCCCCTGAAATGTTTTCAGTTTGATTGTGTTCATTAAATGAGAACGTTTGAATCACCTGATACTATTTAATCAGTACAGGTATATAAATTTAAAGCGTCTGTGCTTTTCATATTTTCAGCATTTAAATACTTTTTAATATGGTTATTGGATTACTAAATCGATTCTCACGTCAAATCAATTGCTGTCCGAACCGATTTAAGTAAATAACGACTGAATCTATCAACATGAAATTTAAACACATTGCAGACACTATCAATGAGTAATAGTAACAATAGGAGTAAAATTATCAATAGTAATAATAACGACAATAGTAACAATGACAAGAGTACTAATAGTGTTTATTTATTTTACGTCAAAATCAGTTTTAAAAAAATGGGAGGTATTAGCATTTTTGCTGATCCCATTTTTACACCCAAGGTTTGTTAGCCCTGGGTATGAGGTATGGACATGATGTTGAGACGGGCAATCACAAACATAGTGACCGCACAACACAATCTTACCCGAGGCTGGACTCGAAACCGCGGTTTTCTGGTCCGATAACATTACGGTATGACTGCCTTAGCGATCTCGGTCATTGGTTCGGCTACATACATATTATTATTATTATTATTATTATTATTATTATTATTATTATTATTATTATTATATTTCATGTCTCTCGCTTAGCAAAGTGTCCTACAGCAGACACCGGGACTATTGGAGAACCAAGGTGCCTGCTTCGCTTGCAAACTCGGCGGTCAGGATTCAACGTGAAGTTATATAAAATAAAAACTTCGTCATGATGCGTGCAGTACTCTGGAGAACAGTCTTTTGTATTGATTAAATATTCTTAAGGCCAATCCCTCCAGGCGATGAAATCAGTTCTTGAGAGATCAGTTCATTTGCAGAGATGATCACAGGGACTACTTCAACAGATACTAACCGCCACATGTCGCTCAATTCAGTAGTCTAGGTATGATATTTCTGCTTCATCTCGGCAATAGAGGCAACTACATTTCGATCTAAATGGATAGCTATATTGACTAAAATCTCTTTCCGTGTGGCCTTATCAATCCAAATTACATCAGGTCTGTTGGCTTCGACCCTGTGATCAGTGGCAACTGCTACATTCCACAGGAGCTTCCACCATTTTGACTCCAAAACTGAATCCTGCTTGAACTTGTAGTATGAGACCTCTTCCTGTACCATCTCCGACATTGTGGCCAGGGCCTGATGGACAACCGCAGCAACGATGGCAAAATGCCTACAGAAAGAAGTAACAGGCAGATGGACGTACAAACTGATGTCAAACCAAAGTAGTAGTAGTAGAAGTAGTAGCAGTAGCAGTAGTAGAGTAGCAGCAGTATAGTATTAGCAGTATAGTAGTAGTAGTAGTAGTAGTAGTAGTGGTAGCAGCAACAGTATAGTAGTAGTAGTAGTAGTAGTGAGGAGGAGAGAGAGGAGGAGGAGGTGGAGGAGTAGCAGTAGTAGCAGTAGTAGCAGTAGTAGTAGTAGTAGAAAACAGCCAGCAGCAGTAGTGGTAGTAGTAGTGGTAGTGGTAGTAGTGGTAGTAGTGGTAGTAGTAGTAATAGTAGTAGTAATAGTAGTAGTAGTAGTAGCAGTAGTAGAAGTAGTAACAAGTGTGTGGGGGGACGGCTATAGAATAGCTAAATCCCCTTCTGATTTCCAAGTATTAGGTCATGAACAAATGGCAGCGTTATCATGCATGGTTAAGTGTAATTTAAAAAAAGTTATTTTCAAACCATATATTACTTTCCGATGATTCTTTTATTCGTGGGCCGAACTAAACGAACAAGGATGATTCGAAATTGTTCAATATCGTAAAAACGCGTATGGCTCAGGTGCGTGTAGAGATTTTAATAACAAAGCGCCGTGTGTTTATGGTACCAAAAAGTTTAATTGGAAAACACCCTATTGAGAAAAAAGCTCTTTACAAGTGGACAACCCTCGAAGTCGGCGGGAATAAGGCTTTACTTAGAAAACATTCATTGATAATTGATGGCTAGCCAACCTCGCTTACATGAAAGAGTCAGGGTCATATTAATATCGAGCTATGTAGTGGTGTGAAATTAAATATGTATGCATATATGTTGGTATAGACCTCTATCTGGCTGTGTCTGATTTTCAAAATCAGAATGATGAAATTTCCACTAATCAAAGTGGCAGATACATAAATACATCAGAAATAGTTTTGAAAATTCTGTCACATTATATTCACGAGCGAAATCCCCCGGCAAACATTTAAATATGCACCTAAAATATGGACGAAAAATGTATTTCAACTTGGAGGATGATGCAGAAAATGAACTCGAAAATCCTCGAAATTCAACTCAGATAGCATCGTCTTTCTTTGTGTCAAACTGATTTGTTCGCAAGAACATAACTTCATGATGTTCTTTCTTATTACACCTTTAACAAGGAACATTTTTACGTAAACGAGATATATTTTTGAAGATGGATATCCAAGCAATGTCCGAGTCCATGCACCTAAGCTAACTGATTTTCACAATTATGTTGGTTTTCTGCAATATTTCAAATCCTGTAAAATTGTATAAAATACATGTTTTTGAAAGTTTAAATGAAAATGTTTCACTTGTCGATGTTTTTAACATTTGAATTAATGTTATTTTTGTTATTGCAAATTTTGGAAAATACAGAGAGCCGCCGAAAACGGGCCCAGCACATTTTCTTTACAGTTTTGTGCTACATACTAGAAAAGCCATTTAAAAATTTTTTGAGAAAATAATTCTTTAAAAATGTATTAAAATGATCAAAGTTTCAGGCAAACACTACCCATAATTATTTTCCAAAAATTTAACATGATTAAAAATTGAACATTTGAAGATCTGGTTTAGATAAACTGATTTCAAAACAAACAAAAATCGGAAGCTCAGACAACGAAAGTAGGTCCTACGCCGTGCGTATTATGTGTCTTTTACTCTCTCAGGGGAAATATTTATAGAAAAATATGTGAAACAATTTTTGAGAAAACTTTGGAAATGTCGTTCAGGCATAATGGAACGTACCTCCAAAAATAAAAATTAAAAATCGTTTCAAATTGCAGCAGACGGGACATCAGCCAGATCGATTGGGGAATATAAATTTTGGTGAAAATCCTGCTTACGGTTTAGCCGCTAGTGTTGTTCACTCACAGACACAGTTTTGCCGTTAACAGATTTTTCGGTATCAAAACTGTTTCTGATTAAACAATGTTCTATATGCTACATTAAATAGCATACATTTCCCACATAAATTCGTGGTAACTAAGCAATTCCTAGGCATTTTAGGATTCCCTAGACTTCCCCACGGGACAATGGTGTTCCATTCCTTCATTTACTACCAGCAATGCTAAATTGTTCCATCGTAATGTACAAATTTAATGTAATGTTTAATGTAGATTCCGAGAGCAATTAACGAGATAGTCAGGGCGTGATCCTTGGGACGTGATCCCCAGGGTCTTGAGGGCACTTACTGTGGGTCTTGGCATAGCCCCAGAGGTTCCAACCAACACTGGCAGGATTCTGGCGTTGGATACTCCATGAAGTTGGGCTCTCAGGGGGATGACTGGTTGGTATTTTACCACATTTTCCTCCCCTGCTTTCAGAAGGCTATATCCATCCTCGTGGCGGACAGTGATATCGACCACGTGAACTCCTTCCCGACTTTTTATTACCAAGTCAAGTTGGAGTGTAACCCCTTCGGCAACGGGCTTTCGTGGACACCATGGTGTGCGATTTCCGGAGCACCTTCCCTTCTATGAAGTTCTTGATCTCGTCATGACGCTTTATTCTTGCTGGCCTCGTAAAAATGCACTGACCGAGGATAAATTAACATTACATACATTTAATTAGCAATGTAATGTAACCTTGTAATATGATTTATTTATATCAATCACCCACTTCATCATTGACTTTATAACTGAAGTGATGCTAAGAGATTGAACATTTGGAGAAATAAATTATTAATCTCCATACATTAGTTAGTACTGAGTTATACCTATTTTCTGTATAATACGAAGTTGCATGAATATGGAAAAAGGTACTTACTTGGCTATCCGCCGCTTCCAGGGAACAGGTGCAAAGGTTTCGGTCGACATTCTGCGATCATCATCGGAGGGAATTTAGCGCGGGAGATGGACTGCGCACGGGTTTGTGTAGTTTCTCTCTTTCTGTCAGCTAATTGGTCGGATGATCAGCCAATGCGGAGAGAATGCGACAGCCAATCAGGGAGCGGGCTCCCTTGGCGGGGTAGAAGAACGCGCTTCATCACAGCAAGCAGGATAATAAGAAATGAAAAAGGTGATCAAAATCCACGTGACATTGATTTTTTACTATCCCGAATACGTACGTATTTACGGAGTGATTTACGTAGTATAGGGAAAGTTTTTTAATGCTGCGGAAAAACGATTTCGAGATTTCAAAGAAAATACACGTTTTGGGGTCCCCTGATACCAAAAAAGTGTGTTTTTTCAAAACGTCCGTCCGTCAGTCAGCCCGTCCGTCAGTCAGTCAGTCGGTCCGTCAGTCCGTCCATTTCTTTTGTGTATGTGAACAACACTAGCACCTAAACCATGCGAAAGAGTTTTTCCCAATTGAAGAAACCCCTGTCCATTTGGCCTGAGTCGAAGCTCTGTGATTTTGAAAATCATTCATTAGTTTTTGGGGATACTTTACTACCAGCAAGCCCATGAGACCATTTCAAAATTTTCTCAAAAATGGCCCCAAATTTTTTATTTAAATTTCTTATAAGAATAGAGTAAAATGTACTTACAAGTGTGACATAGATCCTATTTTCACGGTTAACTCAAAATTTTCGAAAATTTCAAAAATTCATTCTCTTCTTCCTATAACAACTAAATTAAAGATTTTTTTCTTAAAATAAAAATGTATTTAATTAATATACTCACTTCCAATAATTTGTTAACACAATTGTATTTGTGATTTTAAGGTACTTCTAATTACTTCTAATGAAGTTTTTCGAAAACTCAAAACTTTTCTTTGCAAAGTGCTTTACATTTCGGATATACTGTAGTGGTTAAACAGCATTTTCCTTAAAACGGCTCCCAATTTTTTCACGAAAATTGCCATTAAGGACGTGGTTTTACTGTTCTTTAATATCCATAAAATAATATTTCCGTTCTATAGTTTGTAAACCGAAAAATTAAGAAATTTTCAAAAACATTTTTTGGGCGACGATGAACACAGCACTCAAGAGTATGTGGCAAGTTCAAAGAGCTAGCCAAGACCAAAGGAAATAGAAAGCTAATACGAGAAAGTCTTTGCCATTCTGTAGTACCACTAATTACTTTTACTTTCCCGTATACGTACGTATATACGTAGTATAGGTAAATTTATGTAATGCTGCGGAAAATAGCTTTCGACGAAAATACACGTTTAGGGGTTCCCTGATACCGAAAAAGTGTTATTTTTCAAAACATCCGTCTTGTGTCTGTGAACACAATAGCACCTAAACCATACGTAGAATTTTTCCAAGTTGAAGAAACCCGTGTGGACGCCAATACTCTTATAAAGCTGGTATATGTCCGATTTACACGGGAAGTCTGTGCCATTCTGTAGCACCACTAGTGTTTAAGGTCGCGATACAACGTGTAATGTGTAGGAAGTTGTAAGAACAAGACTTATCGACTTTTTTGGTACTAGTGCCTGAATATAAAAGTTTTTTTTCTCGGAAAATCGCCACTTTTCCCCGCAGCATTACATTTTATTCTGCCTAAGTAGTAGCCAGAAAGTAAACAGAAACGAATATTGCAATAACAATCGCATCATCAGATATAGAGGTGGGTATGTTGCTAGTGCTAAAAATGACACTCAATCAATAGGTACTGATTGAATGGAACATCCCGTGTGCGATATTTCGAAAAAGAGCGAAAGATATAAACTTCAAGTCTGTGTTTTCATTCTATGGCATTAATGTACACACTATTTAATCCCACACTATTCCTGTTGATCGGAGTTTACAAGATTGAAGAAATGATCGATCTTTTGGTGAGATTACAGTTTTATTGACGAGAGATTTTAGAAATATATTACTACTTGTTATTAATAGAGGGTTCCGCCCAGATGAAGTTGCAGTATGCTTAAAATATCAGTGATACGGTAGCACGTCCAAGAATTTAAGTTTTTTTTTACCAGAACCAAACTCGTCCAAATTCGCGATTTTTCGGGAGGCACAAAAAAATTCAAACCGTAGAAGTGCATAGTAATGAATTTATAAGTTTGCCTCAGCTTATATCTTTCTTTCTGTTTGGCCCTGGCCGAAAGGAAATATTCCAGCAGATAACGCAAGTTGTAGGGAATATCTATAAATTTGGAATGTTGTACGTGTTTGGTTCTCTTGTAAGAACCACCTTAATTACATTAACAGAAAATATGAGAGTCATTGCCGGAAGATTCTCATTTTTATGGGGGAGAGGGGAAAATTGAACATAATGACAATAGGGTAACTAATTTTATAGAAAACTTTTCGCAAAGTTGTTGACGAACAAAATGTATCTATCAGAGATATAGATCCAAAGGTCTTAACTCAAGAAAGTATTCTTAGTTATGCAAGAGGTCGATTTTAGTATAAAAAAATGATGAAATAAATTATATTAATGCAAATATCCTTCAAAAATTCCCGGAAATATAATAACTTGTACATGTAATAATAAATGATGGTTACATATTGCTACAATGTACTAACAAGACACGCAAATAATGTGTTTGAGAGTCACTAAATTAGAATGAAATTCATTAAGTGAAGGTATTATTATCAGCTGTGCAAAAAGAGAAAAAGGTTTCATTGAAAGAATTCCAAAAATATCCATAAAATACCCGTTTCAGATCAAAAGACATTGGTTTACTGATAAATTGTTTTTCAATGGCAATCAATATGGCACAAGGATAGACTTTTTTAAAGTAGATATAGATTTATGTAAAAGTACTTTTTAGCTATTTCATCCAGATCAGTGTCAGCCAGTACGGAATTCTATTTCTGCTGCCAGTTAGTGAACTATATAGACAACAAAACATCGATGTTACTAATTATCGATGTTCAAAACTAAAACATCGATGTTAATAAAACATCGATCAAAAACCATCGATGCAATGTTTTAAAACCGGTTTAATAATCTTTAAAATAAAATTCGTAGACAATAAAACAACAATTTTACCGCGTCCTGTTTATTAATTTATAATGAAGATTAAACAGAAAAAAACTACAAATAATAAGAATGAATAAAAATACTCAGCACGGAAGCCTGAACGCCTTCAGTAATCTCAAGAGGTCAGGCTTCCCGAGTTCGCCGAAGGGATCAGGAAGACTAGGGGAAGCCTTACCTCCAAGGCGTACGCCGCCTCTCCATGTGCAAAACACATGTGCAACACAAAGACATACGAAATACTAGGGCATCGGTGTCATCTAGAGCGAGAGAAACATTAGTGCACTCTGTGGAACAGAACGTGAACTACTGTGCCAGTTCGATTTTGGTTCCGTCTCATCCATAAGTAAAACATAAAAACCAACACGGCGTTCTTTGTTCAGCAGAGACGGAGCCAATGGCTCAGCGGTTTAGAAAGAGGGCGACAAATGGCACTCCGCTCTGGGCCAAGCATGGTTATAGATGAAGATTCGAACTGACGCAAGTCATAAGAACAGCACAGCCAGCACTGCACAAAAGCTTAGCGACCACGGCTAAATCTAAATCTGGCATTCAGGAATGAAAACACTTATATGTTTCGTTCAGGATGTTTCCATGAATTGAAGAAATAAAATCCGTAAATTACAGTAGACGATATGAGGCAACGATGAAAAAGGTCTGGGGTTCCCACTTGTGAACCATGGCAGGTAATAAGTTAAGGAATATATTTACGTCTATTATTGTCTTTATTTCTTTGATTTTTCGGCTTAGCCGAAGATTTTTGTGATTTTGTAGTTTGTGTTGCAGTTTCTGCAGTTTGTGTCCGCATTTCGCGTTGTACTGCTAATATGTGTAAGTGGCTGGTGTGGGTTTTCGTCGGACCTTAGTCAATAACAAAATCGGCTTTTGTATTGCACTACGCCTTCAGAATATCAGAGGGTAGTGCTTGTCTTCTTTGTCCTATAGTGAGGACATGTCGAGCTAATTGTTCTAGCGTAGCCGGAGCTTCGTCTGATTGAAAGGCTTGATAGGCTTCATTGAATGATAGCCGTCTCAAGCATTGAGTGAAGGACTCGATATCAAGTTCCTTCCTCAGTACTTTCAACCGTTTCCTAAACGAAGTTGCTCCGTCTCCGACTTAGCAGCAGGCGTGTTTTGTGAAGGCGTCTTAGGCGCAGCGGTGTCAGGTAAAGTGGCTTTAATTGTAATGGTTTTCTGACCTTAATAAATACAGACACTAAAATATTTTTTAACGATTGATTTATTTTTTGATGCTTCGACCCCTAGTTTTTGTTTCAAAACCTAAGGTCCAGGTTTGTTGAACACATGTAATAAACAATCAACTTTTTAATAAAAATAATTGACAGTGTTATAAAAAACTTTGGTCAAGTATAATCGCGAACATTACCTGGCCAACTCCTTAACCTTTGTAGAGAGTATTGATAGTACATCGAAGGGCTAAATGCTGGTTTAAGTGAATTACTATATAGAAAAATATTTTGAAGATACGTATTTTATACACATATTTAAGGTGACAATTTTGTTTTCCTTTCTTTTCGTTGGTGCCATGGCACACTGACACCACCCTTCAAGCCACCACTGATTCAGATGTAGCATGCACTCGTATGATTCCACAAAAGTATTAGTCCTTGCTCCTGAACGTAGAACCAAACACAAAGTGTGTAAAGAACTAGTTTTCATTGTAATGTTAATGTAACAAAAATACAAATAATTAAATATTTTCATACTTTATTTCTACTTTTTAACTTAACCTATCTAATTACATTCAACACCCCATGCAAACGAATTTGCTGGATTAGCTAGTGTTGTCTATATTACTATCTTTCAAATGCGCACAAAAATTGAAAGAAAATTATTAAGTCAATGTCTGTTAAATTTCATGAACTCGGGAAACATCCAAATAATGTGATCAGAAATAAGATGCACGCAATTTAGATAGCCACAGATTATATTCAAACAATTCACAATTATTGTGCATCCTCAAAGGTGGCAGTGTACAGGTAGTCCCCAACTCTGCCTCGGCCGTCCACTCGAATGGCAGCCCTCCGCACCGGGTTTCCCCAGGAGCGTGCAGACGGCGGGAAAGGGGGTGGACCGCTGGGGACATTTGCCCCAGACCCCAACACTTTTTTAATTCAAAAGACATGAAAAAATATATTTATCTCTAATAAAAATTTGCTATAATTTATTTCTGATGTATGGAGAAATGAATTATGTTCATGAATTGTGGGTGAAGGGAACTTTTTGTTTGAAATAAGGGGCCCCGTTGGATCAACTACTCCAGGCCCATGGTATTCTCTGAGCGCCCCTGGATTTCCAGCTCTCCCCGAGCTTAGGATTCGTTTCTCAGCGTCACACAGTGGAATGAAATGCCTAATACGTGTTTAAAATTCAATATCTCTTGCAAAATGCAAAACAATGGCTATATTGGTGTTTACATTGGGGTTTTCGATTTCACTAAATACGAATATGATAACAAAAATGAAAATTTCAAAATGGTGGATTCAATATGGCGAATGACATTTTGAAAAACATCGAAGAAAGAAACAAAAATGAGTATATGGATGTTTCCGAGCTTATTGATTACGAATATGACATCAAAAATGAAAAATTCAAAATGGCGAGTTCAATAAGGCAGATGACTTTCGAAAAAACGTGGATGAATGCAACAAAATGGCTGTATTTGCGTTTTCGATTACAAATTTATACATATGAATAAATAATATTTTAGACAATCATTAGTAAAAGCATTTTCTTTTAGATGCACTGCATGTTAAAAGTCAGACGATGTTCAAATGTACAGATAAAAACAAAATACGTTCGTCTGATGGCGTACAACTGTTGTTATCCCTAGATGACAAAGGCGTCGTCTGTCAGACGACGCAACTAGTGCCGAACGTTTACCCCACCGCTTACCCTCACTCTCCATTTCTCAAACTCCGTGTAGGTTCATTGCGTGACTAACCGGTGAAATACATGTATTGTTGTAACCATGCCTATTTCTGGCATACACCATTTTAACACGCGTCGTCGAATAGTCTACGCCTTTGCAGTTTCGTCAGTGATACTTTTAATGCTTTATTCGCTAATATACTAAATAATAAATGCACAATTCTTGTATTGTAGCATTTAGGTTTTGTTCTGAAAATTTAGCAATCATAATGGGACTATGGCGATCATAATAAAGATCGCCTGACGAGGTACTTCTGCGGACACTTCTCAGACGCGCTGGGTGCACAGCGCCAAGTAAGTGTCTGCTGCGAGAGTCAATTTAGGTGTACCTATAAAACCCTTTAAAATGTATTTTATTACTATTTATCATATATGTTCAATCCATTAAATTTAGTGTTTCGTTGTAAAATTGAGTTTTTCTTCATTTTTACTCAAAGTAGTCTGCCGACTATGCGTTTGTAATAAGGCTTTGTAATCTAGAGTTAATGTAACAATTAGTGATATTTGCATTAAAATAAAATGAAAGCCAGTAATGCTGACTACAAAATATTGCATGACACATATGGTATACAAGTGGTTTTATATTTCTCGTAGGATTGCGGTATTTGGCCTGTTGGCCTCGTATCGCAACATTTCTTTCTCGCAAAATAAAATGTTATATTTAACTATTCGTATCATAAATAACTATTTTAGACCGTCATTAGTAAGTTTGGTTCTATCTCGATATCAAAATTCTGTTTTTAATATTCAAATTATCTGTGAATGTCACAAAGAAAACAAAATGCATTCTTCTTAATGTTTCAAAAGATTACAAAAGACTGCTATGGCTTTTTGCTCTGGTATTGTCCATTGTTTAAGTTAAGCGGTACATGTTGGAAGAGAAAGTTGTATTTCTTCAATATTTTTCAGTATGTTGTCCTTTATATACTATTAATAACGATTTTTATATATTATTTTTATGGAGAAGGACCGTACTTCATACTTTTAAATAAAGTTTAATAAAATTAGAAAAAACAAGATTTTGCTGTTATCGCTATAAACATGACTCATTTTCGAATTCGTGCCTATTCCTACTATTTTATACAATGATCGTGAAGTAAATACTATAAACATCATCAATAAATTTGAATGAAAATGGGATATTGTGAGATTTGTAACTTATGTCTACTTTTTCATTCATTTTTTAAGTAAATTTTCTTATTTGCCGGCACGAACATTCATTTAAAAAACATGTTTAACATGAAAAAATTAAACAAGAGCGTATAATTTAGTTCATACCTTCACAGAAAAATATTTGCCTTGAACTCCGCACTAAAATTTCCGTCCGGTTTGGGTGACGCCTTAATTACAATAGTTACTATGTTCAACCTCAAATACAGCTTTCACTTGTAAGTTTCTGCATTTTCTTACGTTCGAGGTTTAATAGTCTCAACAATAGTGTAGCCAACCTAAAAGTTGAAAATTCTCAACTAGAAACATTTTTCTCGAATTTTGGCCAGGTTTTAGACATTTTATCCCAATGTACGTCGTCGTATTTGATGGCTTGTTCTGCTCCTGCAATGAAGCTCTTCCCAGTTGGATGAGTGGCACTGGTGCGCGCGACGAACAGAAAAAGGGAAGTGTGAGGGTGGGGGAATCTCTCGCTCACCCGGAGACGCTGTTGTTTGGAGAGATGGCATGGGAAGGATGGAAAGGAAGGGGGGATGACAGAGGATTGAGGCAAGTTACTTTGTAGATCGATGCCTTATTTCCGGGTGCGGGGGGGGGGAGAGGTTTTGATGTTATGGATGGAGGGAAATCTTAGATGTCAAATGGGTGGTGCAATATTTGAATATGGACAGGAGGATACGTAAGGACGTATTGGTGTTAAGTGGTTTGGACGAAAGGGGAGACATGTGGATTTTGGAGGTCTTTGTCAATTTTGTGTCTTTGCTGTTTCGTATCAACTGGGGTCATATCTACTGTTTGTTATTCGGGCGGGTCTGCATGTCATTCTTAAAAATCTGTTTTCTGTCTTAATATTACGTTTCTGGAATTTAAACTTGGCTGCCATTGGCTAGGTCTAGCATTTGCCGGTAAGTATAGGGGCTTGAAGGCTTTGAGGGCGGTTTGAGGGCTTGAAGTAGCAAGTTTTAGTATTATTGCTAGTGATGAGTGCTTCAGTATAGGTGCGTGCGTTTGGTCGTCTGTTGGGTAATTGAGTAATGTTGTTAATATGTTTAGTCCGTAGAAGTTTACTGTGGAAGTTTATTCCTAATGTTTGGTGTCGTTCGTACAGTTGATGAGGGTGTTGTATATGGTAAATGAAGGAGATGTCGAGTGTTTTTAAACGTCGTTTCTCTATTAAAAAGTATTGCAATACTGGTTTGCAATTACAATTTTAGTGAGATTCAGAGGTTGCTCAGAACGAGTTCTTTTCTGAAGTCTTGTTGTACTAGTATTCATATGGAGTGTGGTAGTCGATGTTTTGTCACAATCAGTGGGATGTGGTCTGCGAATATGTAGTCGTTTGTCTTAGAGGAGATGGAAAAGTTGTCAATGTATATGAAAAATAGATTGGGGAGAGGACTGCTCGTTTCGGGAAGCCTGCTAGGATAGGCCTGGTGAATGCGATGGAGTTCAGGGGATGCCATGTAAGGTCTTTTGGTGAGGTAGTTCTTAAAGTTGTTTTTCTCTATCCTTTTATCTTGTCGCAATGTTGGCAGTAATGCTTACTGTATATAGTCCAATAGATCTGTCTGTTCCAAAGCCAAACTGTGTTGGTGGCAATCGGTTGTCTATTGGGGTCGGTTGGGGATAGTTTGCAGAGGATTATTCTTTTAAGTACTTTTCCTAGGAAGGGGAGGAGGCTCATTGGTCTATATGTGTCACGGCTATAGAGGGTTTGGTGATTATTTTAATTTTACCTTTTTTCCAGCAGGTAAGCAAGTATGATGTTTTGATACACGTGTGCAGAGTTTTTAAGTAATATAGGAGGTTCGGATTTTTTAAGTGATATAGGATAGTGGATGATGGGAGAGGAATGTCAGGTGATGTTAATCGTGTTGGTAATGGGTCGGCGAAGAGTTCAGCCAATGGGGATTGCATCAACTATAGACGACCTAAGCATTAGATTTAAAATGTATTGATAATACATAAAATGCCAGTTCATTTGGAACTGAGTAGCAAGTGTTATAACATGTTACAAGTGAGAAAAAAGCTAAACAAGTAGATTAAGATAGTGTTACGACACAGTACAATGCCAGTTAAACAAGGTTTACAATGTAAGAGCACAGTCGCAGATTCACGGGGAGAGAAATTCCCCCTAAAATTTTTCAGTAACTATTAATTCTAACATGTCACGAAACTTTCAACCAAAAATATTTTTCGGAGAGTCATTAAAACGAATAAAATGCTATCGCAGCACGAGCTAATTGTCTGTACATTTTGCAAAATCTATAATGACCAATTTGACCAAATTTGTTTAAATTTTCCCTCCCAAAATTTGTCTCTAAATTCGCCCGTGATTATAATGATTAAGAAAGGAGAGAGATAAAACTATTCCTAAAGTGTGTTTTAGGATACTTTATTACTATTATTTGTGTACACAGCCAAAATTTATCATTTTCATCTCTTGTAGATCATGATGAGGACGGTGCTATCCCTTCTCTTTTAGTCAGAAGAGCCAGAACTACTTCTGCCACTTTCCTTTGCCGACAACCATGAATCGACAGGAAAACATTATCCTACGAGGCCAATTGCCCTTCCTAAATCCACCGACCAGACCAGTGATATAGTAACCGACGGTGACACCGATGACGCTATCCCTACTCCACTAGAGTCAAACGAAGCCACCTCATTTCTGCTACATTCCACGCACGGTGACATTCATGAACCATTTTTAATAGGTTTCTCCAATCACGTGTGTTATTTGCATTCTAATTTTTCTACCTACCTCGTCTACCTACCCTACTTCCTCCCCTCATCTCCCTACCAATGGCAACATTTGAAGCAATTATAGTCAACAGGAGATATAATACGCACTAGCACTACCTTCATCTACCGGTCAACCATCAGAGCTCTCAAGGAGAAGTGCAAGTGGTTTATCATCCAAAGGGGAAACAAATATTTTTTGTGTGTTCCAGGCGGAGTCAGAAAGCGTATGTGAAGATCGGCGTCGCCTTCCTTTCACGGTGATGCAACCCTCGTACATCTCAATGACTGCGGTAATCGTGACCACTGGACTACGCCGAGGAAGGAAACTTCGTACCTGCCTAACGAAACTCCGGGAAACGCAGAAACTAATCACGTCATATGCAAAATTTTCTTTCTTCCTTTCACATGCAAATGGTCTTTGTTCATGGCAAGGCTCAGACCAATAGGCATGCTCTTCCTTCTTTGCCTCATTCTATCTCCTTTACCATTTTCAGCTTTTCATCTTACTTAATGCATGTTTTCTTGCAGAAGAAATCTCCAGCAAGGAAACAATACTGCCTGTGAGCGTCAAAGACGACGCATGAGCCTCCGCACTGACGTAACTTGCAGGGTTAGACAGCACGGTGGCACGGATCCACTAGGCCAGATCTTGCCCAGGAGACTCAGGGCATGAATTGATGTCACTGCAGTGCCTCTGACCGGGAGGTTTTGGGTTCGAGTCCCGACGGTTGCATAGTTTTTCGAGACTAGCTAGATAGCTAGGTCGAATTCAGTCGCTGTCAGGAATAGAATTCTAGTTGCTCTGATCGATAGTTTTCCGTGGTTTCTCCGATCAGTACCATGCTAATGCCGGAGCAGTATCCTAACAAACGGGTCACGGACCGCGCGCGATCTTTCCTACCCCTTCATTGTCATACTCACCCTTACACATACCCTTACACACACTTAAACTTACGTACATACACTTCACTATGCCAGGAAACCCGTCGGGAACTTAGAGTTTGCCTCAGCTTATGCGATGCCCCGCTGGTGGGAGATACCTGGTTGGGGAAACAACGTTGATTGGCGCCTGATCTCACCAACTAACAGGAGAAGATCACCGCCGCATCTCAAAGATAACACTATACACTTACGAGACTAATGACCTTATCAGAACCATGCCTGGAATCATCAATCAATGAATCAAAAAAATCGGACAGCTCTTGATAGTGGCAGACCTATATGGGGAAGGAGTCGTCGATAAAACTATCTCTCCCTAAAGCAGGCTGCTCTGTCAAGACCCCTTGCATGCGGATCCTCTCCGCAGTAAATGAGAGTTATATGCGCACCGCCGCGTGTTCATGTCGTGCGAGCGCGTGCAGACGCGGTACTCACCTGGTACCCACCTCTCACACGGCGCCACGCACGATGATGAGCCAATGGCGTGGACTCTACCGTTGGCTAAAAGCGCGCACAGCACACATACTATCGGCCTTCGGTAGCTGAACGATGTAGTCAGAGAGTTACTAAAATAAAGGGCTGGAGGACCACCTCGTCAGAGGAAATGAAGAATCGGCCGAATGATGAATGACGAAGCGATATTAGCTTAAATATTAATTTAATTAATGAGATAAAAGGATTGATAATGGTTCTTGGAATAATAAAATGTAATGTGGAATTAAGAGCCCTAACCGCTCTCCCTAAGGATCTCAGCTTCTCCCAGGCGGCTACCTCGTCATCGGCACATTTCGTCTTACAAGCCCTTAAATCTTCTTCAGAATAGGATCTGTTGAGTCTCAGTGATTTTAGGGTGTTTAAAAAAACTCGGACAGGAGCTCAACCATCTGCAAATAGGATCTGCAGATTTTTCAAATCGTAATCCTGGGTTTAACGCTACTCAACGAACGTGTTGGGCGAGCCGTAGCAATCCCAGACCTTCATATCTCTTGGCCTGGTAGAATAAGCCATCTATAGTACTCATATGCAGGCGTAGGGAATGTTTGACTGCACCCGTCCCCTTCCTTGAGCATACACATAGATGGCATGGATGAAACCAATTGATAAAGGTAATGTGGCTTTATGTAGATATGAAGTAATACCAACTTCTGATTAAGCTTTCAATGCGCCTCGTCACTGCTTCCATCAAATTTGATTTGGATGCTTTAGAAGGGAAGCCGTTCCAGATAGAGTAGTTTACTCCCAGGTATGTTAGTGTACGATCATTACTGACCAGAGGAATTCTATTCCTCAACCTTTACAGACAGGGTCTTCAATGAACCATGATCGTTCAAAGGTTGTAATTTGAAAGAATGACATTTCGCGATGGGCAATATCATTCAGAGAGCCCCAAGATATTCCACTACAATATCAACTAATTCTTGATCTTGCTTCGCTCTTGCTCTTGCTCCTGAGGATATGTGTCTAACTTTTATCTTGTCTGGTCCTGGGCCGTGGCATTTTTCATCCCAGCCAGACGACTTTTAATTTCGGCAACTCGCACCGCGTGTAGAATTGTGTCTGGGTACATTTCAGGTGTCACCAATTTATCACCCTCTCTTAATTCGGAAAACCGAATCGGGGAGTGTTACCCCAGATGGATTTGTACAGGTCATTAAATCATCCTTGTTAAGGGGCTGTTGATCGACACTAATACAGCCAATTCTTGTTCTAATGCATTTTTATTAAAAGCTCTGGATCAGTCTTGAAAAGGACCTGCGCCCTAGCATGAGGGTAGCGCTTCTTAGCACGTTTGCCTCCATGCCTACGGGGCATTTTAGAACTGATGGATACAGATGAACCGCCCAAAATCTACACTAACGTGGCCTAGGTGTTGTTCAATTGGTCCTGGGATTGAATATTTTTTTGAGTTCATTTCCCACCTCAACGAGCTTTTGATCTACATTAGTTTGAAAAGTCCCCCAGGATCCTATCCAAGTTGAAATGTTTCACTTGCAGTTAGGCTTGGCATCTAGTGTGACTCTGTTTAGACACCTTTCAGTAGTTACGTCACCGGGCGTCATAGCAGACGGTGACTAAATAAAATTTGGTCCTGACCTAACGGACCATCGGTATAGGAACGGGCAATTCAATAGCAGATAAAGCAGAATTATAGAGGACGGGAACAGCAGAAAGCTCTTGATTCATCTATATAGCAGGCAACTCGTAAGAAGGAAGTAAGCTTAGCCAGCGTACGGACGGAAGAACATTTTGGAGTCAATTGATTTTCTGGTATTAAGGACCCACCAAACGAGGATTCTGACTATACACCACAATATCAACCAATTCGTGAGCTTCTGGGGCGTATTTTGCTATCAGCGTCAGATTGTCAGCAAATGCTAACACAGACATAGTTTGTTCAACCTTCATCGAGCAGACTACTATCCCTACCTCGAGATGATCCGGATGCTCTGTTATTTCCCTCGTCTTCGTGCACAAGAAGAGGCGTTTTAATTTTGTTTTCAGATAAATTTGAATTATAAATTAATATTCACGGCAACTGTCAAATTAAATTGTTGCGCATGAATTTAAAGTTAGAGATTACAAAACAATCTAAAACATTGGGATTTAAAAACATAAAACATGTTTTAATTTAGAACATCGATGTTTGACAATATTATAAAAATGACAACATCGATG
Source organism: Gryllus bimaculatus (assembly GCA_017312745.1). Lineage (NCBI taxonomy): Eukaryota > Metazoa > Arthropoda > Insecta > Orthoptera > Gryllidae > Gryllus > Gryllus bimaculatus. The sequence continues at coordinate 110,298 of BOPP01000281.1, forward strand.
TTTTGTTGACGGTGTCGCATCTCTACTAGAAGCAATAGTATGAAAACTCTAGTTTTCAGCTGTTTGCTGGTGGGGTGGCGCGGTGGGGGTGAGATTCGCAAGCGACGATGTTCGGCGGGCGCATCTGTTCAGCACCTGGTTACGGCCTTTTTTTGTTGGCGCAGCAGTCGCCTTCGCAAATTTTAGAGTAATGGTAGAATTAAGCATTTAAAATTTTAAAATATCGCATTTTGAATGCATTTTGAACAAAGCATTTTGTAGCATTATAAAAATGAAAATTTAGCATTTTCTGGCGTGTGTTGAAAAAAATTCTTATTAAGGGGAGGACTTAAAGATCAAATAAATATGTTGCCGATTTTAAGTTTTTTGCCATTAAAACCAGAAAAATATGGGCAACTAATTGAATATTCCGCCATTCGTGTACTTTAACAAATATAAAAGCGTAAGAAGAAACGCGTGCGCGGTAGACTTAGGGCCTTCCTCTTGTTCCGTTTTCCCTTCAGCGAACTGAGGAAGCTGGGAACCCTTGAGATGACCCTGAGCGCTCAGACTATCAGGATACGTTATTTTAATTGTTCCTATTATTTTTTAATTTGTTTTGCCAATTAAATATTAAATATATATTACTAAACACGGCCACTTTCAAATTATATGTATTCAAACATCGACGTGTTGTTGATATCGCATTCCTAGTTAGAGAGCGAACACGAAAGAAGCCATGAAATGCAATTTAGCAATTATTTTGCAGATTCACGACTATTTCGTACTATATACTTTCCATTTTGCGATCGATTTAATATTTTATCGCAGATTGAAATCCTTCATAAATATACTGCATTGACCGTTAAACATACAATTACTAGTTTTTTCAGCGTTTGGTAACATTTTTGACAATTGCTAAAAAAGTGTTTCCTAGCTACCCAAGTTCACATTTCCTGAGCTTCTTGGGTAGGTCAGCTCCCGATGTTGATATAAAATTATTCTTCGCACACGGCAAAAATTATCTCGCGAGGGTGGTTGCATTTCACAATGGATCGAATGTAGCAAGAGTTCGTAAAAATTAAATATATGATTGGCGGAGAAACATTTAATGCTCTCTACCGAAGATTAGGACGGTAAATACATTTAAAAACCTCTATCACTAAAAATTATAATTTGCATTAAGAAATATTCATCTTAATAATTTTGAGAAATACGCTTCCTCCTAAATTCTTCAGTTAAGATGAAAAATAGTAGTCAAGTCAAACTCACATGCGTTGCGAATTCTTTAACAGTCCGATCGAAGCGCTGAATACACGCATGCGGGGACAGTGATTCTTGCAATAAGGAAGGTATCATAATTTACATTATGATAATAAACAGCTTATTGTATTCTGAGACAGGGTCAAGAACATGAAAATACGATGCACGTGTCGTTTAATTGTGCTCTTCATGTAACAGTTCGAATGCGAGTCCTACTCTCGTTTGCCGATGAAATTCTCTCCTGATGCACTAGGTTCGAAGACTTCCATCGGTTAATAAATTTAGCTGAGCACTACGAATCCCTGTCGCCAGCCAGTTTTTTAGTAGGCTACTACTATCTATGTGGGCAAGGCAAATGCTATGCGAGATTACAGATGCAATTTTATTAGGATGCATGGACTCCAATTGACTCCCCTTTTTATGGATAAGTGAGTATAATCCTACTATGAATCAAGCAAAATCTGTTTTTAATTACATTTTTATAATATAATACAGGATCAATCTGCATCAAAATTCAAGAATGTCTGAAAATGAACTTTCACCCATCAGTTTTCCAGACTTAAGTAAGATGGTTCTGGAGTTATCAGACATATTAATAAATTAATTAAAACAGAAAAAATGGTGTTACGGACACTTTCAGTTAAGTCCGTGCCGTGGCGAAAAGAAGACTGGGGTAGTGCCCTAAAGGTCCTTCCCCAGTCTTCTCTAGAGTCGATACTTAGTTTTGAGGAACACTTAAGTATTTACTTATTCGCATTTTCAATTCATAGTCGTCACTCAAGTGTTTGCTACAGCATTCACTTATTATTATAAGTGAGCTTATCTGAACCTTGAAGTGGGCCCTTATTTTTCAACGTGGAATTACATCAAAGATTTTTATGATGGTTTTGAATTATTGAAATCAATAAGGAAAATCATATACCAAAACGTTATTTGGGAGACATGGAAAATTGTTTGGAAATGAATAGACAACAATAATTTAAAAAGAAATATCGTTTTGACAAGGATACTGTAATGGGACGGTCGCACATCGCGGACGACGACACGAGCCATATATTTATTTTATTTAATTAAGAACCGCGCCGCCGTTAAGAGCAGCCGGAAATGCCATTTCTTGCTGAACCGGGTTGAGCCGCTTAGCGAGCCCAGGGAAAGGCGGAAAAAGGCGCCTCTTTTGTTCAGCACAACCCCACGCTGGGCGCATCCCTTATGGCGTGTGGGGAAATACTCCGCCCACAACCCCTTCGCCGAGCAACGGAATTACCCGCGCCTATTTCCGAGATTTTAGGTGACGTAGGATACTTCGGGGGAGGTTGCTGGAGCGGCTTCGCGTGTTACGCGGAAGGGTTACAGGTGGCGCGACATCCAATAGTAATAGACAATGCGGGGGAGGAATCACGTGCTACGCGAGCCTTCCTGCGAGACCGCAGAGGTACAGATCGATCACTTGTATCGGAGGTCGCAAGGAGGAGACTTGTAGCAGAGTCAGTAGCGAGGCCACTGAATTGGCGCCTGGCCGCCCCGAATGCCACGCCGCCTCGCAGCCCGACTCGTGGGACGAGAGCCGGCCGATGGAACGAGACACTACTACTGTGTGCCTGACCGAGAGGGCCATGTGAGTGCGGGCCTGGGACGTGAAAAAAAACTATATCGCGAAACGACCCGTCATCGCCCGGGAGCGTTCCCTCCGCCGCCCGCGCCGAGCACCAGAGAGTATATTACAGAGTCGGCACTCAATGTTATTCTGAAGCTCCTTATTTTCATGGAGGGGAGAAGTCGACCTGCCACTCCGACGGAAGCAAACGAATCAAGAATGAAGTCTCCATTAATGCCCTCGCCACTCAATAAGGTGCGAAGGCCGATCTAACCATTGCATGGAGGGCAAGAACGTTACCACGGGCTTTGAAATTTCTTTATCTCCAAATTTTCCGTAATATCGGCAAGGTAAATTAAAGAATTTTATTTAACGTGAAATAAATGCGTAAGATAATGTAGAAGTCGTCAGTCTGAAAGCGATTTATAATTGTGAGTATGTTGTAAATAAATTGTAATGATGCAAGTGAAAATATTTATATAAATATTTTAATTGCAAATACATAAATACACATACGTAACAATAAAAACAATATGCATGAAGACAAAATCATGTTATGTAAAATAAATAAATTCTGGGTGAATCATACATGTGCAGCAATAATATTACAAGCAATTTCACTGCAGCTAAACAATACAAAATATAACCAAAAATGTATATATAACAAATATGACCTACTTAAAATTAATATCTATATATAATTTTCGCCCATGCCCAGTCACCTCTTGGATGCAAATAGGTAAATGGTGACAAATTATATATATAGGAGCGATTAATCAACAACCAAAAACTGTAAGTATTAGTTGTCTCGGTACTCTTCAGTGGTCACAGAATCTGGGCGTAATACCATAAGTGCCCAGTTTCGAATACCTGGCCAGGGCTAACCAATTCTTGAAAAAATTTAAGGTATTAAGAATTATAATCATTAACTAAAAGAATTCTTTAAATCGTCATTTAGCAGTTGTGAAGAAATATGTTTAAGAACAATAAGAGTAAATTTCACTGGTAACAATCCCAAAACTAATGTAGCTATGAGCTTATGTATATAGTTTCACAAGACAAACAAGTTAGGAGACTTTTATATGAAGATAACAAAACACCTTTAATTTGGTACATTTAATGGTATACAAGTTGAAACTATACTAGTGGTTGTTTCTCGTATAAAAAGTCTTCCTAACCTGTTTTGTCCTTGCGAACTATTTTACATTGCAAGGCAGATTTCTACTATTCTTTTGATCAGTAAAATATTTGTGTCCTGCGGCTTGGGATATTCAGTGAAAAATCCATCTTAATTGTGTTAGAAGAAGAAGAATTTTATGCCTATGGGGAAAGCGATCATCGAGTAGATTAATAGATCTAGCTTCAAATGCGATTTATCCCAAAATACTTTTTAGACTTGTAAGATTTTGCTTTCTGGACAATATATTATTGCCCAAAACCACAAGTAAGTTGCTCAATTACACACAAAAATCACATCATAGTACACTCAGATTAACATAGTATTTCCTATTAGATATTCAATTGAGTTTAATTATTAAGAAATGATTTTCAATATTGTCCATTCAGTCATGACATTTTTTAACACTGATGGCCAATTAGAATTTTGGGACATTACTGGTGATTAACATATAGGTGTTGTGTGAGTTATCGTTGGCGCTTTTTCATGAAATAAAATTTATAAAAGTTGTCAATTGCCACAATAGTATTTAATAGCCACGTAGCGTAGTCGTTTTGTGGCTTCCGATTCAGGCAGACAATTGATGATGATGCGCTAAGCCATCGAAGCTTCTCTTTATATAAAAATACTATTGTTGAATGACGTTATAATTATTCATGTGATTCACATATACAAATATTATCACTTCTCTAAACACTTGGCTAACAAATGGTTTGTGCAATGATACTCCCCAAATATTATTGTATTCCGCCAAATGGAGAATGTTCACATATTGAATGTATTTAAATAGAATAAAATGCAAGAAAAGTGCCTTTAAACTTCCTTTTTCAAAAACCATATTTATATGTATCGACAGCATTGTGACAATGTTAGTCTGTTTGCATGTTTAATTAAGACATATTGAAAGAAAACAACTACAAGAGATGCATATGTATTCCAAACTTACACAAGATATGTAATCAATTCTTAATAACATCTTTGTAATAATAGAGACTTGGAACAATGTAAATACTCTTGTAAAAACATCGTCCTAACCTCCAAATATGATGCACTGAAACTTACATTTTGACACTCTCACAATAGCTCAACATCCTAGCCTGATTGTTGTGGTGAAAGAATACATTTCACAGTAATAGTTAAGTAAACTTAAGCTGTCAAAAAATTTACTTTTTGAACAGATTGAACTTTTTGATCAGATTTTGAACAGGAAACATATTGGGATCTTAATGGAACCACGAACAACACTACACACTAGCGGCATATCACTTGAAATCCAAAATACATACAACAGTAGTAACAAAGACGACCAATAATTGACAGTAATTCATACTTGTATCAACATATTTAAATAAATGCATCTCCAGGATGTCTGCACTCTTTTCCAGCAGATAGGTGAGCTGCCTGTAATACAGATAAGAGGCATTATTGAAATTCAAGATGTATAGTGCTGTCTCACCTTCATAAACAAGGGTTTCTGTACTCACCAGATCATGGCAAGGAAGCCGGAATGAATAGTATGCCTAACAACAATGTAAGGCAGGCCTTGTGCAAATTACAAAGGAGAAAACAAATGATTGAGCTGAACAAATTTTAAAGCTTCCTTATTATTACATATCATGATAATGCTCAATGCATGTCGCTTACCTTTCTGCCAGCTTCTCTAAATGCTCTGGAATCTCCATAGCATCCTCAGGGCATTGATTAAGGAATTTTACTGAGGAACTGCATTCCACACAGCTTGTTTTTTTGCGCAGTCGACCATTTCTAAGCAAGATGTGCTCTATCACAGGCACGAATCTCCTCCTGTTCAATGTTCTCTCGTGGACAAACGCCAGTATTAGGTCCTAAATTACTGATCAGCCATTTCATAAAACCTATAATAAAATTTGTAAATATAAATTGCCAAGTATCACAAATATCCATTCAATGTATTTGGGAAACCAAAATAAATAGACTAAACAAAAACTGAGGGAAAAATGTAACAGTAAACTAATGCCATTTGTAAATAATTATGCGTAATCATATGAAACCATTCTTAACAACGTGCCAAAATTTTAATATCACTTACTTTGCAAGACTTGTATTTTTCTGATCTAAGCCATTCCATTAATATGGCAATTGTGAAGTGAAGAAGCGCGATAATGCGAGCAATTTTCCCTTCAAATCTGGAATCTTTCAAAACCACAAACTGCCGAACGTGGAGCTGAGAGACGGTTATGACACGTTATACTACACGAATTCAAAATCATCGGAGGCCGTTGGGGGGGTCAGTTTTCGAGTTTTTGCTCAGAGCTATCGTCATGATGGCAGCACTTTGGGAAGGCAGACATCGAGTTTGCAAAAGTTGCTATAGAAGCGCTCCACAATTGAGGTGCATTAAATGGCGGGTCTACCATTAAATCATCAGCTCCCCCACCGTCGCTGAAATAAGGAAATTTTCCAGCCTAAACCAAGCGACAGCCCACTTGCCGAGCAACGCTGAGCAGCCGCCGGTTACGAGGCAAGCAACGCTGGCCTAATCCGCCGCCATGACGCCACAAACGGACCTGTGCAACCAGCTAACGCCGTAGCCGCCGCTCGCCAGAACCCTGCTGGGCGCTGGGATGCCCGAACGCTGCACTGGATGGATCAGCGACGGCCCGGGAAGGGCAAAGACACCGGAGCTGAAAATGAACTCTGGCCATAACGCGGCCGTTATAAGTTTAAGTTTTAGATTTAAGTTGTTATAGTTTAATTCATCGTTACTGGCTTCACCACACACAAATACTAAGGGATTAAAGTAAGTTTATGAAACATGCTGGAGGTCCTTTCTCTCACGTAGTTAGGCAATCATGCATGCCTCCCTCTAGGGAGTCTGCCGACGAAGCAGCCAGGGCATAAGGCTGAACTTAACCGAAGGAATCAGGTAAATCGGTGTGAGTCGGTGGGGTTAAATATACGGTTGGTAAACATAGTGTCTCTCCGTTGCTCAAAATCACACAGTGGGCTCGAGGAATGGAGGATAACTATTTACTCCAGTCCTAAAAATGGTAATGGGCAACAAATTTTTAATGTAACATCGTTTATTTCAACATCGAATCACGCTAGTTCTGGTGTTTTTTGTAGGTTATCCTCACGTGACCATGTTTTTAAGGTTTCTACACATAATGAACAATGCCTCATATGAAAAAGTTTATTCTTTTTCAGATGAATACTGTTGCATATCTCTGTCAGAATAGCAGCCGCCTCCTTTTGTGGAATAATTATGAAAATCATCTGGTGGGCTATGAAGTATTTAAAGAAGTTCGTAAAAATGCCCTTCATGTGTATAACAATTGTCGTACGTCCAATAATTATACAAATTAATTACGCAAAATCAGGGGAAAAATTCTACCAATAGAAAGTTATCCGCATATGATTTAGCTTCGTCGAGCGAACGAATTGATAAATTAACTAATTATATAATTTATCAATTTATTTTCTGTTGAATAGTCTGTTGATGAATACTAGATGCCCTATTCATAACGCTCAAAAGAACGCCAAAAAATGTAAAAAGATTGATATCAAGCCATTCTAAGATTTGTATCTAGTAAACCAATTAAGCAATGTTGCCCAAATCGTTATGGTACAAAATTATTGCCTGAGTGCTACTCTGGAATAAGTGGGTCCTATAAATAAGAAACTGTCCCGATAATTTTAAGTAAATGTCTATTAACTTTATCGTATAAGTGCGTCGATTAAGATACAGCCCTTAGTTTCCCCTTGTGTTTCCGGCTTCTCAGAGGCGGACAATACGAGGGTTTGCCCTTTTATATTTCAAGCATTAGAGAACATAAACAAATAAGTAATCATCGAAAATTACTTTAATTGTTTTTCAAAATATCTCCCATAGAAGATCTAACACTTTTGCATGCGTTTGAAACCAATTGTCCGAAGCACTTACTTGCCACTCCTGAGAGGTATCTCACACATGCTATTCCTATGAATGCAGCAAATCGCTTCTTTCAGGTGTCGAAAAAACGTTGACCTCCTCAGTTTGTTTGTTTTTTACGTCACGGGAATAAAGAAGTCTTCGGTGCCAAGGTCAGGACTATACGCCGGATGACTCATCAATCGATGTTTTGGTGCTCAAAAATTGCAGTTGTTTGAGGCGAGTGTCAGTGCTCGCCTTGTCGGGTGTAAGAGGTGATCCAATTTTCGGAGGTCTTGGTTATTTCCCTGATATTCTTGGAAAGACAGCTGGCAAAACAACTCGTTGTGGCTACTCACTCAGAAATGGCGACTTGTTTCTGGCGTTTTCCTAGTGGTACGGTTGCGACACATGTCAAGTTTTTCCGAAAAACAGGCGGACCATCTCGTTCTGGTAGTGCTTCATGCACGAACAAGCTCGTTTTGTTGAATTTTGCTCATTCTTCAAAAACCACCCATAACAGTCCGATTGCTGTTTACCCAATACTGTTCGACTGCGTAAATCCACCGATTTTATCAGCGTCACGATGTCACATAGAAGTGTTTCGAAGCACCGCGAATTGTATTTTTTGAGCATTTCCGTTTTTCGACCATCGACACGACCTTTTTGAGTCGTATTGACAAATTGTGTGGGAATGTCAACGCGAATACTTTTTTTTTGACAAGTCAAATGTTTCAATGCAATATTTGAATGCTAAATGCTGTCCCTCAATGGCCTAAGGTTGTCTCTCAATCTACATAGGTCACATGACGAACACCCATACAGTCGATTGCTGTTTACCCATGACTGTCGACTGCGTAATCCACGATTTATACACGTCACGATGTCATAGGAAGTGTTTTCCGAAGGCAACGCGATTGTATTTTTTGAGCATTTCTTTCGAACCAATCGACACGAACCTTTTTTGAGCGATTGACAAATTGTGTGGGATCCAAGCGCGAATACTTTTTTTTTTTGACAGTCAAATGTTCATGCAATATTGAATGTATGCTTGGTCCCTCTATGCCTAGGTTGTCCTCAAATTCACGATAGGTCACATGACGATCTTGCAGGTATCAGTTTTCCCGCCAACAGCATCAAATGCTTTCGGAACAACTGATTTTCGACGACCTTCGCGAAATTCGTCTTGGAGTGAACTACGACCACGATTGAATTCACCAAACCATCAATAAACACTGGTCTTTGATGTAGCTTCATCGCCAAAAATTGAATAAAGTTCATCCATGCACTGTTACTGAGTTATTCCACGTCGAAAGTTGTAAAAAATAGTCCCACGAAAATGTTCACGATTTAATTCCATTTTTGGGTCAAGATGAATCTTTTAAGCTACTGTAAACAACACAAATAGCGCTCGTATGTCAAAACGTTCTGAGTACGTATAACCTCAAAACATCCAACTTTACGATAAAGCTGTCAATTACGATCAGCTACGATAGAGCCAAATTGCAACACCAGGGTTGCCAAATCCCGAAACATAAAAGGCAACCTTCGTATTCTGATGTTTTCGCACTTACGAGTTCAAGCGCCAAAAGAAAGCGTTCAGAACAATTAAAGAATGGAATCGTTTTTGAGAAAATAATTGTTTAAAATGTAAAACCTGTCTATGTTTCACGCAAAATTACGAAAGGACTACTCATATTTTCGAAAAATTGAAGATGACCTTATTTGAAGGGGTGTTTTTGATTAACATATTTCATTAAGAATAAAATTTCTCTACTCATTATTGTACTTGTAAAACTCTACTTTTTTAAAAACTTCGCGATTTTCGTTAAGTCAGGGATTGCAATGAAAATGTGATCGTCGCAACGACTTTCTTTATGCGTCTTTTTGATCAAATTTTGAAAATATTCAGTCTTCATGTAAAGTACTTACCTTCCAAAACTCAAAACATTCGCTTGAAATTCAAGGGGTCGCGATATCAGTCAGATCGATCAGGGAATATCAATTTTGGTTAGCCGCTATCATTGTTCACAGACAGGCTGATGGATGGTATCAAGATGCCACCAAACATGGATTCTGACAACACAACTCTACTACATATAGGGGCAAGGTTTATCCATTTTTCGTTATCAGGGCCTAGCAATAAACGTTTTTCTGTGGTTGATTTCTCTCGCAGCATTACAATACGTTCTCTGTCCTGCATGAATAGTAGACGAGAATGCAAAAATGTTTGCAAGAAATGTTTGAAATTCTATTCCAAGGTGTGGTGAATTGAACTAACATAATGTCGCAAAATCTTCAGAAATGAAATTTTGATCATTGACAATCTCGAGATTTGATTGAGTCAAATCGCAAGTTTTTGTTGAGTTTACAGGAGATTTAATGATGCCAAAACCGAAGCAGGTAAATTAGAAAAAAAACTCGGAGCGTACAAGTAACATTTTGCGACACACGCGTAAAGACTACAAAACGGCATTTTGATGAACTGTGCGATTCTCGACTACCTGATGGCGAAAAGCTGTTTCAAGACAATGTATTCTTTGCGAGCTTGGACATTGCTGGCAATTAGATGGGAAGTAAATTCCTTAGTTTGAATGAAATAGTGAATACATAGGGAATTATTCATCTACGGGCTTTATTGCAGCTTTCAATGAGAACTTCACAAGTAATGCGAAAAATATATCGAGATGAATTTCAACGACGTGATATATCAATTATTTAGTCAGTGCAGTTATTGACCTGCGTAGCTGTTTCAAAGAACAATTTTCGAACTTTTTCAGTTTTTAATAGTTTGTATTGCGTAGAAACTTGTCTGATCAATTCTTGCCTAATAACCTAATCAATTCTTACCCAATAACGTTTCCACTTCAATTCATAATTCAGCTTGTTTTTGGTTTAGGGATGAGATTACAGAATTTAAGAAAACTTGCTTATACACTTATCTCTACAAGACGTCACATTTTAATCTGTTTTTTGAGGTTAAATAAACAAAATTAAATGACATTCCGTTCAGTTAAAGAGTTCATTAAGTATTTTAATATTTCGGCCGTATCTACGCTCTATCATATTTCTGTTCTTAATTATCCCGGTAACAATTGTTCCTTCAGCACAATGATTTTTAAAAAAAATTAATGATAATTAAACATTTTTACTAAATTCAATGACTCAAGCTAGGTTGAGTGATTTCAGTACTCTTGCCATCGGATATACTCGTAAAGTATGCTATGCCTTAAGGAGCAATTTACGCAAAATGATTGATACGTTTGTTAAATCTAAAATTCATAGTGATAATATTTAGGGTACCCTCCATTGTATTTGATTCGTTGATCAATCACAATCAAAATTCAGATAGATAACATAAATAATAAATAATGTTTCATTTCTTATTTATTGTGTTATTGTTGGTAATGTCCTTAGGGTAAGGAACTAGCTTTTCGTAGTTTGATCACACGTTTAATTCCCTGTCGGGGCAAAAGCAGAGTTGTAAAAATAGCTTTCTTTAAATTCGTCTCAGTTTCTGAAGCTGTCCGACCAAGAAAAGCTCAGGATGGGGACGATTGCTAGTTACGGTGAAGGGAATACATGTTCGCTACAGCAGAGCGTGGACTAGCCCAGGCACGGGGGAAACCGTTAGCTGGCAGGTAAAGTGGGACTATCTATTCAAAATGCCAATTATATACACATATTTTTAGAAATACACTATTCACATGTACTTTTTACAGTCAGTCGCGCATCTGGCCCGGGGTCCGCGCCGGTATTTTCGCCTCTGCTTCATGTGCCTGGGAACGGATACTTGTCCATTGAGTAGTGATGGCAACCAATCGATTTTCGATGTTATTGAAAACATCAACACACACATCGATGTTTTCAAATATGATAAAACAGATGGTTCCTTTCTGTTTTCATTTTTCCCACTGTTTTCATTTTTAATTACAGAATTTAAATGGAAAACTGATATATTTTATTGTTTGGTTACGTATAAGTAATATGTTAATAATAATGTTTATTGAACGTAGATAAGTAAATTAACAAAGAATATCGTGATTTCTATAATTCCATTTACATTCATTCATAAATCATCAAAGTAGAAACGACCTATGTATAATATAATGATGATGATAATTATAATTATAATTATAATTCACAGCGAGACAAAGTTGCTCGCGTCCGTGTCTACCCGTGGTCTACGTGTCCCCTGGGTAACGCTAAATGAGCAACAGTAATTCGCCATCTATGCGCTTGACCATTGTGGGGGTGCGGATTTCTACAAGCTGAGGGGAAAGCCTGCGCGTATACTGGTCGGCACGTCATATGCCAAGGGTGAGCGTTATATTGGGTATTATATATATATATATATATATATATATATATATATATATATGTGTGTGTGTGTGTGTGTGTGTTTGTTACCCGTGTACCGCCTGCAGAAGCCGAGTCCGGTTTGGATGCCAGCATCAGCAGCCGCTGACGAGCCATAGGTACGTCTTCGGTGATAGCCGTTGACCTGCGTCGCGAGAGATGTCCGTAAAGTTAGCATACCCATTTATCACAATATTGAAAAATTGTATCCCATAATTTTGTTCTAATTAAAGACTAATTTATACCCAAATTTAAAAATTTTCTACTACATCGAAATATTCAACACTAAAGGTAGGTACGCTAACTTAACGTTAACTTAGCATACCCACACAAAAATAACGCATGATACATAAAAACTAAATATACCAGACGTTTGCCCGAATTAAAGACTAATTTATACCCAAATTCGAAAATTTGACATAAACAAAATATTTTATTTAATTAAGAATATATAACGCCGCCGTTAAGAGCAGCCGGATATGCCGTTTCCTGCTAAACCTGGGAAAGCCGCTTAGCGTGCCGAGAGAAAGGAGGAATACGCCTACTTTGTTGAGCGCAACCCACGCCGGATGCACCCTTGTGACGTAAGGGGAAATACGCCAGCCGCAACCCGAAAACGAACAACGGAATTACCCGCGCCTAGTTCTTAGAATTTGCGTGACGTTAATTTATAAACAAAGAAAATTATTTTGAAATCAGTTATTTACTATAATTGCAAATACCATGGGACCAGTTTAAAATGCAACTCAAAGCAGAAAGAGTGAATCCTTTCCTGAATTTGTTATGAAGAATAAATGGACAAGGGAATATTCATTATGTACACGAATAGCATTGACGCCAGAGTTGTTCACAGATGGAGAGACGAACGGACGTTTAAAACAAAATTATTAAGCTCTTACAATTCTAGACATCTTACTATATAACACGTTAGAGGAAGTAATTTACTATATATATTGGAACATTATTTATTCCGTATGGCTTTATTGGTTCCGCATTTTACTCCGTATGGCTTTATTGGTACGAACACGAGAAAATAATATTCCGTTGAAGTTCTAGATTTCCAATCGCAGTTTCTCCGTAGTATCCCAGTATTACAATTTGATCATTGAAGACAAACTATTGTTTCACATTATCCATAATTTATTTTAAAAAACAACGAATCAATCCGCAATCACATGCCTGACGCCGTTATTGTAGGGTTTCTAAGGGCAATATGAAGTTGGAATTATTGGATATTGTAGACCAATAACTAAACAACAATAATCGTAAATACATTTAGACATATCAAAGTGTTTTGCCGAATTAAAATCAAATCTCAAAGAAGAAAGAAAAAATCAAGTCACTCTCTTTGAAAGGTTTGCTTTGGTGAGAAAATACAAGCTGCAGGATATGTGCATCGTTCCATGGGTAAATCCTGTATATCAGATGAATCGAATAGCCGTGAGAACATTGCAAAGTTTTGATTTGGTTTTGAAACTATAAGTCATTGACTTGCGGGGTATATATGTCCGTATGCATGTACTGTGTGTATGGCTGAACTATCACTGAAAGATTGGTTGAAAGGGATATTCATTACTAGGAAATATTCCTATATACTATCATAGAAACACATATTTCAAGCAATTGTTTCTGTTATATGAAACATGATTGATGTATATGCACATCGTCATTTCACATAATATTGTAATAAATGTATCAAATTACCAACTCAACCTGTGATGTGTATTTATTTACAAGTTTAAGCAAAAATATCCTGATTAGTTCTTGAAGTCCCGTATGTCATAAACTCCAATGACTATAGTACCAAAGTCCAACGATTATTGTACATTTGATACAAGTAAATTAGATCTTTCCCTGGCATTCTGAATCAATATTTATGCATCAGACGTTAAAAAAAACAATAGAAAAGTTTTTTGTATTCTTAATTATATTAATAATTTTTCTTATTTCTCACAACTTTACAAATCGTGATTGCCAGGGATTTAAAAATAACCGATTCAGTTTTGAAGAAGTACGCCCAACATTTCAAAACGGAGGTTACTAAACGTAACAGCAGATTCTGCTGCCGGCATCATTCCATTCACAAAGCTTTAGCGAAACCTGTTCTATACAAAAATACCCACGACCCTCCAGAGAATTAGCTCGCAGGCGCGAGGTAGGCTTCGGAAAACCCCGCAAGGAGAAAGCTTCAGCATGAAAGACGCTCCAGGGAAATGGCGGGCTCGCCGCCCTCAAGTTTTGGAATTTCCTGGGAGCATATTTCAAGACAAAAAAAAATTTAAGATACTATTGAGCAACAAGCAACCGATAAATTCACATATAATTATTTTTTATGAATCTCTGTAGCTTCTTGGTTTTCTTATCATTGTGGAACTAACTTGATATCAAGTTAGTCGAATGTTTAATAACAGGATCAAATGAAGAGCGGCATTTTTTGCCTAACAAGTTAGCAACAAAAAAGTGACATATTTGAGTTAAATGTCAATATTTTTTTAAAACTTCGCTGTTGTAACGTGACTGAGTTCCTGACAAGGCGGTCCTTTATTATCATCATGAGGGATACCTACGCCGCTCCTCTTCGACTTTTGTGGCAAAGAAAGAGAGCATTTAATAACTAATTTATTAACCAACTTAACGTAGGGAGGATGCCGGCGCATTAGTTGGCAACCCTAGATTATATGTTAACTTTATTGCAAACACATTTTGGGCATAACAAACGCTTAAATACAATTTCGGAATGTAAAATAGTTGGAAAACGAGGAAGCGGGAGACCTAAAATATAAATTTAGAAACAACTTTAAAACCCAATTACAATTTTAAAAAAACTATGCAGATACCAAAAGGACAGTGGAGGACAGAATGTCATTGAGGCAGCGACAAGGAACAATGCCTTTAAGATGATGATGACTATCGAACAATAATATTTAATCAAAAACGTTGGAGCTATTTTTTTAAATGTCCCAGGGGTCTCATGTAAAGGAAAAGGAATAGCTAAAATTCCAATCATTCCAATTTTATAATGTATTTAAAAAAGTATTACATAACTAGTGCAAAAAGTATTTCGTACCTATCACTAAATGCGAGAAAGTATGTATTCTTTAGCACTACTAGTTTCGCGCCGCATTACACAACTTTCCCTATATTACGTATATTACTCCGTACGTACGTATGTACAAGAGAGAGTAAAAGCTCTGCAATTGATGTTGAAAATAAGTTTTCAATAAATATTTATTCAGTATTATCCTGAGATTTCGTGGACCAATTCACACTTTCTTGAAAATATTTGAAGTAATTACTCAATGTTGTTTGATAGTTAGCTTTTTTCGTGAGTCACAAATATAATAATAAATCTTTTCACTCTTGCGAAAGCTACGTGGCTGAACACGCTGACTTACAAATATTTCACCATATTGCTGCTGATAACAAAAATACTGGTACAGGAAAATCACAATCCAGAACTAAGAAGACACGTGTTCATTCTTCACTGTACCTCCCTATTCCTCCACAATTACGTACACAGCACTTGCAGACCACGACAAAAACTTATAGTTGTTGCTGCGAGAGCCAATTTTGAATGAATAATTATGCAAATAAATGTCTTCAGTCTGCACAAACCACAGTGTACACAGAACGAGCAAACAGTGTAAGATAAAGGAATCTAAGCCTTCTAGGCGTGACGTGACAAAGTTTGCCAGAGGTTGAAATACAGCAGGCATTAGTGGTATCGATATGTGCTGAACCTGCAAAAATTTAATAGAATGTCCAAGAATATCTCATCTTATAGAATATGGTGAGAGAAACATTTATATGCTATCAAATAGGCATTAACATGCGAGAAAACATTTGCTGCACGCGAAGTAAAGTTTCATCAATCATGCGAATAGCTTATTTGAAAAACATTATGGTACATTTAGTTTTTATGTATCATGCGTTTTCCTTGTGTAGGTATGCTCATTTGAGGTTAAGGTAGCTTACCCACCTTTAGTGTTGAATATTTCGATGATGCACTAATTTTTAAAAACTTTGGAATTTGGGCATAAATGAGTCTTTAATTCGGGCAAACGTCTGGTACATTTAGTTTTTATGTATCATGCGTTTTTCTTGTGTAGATGTGCTAATTTGAGGTTAAGGTAGCTTACCCATCATTAGTGTTGAATATTTCGATGTTGTACAAATTTTCAAAATTTTTGAATTTGGGTATAAATTAGTCTTTAATTCGGGTAAACGTCTGGTTTTTATGTGTTATTCGTTTTTCTTGTGTGGGTATGCTAACTTAACGTTAAGTTAGCGTACCCGCCTTTAGTGTTGAATATTTCGATGTTGGGCATTAGTTGAAAATTTTTAAATTTGGGTATAAATTAGTCTTTAATTAGAACAAAATTATGGGATACAATTTTTCAATATTGTGATAAATGGGTACGCTAACTTTACGGACACTCGCGAGAGGGTCCTCTACCCTCAGGAGAGCTGCTAAGCCTTCACTGGAGCCCCGAATTGCGCATTTTCAAGCCATCCTACATCTTTTTATTGGTAAGAGGTTAATGCAGCCATGGAGCCATGGCAGACGATGATATTGGCTGTATTGAGGAGAATTATATATCAGTTATAAAGGCAGTAAAATTAATATCACGTAACTTTGGTGGAAATCCACGACATCTCAGAGAATTTATAGGAATTGAGGCAGCAACGGATGTAGTACACCCCAATAAACGATCATTGCTTTTGAAATTCATTGAATCAAAATTTACTGGCAATTCTAAAGATAGGTTATTATCACGAACAGAACGCGAAATTTGGGAACAGGTTAGAGCAATATTAGAGGAAAACTTCTCTGTATGGCGTTAGAATATTATGCCGGTGTATTATTCACGTCGAAGCAGGGATCAAATGAAACAGTAGCACAATGAGGTTCGCGAGTAAATAGTATGGCTAGTATAGTTCGCGAGTAGATATATACTCTCTAGTATGGCTATAGATCTGAGAAGGGAAGTAAAAGGCAGGTTGGGAAAATTAGAACAGAATGATAATGCGCGCCATGTAGAAGGAGGCCTGCAATTAATAAGAGAATATTTAAAGGGAACGTTTATTGTGGGACTGAAAGATGAAAGGATAAAGTATATAGTTAAAGCTAAAGGAGAAGAGGAATCTTTAGCACAAATAGTTGAAACCGCTCTACAAGGAGAAAGCGAAGAGAAATTGCAATGATAGAAGAATAATCAGGGTCAGTGTAATTCGCGTTACGAGAATACGCGATATGATTCTAGGAAGCAATAAGGTACGCATATTAAAAGATAAGTTAATGAAGTTAATGTTACTGCTGTAAATACTGCAAAATGTTTAAAGTGTCAGGAACTGGGTCATATATGTAGGGATTGCAATAATGAACCAAAATGCGCCAAATGCGGTAGGCGAAATCATGAAACTAGGAATTGCAAACAGGGAAACAGACTTACTTGAGCATCCGCAGGTAACTCTACAAAATGGCTGCGTAGGTGATATGGATACTGGGGGAAATCACATCTGTGAAAGAGATTCGCGTGATATCGATAATCTGAGGAATAGCAGTTGTGATAGAGACTCATGTGATATAGTTACTGTGATGAACCTTGGATGCAACAAGGAGTAGCAGGAGGTTATGGGACTCCATGGGACCACCCACATCCCTTAAATTACTTAGGTCATCTAGTGACAACAAAATGAGTAAAACCTGATCCGCGAAAGGTTCAATCAGTAACAGGATTTCCTAGACCAGGAATTCCGAAGGACAAAGTCATTTTTAGGTTTAGCAGGATATTATAGAAAGTTTATCGATAGGTTTAGTACAACAGCATGACCTTTCACAGATTGATTAAAGAAGGATGTCGAATGGCAGTGGACAGAAAAGGAACAGAACAGTTTAGATTTACTGAGACAAAAGTTAACTGAAGCACCCCTTTTACAATATCCCGACTTTACCAAGCCTTTCATATTGACGACTGACGCTAGTGGATATGCAATTGGAGCAATACTTTCACAAGGCAAATTAGGTGAGGATAAGCCAATAGCTTACAAGGCGGAAATTAATTACAGTACGATGGAAAAAGAGTGTTTGTCAATCGTCTGGGCTTGTAAACACTTTCGACCTTATTTACTAGGTAGAATTGGGTCATATTAATGGGTATTGGATAAATATTATGGTTGCGGAAACTGGAAAATGGACAGGAAGAAGAGCAGTTACAAACGCAAATCGTGATTTATTTTGACGAAGCTGGAACTATTTCTTTTCACCCAATGCAATAGAAAGTAGTAAGTATATAAATTTAAAATCAATTAAAGACCTTTAGAAGAGTACTAAAGAACATCTTAGGAAGGTAGCAAAATATTGTAATAAAATATCGGTAACAAATTGGTGTCTTCTGACAGACTGTGAGGCTTTTCAGAAATATGAGATCTAAAACATATACTGATAATTTGAACGATTTAGTAAGTGTTAGAGTTAGTAAGATTTAGAATACATGGTAGATTCAAAGAATGTCGAATAAAGGAGCGGTAAAAACAAAAATAGGAGTATTAAATTTTGTGGGAGAAGTGGCAAAGGTACTTTTAGGAACGCTAACACAATCGAATGCAGAGGAATATAATAAACATAATTCAGAATAAGAAAAAGAGCGAAGCGAATTTTTACACATTTCCAAAAATTAAATGGATTATCCTCCTTTTCCCATTCCTGGATTTCAAAAGATAATAATTCCTTATGTATATGCTTTAAATCAATATTTGGTGTATGTATTAGAAATTTCCCTTCACTCCCCCAATATCTATCATTCAATAAGGTCCTACCTTTTCCCGTGTCCAAAGGAACCAACACATGTACTTGTAAGATCAAGCAAAGAGTTTATTTTTAGTGATTACACGAGGCAATATTATAGTAAAATGCCAAATGAAATGAATATTCAGGCAATATTATGGTCAAAATGTTTTCAAATTAGTAGGTATGGAAGATGTACCAATTTATACTTATATTCCTGGGGGGGGGGGGATTGCGAAGCGTCATTCTTCAACCATCTACTGCTATTATGCCTAATAATTGTGAGACTATAATAATTAGTTCGTAAAGAACTTTTTGGATACCACTTTTTCTAGGTAACCAGTGGTTAGTTGTATCTCTAAGGCAAGATAGACTGACTGTTCAATTTGGAGATAAATCCGAACACATTACGATACAACGAGAAGGAAAGTTAAGTATGCAGGGATGTAAAGCTTACTTAGGATACTTATGTAACTTTGTATGCTGTATCTATTCTGGACTTTAACTAATGATTTCTTGCCAAGTACACCGATCAATTATGATTGTTTGGGTTTGACAATGACAAGGTTAAACCTTCTGAAGCTTTAGAATTAGATAGTCCTATAGTTAATATTATGTCTTCAGTTGATGATTTAAAAATTGCAAGTGTTAAAGTTGATGAGGTAGAGAGACTAATTGAGGAACAAGAAAGAAAAGATTATTCTTATTGGTACGCTGATGTAATAACAGGTAGTTAAGTTTTTAGTACATTAATTGTTGTATTATTTTTATGTTGTGTATGTTTTTGTTGTTAAAATATGTAGAAATTGCACTTATTGGTTATGGGACACATATTCGCCAAGAATTGCTGGAATGAATCAAACGAAAGATTCTGTATTAATATTCACAATTATTCAGGAGCACGAAGAATTGTAAGTTATCAAATAACTGGCACTCATGACGAGCAGTCTTCCACTGCAAAGATAAATTCCACGTTATCTCCTCCTTACTCATCAAAATATATCAGCATAACTGAGGTTGACGGCGAGAAAGAAAATCTACCCATATTCACACATAAGAGCAGCTCAAGTAAAGCTTTCCGATAGAAAAGTTTTCATCTGTTGATCAAAACTTTTTCTAAGGGGGGGGGAGTAATGGAAAATGCACCTACGTACAATAGTATGAAGTATTGCGTAAGAGAAGCAATGAATATTTTCTCAAACATGTACGCGAGAGAAATATCGCTTTTCAAAGTTACCGAAATTAGAGTCGCGTCCGGAGCAGGCGTTCTGCTGTTGATCATTTACAAGAGGGCTCCCAAAACCGCTGTCAACGCTAACATGGTTTTATATTGAGGAAGCGGGGATGTTTAAAAACTGATGATACAGTGATTTTAAAAGGGAAAATGTCCTCAGACAGTAATGTCAGTTTCTTGCGTCCAGAACATGTAGAGTTCTGGCGGGGGTGACGTAATTGCCTCACAAATTTCCGTTTTCTATAAAAGGATTATCTTGCGCTGATAATGGGCAGACAGCCCAGAGACTTTGCTGTATTAACATCACGCTGCTCTGTAGCTCTACTTCTTTGATTAAACTTATTTTCATACTTAATCGGACTTGGTCTTTGTACTCGAAACCTGGCTCACCACCACGCTCCTCCAGGGAACTTAGCTTCCCTGCAAACTCAATATTTTTGCATCCTGTACTGGAAGCATTTTTAATTGCTTGCAATCACTGCTAGTAGCATTTTGCAGATATATTTACTGACAATATCCCTCTTAATAAAAGTTTTTCTGAAACAACAAAAAATGTTTTCACAGTGCCAGAAAGAATTAAATTTATTTCACCTTCTGAAGTTCAGTATTTAATTAAGAATCTTAAAAATTAAAAATCTCCAGGACGTAATTAAATTACTAATTACATTCTGAAACAGTTACCTTTTCCAATCATTAGTTCACTAACAGCAATTTATAATGCAAAAAAAAAATTGTCGCTCTTCAACTAATACCCAATATCCAATTACCCTAACTTGATATCAAGTTAGCCCGACAATTACAAAAAACATCATGTCTCAGATATAAATAAAATTGGAAATTTCCTCTTTTTTGTGGCTAATTACTCGCCAAAAAATAAATGTAGTTGCTCTTCAACTATTAGCGAAAATGTGATTTTCTGTTGACTTGGTGTGAAGCTAGTCCGACATTTCAAGAAACCCAAGATGTTACAGAGGTAAATAAAAAAGTACTTGAGAAATTGTTGCTTTATTGCTACAAATAAGTTGCCCAAATACAATATTTGACGCTCTAAAACAAGTATTACCGAAAATGCAAAATTTTGCGAAATTGGTATAAAGAAGCTCGACATTTGCACGCAAATCAAGTTATTACAGAGATAAATATAAAATAACTAAATAGGAATAGTTGTCAAAAAGGAAAATTTGTTGCTCAAAATAATACCGGAAACACTAATACTAAAACAGCAACCAAAAAATAATTTTTTTAATTTGTTTTATATGTTATTAATTAGATGATTCAAAGGCCAATCCGCGGGTCACTAAATTTTTAATTTTGACTAACACGGTGATTGCAATGCTAAATGATAACTCATTGACACGATCAAACAAGTCAATATTTACGAAAGTACTCACAAGAGAGCAGCACATGCCTGTTAAATGACGCCGTGAGGTTTTCAAAGGTCAAATCAAATAACATTGCCACCTACTATCACATTAAAGAGTAGAATAATATCCTGCCTAGATGGAAATCAGTATGTTGACTGAAAATACAGTGGTTGAGATACTGTGTTAGTCAACCAGACAAGATTTATTTCAAACTGACCTTGCAGGATGCTATGAAACTCTCTGTGATTGTTATCAGAACATGAGTAAAGCCTGGAAGATCTCAAAAGTTAGCATCCATGCCTGCTACACTATTGTGAGGGCTGTGAACCCAGAAAATAATTATTTAAGATGGACCTTCTGAAATACATATGGGGAACATACAATACTTGACCCAGAAATCAATTTTTTCTACGCTAGTGATTCGAGTTATTTACGAAAACATAAAAACTAGATATATTTGAACCTTACACAAACATTTCAGTAATAAGGAAGGCAAATAACAATATAGTTGGGTAGTTATAAATTAAATTAGCATCCTTACTAATCGATCAAGTATCCCTAGGAGCATCTCTTGACCTAAGTGACGAAAAAGGGAAATAATGAAATGATTGAGCAAAGCCACACGCAGAAATATGCTTTTATTATGCAATTCAATTAGTCACAACAATTACAACACATTCTCAATTAATACCAAGGTACATTCACAAAACTATCCGAGTTTTTTCTTCCTGGCCAGAACTATCTAAAGGATACCCTAATGATCTTTTCGCCGCAAGTATTTGTAGTTGCTTTATTTTCCTTTCCAATCGTGCATGAAATATAATTTCGATTTAATTTTATTTGGAGTATCTGTCACAACAACTGTTTTCCTCTTCTTCCGCCCCTTTTGGATTTGAACTTTCTCTGGCGCTTAAGAAGGAACTTCTTAAGAAGAGAAAGTTATGAAATGTTGCTCAAAAAAACGGCGAATTTTAGGCAGAAAAACTCTTATTACATATTACTCTGATAACTGACCTGTGAACAACGCTAGCGGCAAAACCATTCAGCTGATTTCCCCAAAAAATAATATTCCTCGATCAATCTAACTGAGGTCGCGGCCTCATGAATTTGAAATCGATATTTTAATTTTAAGGGGTATTTTACATGAAGTCCCTGGTACATTTTCTCATAGAGAACATTTATCACTATCACTACCAAAATGTAAAGAAACTATTTGGAGCCGTTTTTGAGAAAGGCTTGCTTTTGTATTATTTTAAAAATGCATTCATACAAAGTTTAGAAAAAAACTAGTTTTTTTAAAGAAATGTATGTGACCTTAATAAAGACTATGAAAAGAACCAAAATGGGCAATAAATTTTATATGAAGGAAAATTCTCTATCTCCAATTTTGTAGTTGTAGGACGACGCGGAAAAATCCAAACGTTTGCAATTTTCGGAAATTCAGAGTTAACCTTGAAAATCAGACCTATGCCAATCTTTATACGTATATTTTACTCTATTCTTCCAAGACATCCAAAGAAAAAAATTTGTAGCCGTTTTTGAGAAAAAAATGAAAATGTCAGGGAGGTCATGTAAAGTACTCCCAAATTTTGAAAATGGTTTTTCGGAGTCTTGAGGGAAGCCAGATTGACCGGTGTATATCCAGTTTGGTAAAAATTGTACGTTTCGTTTAGGCGCTAGTGGTGTTCACAAGTTGACAGACGGGCGGACGTTTTGAAAAAAAACAACACTTTTTCGGTATTTTCCTTTGCAGGTTTTATACATGCCAAACTAGAGGTTTATTGTCTGATGATTTTTTGAAAAATTAGTCGTTTTAAAAGGATTCCATTTCTTTGTGTCAGACACTTTTTTGATAACATTTTATATTTGAAAATGATTATCCTTCTGGTTACAATACATTAAAATAGTTATTGTTCAGAACTTTGCATGACTGTCAATTACTATTTTACAGTCATTGACAATGATAATTACATTGTGCATTAAAATTATATAACACGAAATTATTATACATTTACAGTAATTTGAATATTTTAATTATTTTAAATACGTAAGTATTTATTTATTTTTGTAAAGTTTTGATGATTGTATAACTTTTCTTGATGTATTTAAATACTAGATTTGAAGTATTTTGTACAACCCTGATAACGAGTTTCACAAAAATTGATGACCGAGATGTGTTAATTTGTATAGAAATTGTGGTATAAACAGTATTACATAGCACTTATTAAGGACGTCGAGGACGTCCTGATCTCCAGGCGCCCCGACTAGACCCTCGGCCACTCCGTGTACCGGAAGCCGATCCACACCAACCGCTATTTACACGCGGA
>BOPP01000281.1:143424-186365 GCA_017312745.1 Gryllus bimaculatus
AAATATGAACTTATTCAGAAGGTGTTCCCAGATGTTTCAAAATTACAGAACCATGATTGGTTAGGCGAACGAGCTATATTGGCTGCAAAAAACATAGATGTAAATGAATTAAATTTTAAAAATTCAAGAACAAATTACAGGCGAATCGAGGATATATAATCAGTTGGGTTGGCTACTAACCAAGATGATGTAGTGAACTATTCACCATATTTTTAAACTCACTGGATTTGCCAGGATTGCCACCTCACAATCTTCAATTAAAAGTTGGATCGGCAGTTATAATGTTGCAAATATGAACCCAGTCTTTGCAACGGCACACGGTTAGCGATAAAATTACTAAACAATTACTATAAACTATACTGAAAGGAAAGTGTAAAGGAGAAGACGTCCTCATACCGCGCATCCCAATGATTCCGACTGATGTGCCGTTTGACTTAAGCGACTACATTTTTCAGTTGGCTGGTTTTGCTATGACCATAAACAAGTCCAGGGCAATCATTCAGTGTGGTCTTAATCTAGAAAACCATGTTTCTCACATGTCAATTGTATATTGCCTGTTCCCGTGTGGGAAAAACATCAGATTTGTTTGTCTATGCGCAGGTAAACCACAAAAAACATCGTATATGCACAAAGCAATGAAAAAAAACTGATTTTTGTTAATGATTATGATCACCATGATTAACAATAAAGCGATTACTTTACTTTTAAATGCTTATATATATTTTTTCAATTTTATTTCTTATTCACAACGCCCTATCACCAGGGTGACGGTTCTGTTCAGGGAATTTTTAGGCAGCGACTATAAAATATGTAGGAACAAAAATTTTCACATTACAAATCTTTTTGACAGGACGAAGTCTGTCGGGTCCGCTAGTTAGAAATAAAATTAAACCCAAAGAAAACTGCAGCAAAAATATTCTCTTTGAGACCATACACTTCACCAACCCCACTAACATTCAATAATGAGCCCATTAAATGGTACCCACCAAATAAGCCCATAAAATATCTTGGCCTGCACATGGACACCAAAATGAACTGGAAACAACACATAGACATAAAAATAATACACACTAAAAACAAACTGCATCAATTAAAAATTGCAATAAATAGAAATAATTACCTCACATACAAAACAGCAATAACTTTATTCAAAACAATAATTAGACCTACTCTTATCTATGCCTGCCCAGTATGGACCAATGCTGCAACAAACATCAACAAAATTTAAATAGTTTAGAACCAATTCCTCTGTACAATCACTAATTCATCCTGGTTCATATCTAATCATCAATTACGCAATGAATTCAACCTCAATTCTATCATGCACCACATCACCTACCTATCCAATAACGTCTTGAATATACACCATATCTAAACTTCATTCAAACTTTGAAAAAAACCCATCCATTCCACTCGCATAAAAATAAATATCCATTCCACACATTTTGTAAATTGTTTTCAGATCTGGCATAGATCTTATGAGATGCCATAATGGTTTCCTCAACCTCTGTAGTAGTGTTAAGTTTTATTTAATAAGTCTTCAATACATATGTAAAGTTATCAAAAACTGATCTATGTACAAAACAATCAAATAAATAATAATATTAATAATAAATCGACAACAATGGGATGAAATCGAAGAATTGTGAAACCTCTGTGTTGCTACTTTCCAAACTGGCAACGTCTGAAACGAAGCGTGTGACAATCGAATTAACAATTCCAAACTTTTTTGAAATTTTCAAAAATGCAAAGTAAGTTGAAAATGGGACAATCACCACTATTTTAACAGTTCTTTGATATGAGGATAAAAATAAAAAGACAAAATTTGAGAAAGTGGAGAAGGTGAAATCTGAGAAAATTGTTTAAAGTGGTTTTAACCCTCTGTCGGAGAAAATCGGCGGAACGGTTTAATTGCTTGCGTTGTTCACAGACGGACAGACGTTTTATATATTGAAAGTGAACCATCACGTTAACTGAAAAGTTCCCTAAACATGGTCTTATAACGTTTTATCAATTTTTTGTAAATATTGTTGAAATGTGAAAATTTTGTATTCGCTCGCTTAAGAATTTGGAGGGGGATTACGTTTAAATTGGATACCATGACAATAATGTTACTGAAAAATGTGATTGTTTTCATAAGGTCGAAAATACTTTTTTTTATTTTCAATTCTGCTAATTTACAATCTGTTCACTTGGAACAATTTGTAAATGGTATACAAGATAGAAGTTACTATGAAGAGAATCTCTAAGGGTAAGTCTAGAATATGTTCACGCTTTAGCCTATACACATGTTCACTGATTGTTGATTCGGGTGGCAGCCCAGTCTCTTCTGATGCCTCTTGCTTCTCTCCGAGATATTCTCTGCCATTGTTGAGATGTTCAAATCTTTGTACAAATGATTCTTGGTGACGAACCACGGAGCGTTGCATATATATCTCAGTGTTTTTGTTTCGAATCTTCTCTGGATCTCCAGGTTTGACTTGCTGGCAGTTCTCCAGAGTTCGATGCCGTAAGTCCATGTTGGAATGATTATTGTCTTGTACACTAAAATTTGGTTGTATAGGGAGAGCTTAGACCTTTCGTTAAGTAGCCATGATAATTTGCTTAATTTCAATTGTGTTTCTTTCCTCTTTTTCAAGATGTGAGGTTTCCAGGTTAAGTGACTGTCTAGATGTAAACCAAGATACCTCACAACAGTTGTTACTGAGAGTTCTGACGAGTTTAATTTCACTTTGGGACACCGTTCTTTTCAAAGTGAGAAGGTAATATGTTGTGATTTTGCTGTGTGGAAAATATGAACAAAAAATCATTGGAGATTCATAAATAGAATATTGGAAGAATAGTAGAGAGTCGTATGTGTGTCGTTGTAGCCAACTATTTACGGAGTGAATGTATTTCACGTGCATTAATTAGAATAACTTTATTACTGAAATCGTTTATGTGGTGTTTCTGGTTGCGAAAGGTTATTAGCTCATTGTTGATATACATATCATATGTCAGCATTTATTGACTGAAGGATCTGGTAAAGGGCAAGTAGTTGAGAAATGTAAGTGATCGCTCACAGTGAATGATGAAAGTGTATTTTGCGTTCGTCATCTTTCAATCGTTAGTAGTTAAAAGTTCGTGAATAATGTATGTATTGCTTTCATTGCTTCAAATAGTCGATGCGTGTTCATCACAATTTGTGAATTATGACTGTGTTATTTTTTACACTAGTCGAGTTATCATCCTTGAACCCACAATAATATAAGAAAGTATCATGATGAATTTAACAGGAAATTTTAAAAAGAGATGATAATTTGATCAAGTTTGTATAAATAACATCTTAGGCAAATTTGTTTTGTTTTTTGTGTCAAAATATAATAAAATCTTGTAAGCTCATCTGCTTTTTGCTAAAAATAAAACAATTTTCTTTCTACTAAAATATTAGATGTTGACTACACGACCATTAACATACATGAATTTTAAAATAAACAGTAAGCCGAATGAGCGTTTTTATTTTTGAGTTATCCGCAAACGTTTTCTTGTGTGTGTGTGTGTGTGTGTGTGTGGGCTGATTATTTGATCGACAGGACTATTATATCAAATCTAAATCGTTTTCAATGCAAAATACACGGAAGCGAGCATTTCTGGATATTAGAGTACGCCAACAACACTCCTTGCTATAATTTATTCTGAATTCAAATAATGTTAGTAAATGAGTGGGGGTAGGTCTGCCAGGGCTCAAGAAAACGTGCGCGAATAATACGTCTCTCTTCAGAAACTACTCCTTGCATCTGTATATGCTAGGATACATAAAATGTGACATCTCTGTATGAAGGAAATTGGTCAATTTTGTAAGCCACCTCGTTTCTTCAATACTTCTTCAAATAATATGTTCACTTTTTTGAAACAGGACTAGTTTCTGAGGCAATTTTTATTTTTGATAGTTTACGACACAATTATTTTTAAAAAACGAATAGTTTTCGCGGGATTTATGTATGAAGTAAAGGCATAAACTTTTGTTCTCAAAATCAGCCCCAAAGTTTTCTTTCACTTTTTTTCTCGATACAGCAAAGGACAATTTAAAAATTGATGCAGGTATTATTTTGAAAATTTATTTGAACTGCAAATGGGCATGATCCGGTGACAACTAATTACATAAATAAGATAATCTAGCTAACATGCAAATTATATAATAATAATAATAATAATAATAATAATATAAAAACTGTCTAATTCATAAAGCATTAAATTACCTTAAAAAAAGAAATTTCTATAATCTAACTCCGCAATGTTTGTTCAATTAAGACCA
Organism: Gryllus bimaculatus; assembly: GCA_017312745.1. Taxonomy (NCBI): domain Eukaryota; kingdom Metazoa; phylum Arthropoda; class Insecta; order Orthoptera; family Gryllidae; genus Gryllus; species Gryllus bimaculatus. The sequence continues at coordinate 147,719 of BOPP01000281.1, forward strand.
CACTGCACTTCACTTCACTATGACTTTAATCATTTCCTTCATTATTTCTCTGCTCTACATTGAACGACACTTCACTTCACAATATAGCACTCACGCATCGCTCTATAACCTACTACTCTCAGTTAAGTCTCTCATTTACTTTGTAAAACCCTAAATTAATTTCCTAAACTGTTGAATGCTACGGGGAAGGGATTCAAAGGCTTTTGCAGGCAATCTAATCCAGTCCGTTATCGTTTGATTTGAGAACGAAAATTTCCCGACATCCGTCCTCTGCAGTCTTAAATTCATTTCGTGCCTGTAATCCCCCCTACTGATGTATATAGGAATACTTGGCCCACGTTTAATTTCTTTCCAAGCTTGATCTCCCTATAAGATTTATACAAAACGCAGTCTTGCTACTGATCGCCTGTTTTCGATTGAATCCCATCCTGCTATTTTCTTGTCCCTGAAAGTAAATTTAGCTATCCTACACTGAATCCTTTCCAAATTTTTACCCTGTATAATTTTGTGCGGATCCCAACAAATTGTTCTATATTCCATAATATACCTTTCCCTTTCGGGTCACGACTGAAATGCATGTATTAGCTCTAGAATTACTACAGTTATCCAAGTAAAAGTTTAGGTCCAAGGAACAATTTAACCGATTTAATGAGCCATTAGCGGTTTCACTCTACAACAGTTTGTACTGAGGAATGCATGGCTTAATCTTTAAAATAAGCAAATCACTACTGGCAGGATCAACCAGGGATCCAGGCTCTCTTGTCCCGCCGGCCGAAAGAGGCGGCCCGCTTCGTACTTCACACTCCTCTCCGGCTAGGGGCGCCCGCCTCTTTCATATTCGACGCCACGTTCTGAGAGTACCCGGGAGAGGCGAAGAACAAGAAAAAAAGGGTCGTGCATATGCAGAGGGCTGCTTGCTTGTCTTTGACGCTGATAGGAATCAGTAGAGATTGGGGACAAAACAGGATTGTCTCATCTGGCTGATGAATTGAATTGAAGCCTAATTTTACGTGGCAAGAGGGCCTCTGGTCATAAGGCCTGCTCTTCCATTTGACCACGCAAATTTCGCTACGCTCCTTTCACCAACTTGCTGAGAAAGGACGTATGAGGTATTTCTACAGCAACGAAATTGCATTGAAAAAATAACAACAAATTTGATGCAAAGTTTCTTTCGTCAAATATCCCAACTCGCCACTCTTTCACAAGTAGCGAAGCGAGGGCTCAAGAAAACTTGCGCGGATAATACTTGCCAGGGACAGAGGTGAATAATCGCAGTATAAAAGCAACTCTTATCGGGAAATTCGATTCCTTTGTTGAAGTTCTAGGAATATAACGAAGCCTCCACGTGCGTTCTGCGTTAAGGAAGCTCAAAGACAAATCTACTGTTGCTTGTTTCAACAATGCAACACCGGTCAAATATGGGATAATGTGCTGAAAATACTGCAAGAGTTATTTTTTTCATGTATGTTTCCTTTTTAATATTTCGTGGTGAAAGGAGCGAAATTGTGATAATTCGTGATTAATAATTCAGGATAGCTGAGCCAAACTACCTAAGTGTGCATGGCTATCGAAACAAATGTTGATATTTCTCTTGAGAGGTGCTTCGCTTAAATTGGTCTGAGATTTTAGTGTGGCAGAAATTACAATATTACGTAACTATTTGCAATAATGCAAGAACGTATTTGTTGATGTAGCACCTCTAGTTTTGTCATTGCATTCTATACAATCACAAACTACATTATGTTTACTAAAATTAGTCACGCATGTCATGGTCGCGGGCAAGGTAACTTTACTGGAGTTCGCGGGCTCTGCGTTCAGAGCAACTGACGCAACATTTAAACGCAAAGGTTGCACAAATTGCTCTGGCGTGGCGATACATCGCTGGATACCTGGCCCACGACAGTCTTTTTAAGAAATCAGTTGATTGTTAATGCCCCAAATTTATCTACATGAATTCCCATTTCTTCTACTACTAAACAAAGAAATAATCCATTAAAATTAAATAATACATTAGTTACAAGTCAAATTGTCAATTCAGAGTAAAATTAAAATTTTTGAAAATAAAGTATCTTGAATTCGTACTATTTTGAATTAAGAGTGTTATATTTACATTAACTTCCTACGTTCAGTTTAGGAGGTTTAATAGTCAAAGATTAAATGTCTGTTAAAAGAGCAGTCCGCCCGTAAACGAGAATTATTAATTCACAGAAACGTATTAATTTATTATTCATTGTTGCTAGTACACAAATAACTGAATGATTCAATAAAACATAACACAAAACAAAAATAAGGAAAGAATTACGTCTAGGTTTTAAGGTCTTAAAACACTTTGTTTAGGAGTTATTTCATAATATATATTTTAACAATGCTGGTGAGTGTTGCGGGTATCATTTAATATGAATATTTATATGCCTTTTTTCAACAAATCTTTCATATTTTTAAAAGTCAAAGTGCAATTCGTCAAGTCTCGGTGAAATTTTCTTTCTTTAGAGACTTTATTTATAAAGATTGGCGGCGTGTGAGAGTCGCAAAGGTATCTAAGGTACTGAAATAATATATGAGACAATAATACAAACATAATATAAATCTAGGTTGTTTGATATTAAAAATCAGTCAAACATATTTTCGTGAGAATCTTATAAATATGTCTACATATAAATAAATGTAAATATTGCATAAAGCCTCCAGAGAATACTGACGTTCATAATTTGATTCGGATTAAGAAACAGACCAATACGAAATGAAAGTGCATCAAAAATTATATATATTATACTATATTATATATATAATAAATAATATATATATATATTATATATATTATATATATATATATTATAGTATATATTAGGAGAGAGAGAGAGAGAGAGAGAGAGAGAGAGAGAGAGAGGGAAAATGTACCTTTTCCAAACGTAAATATCGGGGAAGGGAAGCGACCCTTCCATCACATTCATGAAAGCTACGTCCCTGCTTGTCTTTCATCCAAATTTGTTAAAGGAACTAAACGCCATTTTTAATGTTGGTCGTGCTAAAAGTTCGCTCATTTTGTACTACTGCTGGCGACGTGTTCACCGTAGACAATTTGTTTTACTAAGACGTATACACCTAATATATTAATTTAAATAAATATTAAATATATATTATTAAATATAGAGTTAAATATATTTTAAATATATAATTAAATATATATTAATATTAAATATATTAAATTAAATAACAGATGTTAACAACCACATTCCATTTATCCAATTAAGTTGAGTAATGAAAGAACGAACTAGTCCTTTATTTAAAAGGATTGAATTAGGGAACAGGTATTTGCTTGAAAGAAATAGTAAATATCGAAAGAACTTCCTCTTAAAAGAACTAACTGCACATTCATTTGAATATAACATCTTGGGTAGCGAGAATTTATCACAGTGTGCTTCAGATAAAACTAAAAAAATACTGCTTTGTTAAATAACATTATTATCATTCATTCCGTTGTTCATTGACACAGTACATTACGAAAATCAGGCTTCATTGAAGCAAAACAGCCTTTTATAAATACAGAAACTACAAAATTCACAAAAGGTCACAATTATTCATAAATATGAATAAATCACAATAATTAGGTTAATTGAGTGATTAAATGTATTCAGAATATTGGAACGCTTACTACAATGTTCGGTCTGCGCCGCGTAATAGCGAAAATCAGAAAATAGTATGGCACATTTAAGTCATACTGTAAGGTGGAATCACTCTTAGGAAAAAATCCTTAGGTTTGTTGATTAGTTTACAATATAGTACATTGCCTAAACCACATGCTGCCACAAAATATTACAAAATTTGGTTTTCGCTTCATTCGTTTCTAATAGGAAGGGTGATTAGCTTCATCTGTCTATTCACCTGATGTATGATAACTAAAAAAGATTCATCCAACTACAAAACATATGCCCAATAGCTGGTGTTCACTTCCAATGAGTTCTGGCGTATGCGACACACCAATTTGGTAAAGCACAGGTGGTTTCATAAGTTTTCGAATTGATCAAGATATCGCTCATCAATGAGGAAGCCTTCTGAAGAGTTTATAGTCTTTAATTGTTGTAATGCTGTAAGTTTCCAGCCGACATCTCCCTTCGTTTTGTGGAGAAAGACATTTGAGTGAGATATGGTGCGTGAAATAGCATGGTGTTTTGCTTCTTCACGACAACGCACCTGAGCTTGTACCACTCACCACTCAGATTGTACCACCACCACTCAGATTGTAAAGAATATTGTGAAAAACTATGGCTTTAAGGAGTTGAACCATTCATACCACAGTCCAGATTGAACACACAACCACGACTATCACTGAAGAAAAACCTTTGGGGAAGAAAAGTTTTTTATGTATCTGAGATGGAAGAAGCGTTTTTGACCATTTTGCAAACATAAATTCGGAATATTCTTTCAGAGGCTTAGAAATGTTATTATACAGATATAAAGTTGCTAGTTGGAGAAAAGAACGATTAAGTTGAAAAGTTACGGATTTTTTTCTCTCTATCAAAAATAGAAGGCCAGAAACTGATAGAGCCTACCACAATAGGAAAGTTTTATTTGCATTATACAGTTTACCCGTTGCCTCTGGGAATTTACTAGCGAATCGTTATTTAAGTGATGCAGTTTTAGAAAGCTTTCTCTGTCCATGCCATAAGACAAACAACAGAATTTTTGTCCTACCGTGACAATACACCGACGAAGCAATTAAAGTTCCCTGGCTGCCCACTTGTCATGTCCTTGACTTTCCCAGGTCGAACGACTCCTGCTTTTGAATATTTTGGTAGAAAAATTTGATTCTGACGATTTAGACCGTGAACTACAGACGGGAACAGATATTTTAGTCCCGATCACTGCTTTGCTTATAAAATCCGTCCATGTTCTTCTGAATAATTAATTATCTTACTTTCTTTCTTACTCCATGGTTCACTAGCAATTTTATGTCATTTTCGCTAATGTAGATCAACAAAAATCAACTTCAAGACTGGATTCTTCATTCAGAGAGAAAGTATGTATTAATATGGGGCCAGAAATGCTTAATTACAGAGTTAGCCAAACTTTCTGTAGTATGAGATACCTACAAGTTTACTAAATTTAGTGCATTATTTCGTTGTTCTAAAATGTGAGACTATTACAGTTGTTTTATAAGTGATCATCTTGGGAAGACCTGCATATCTCTGAGAATATTATAAATCATACAAACGTTAATCGCAGTTCCTTTCTATTGAGCATATTGTACTTTCCTGTTTTGCATTTGAATATTACATTTTCCTGTTTGTTAACGGTAATAAATATAATTCATAAAAAATGAGACATAAAGGATTCGAAAGGCCCGCTCTGGCATAAAAATTTGAAAGGGTATTAAGTGTACTTTTATGTGTTTTGTTTCAGTTTCATAAACTCAAAATAATGCACTACTGAATTATAAAATATCTTGGCGCTGATAGGTAGCAGCTGGGAAAAGGTTGGGGCAAAAGGGAAAGTCTAACCCAAACTAAAGACTAGTATGAGAATGTCTGTGCCATTCTATAACACCATTAGTATCATTACTTTTAGGTGCACAACTTGTTATTTCCAAAATAAGTACACTAGTTTTACAAATTTACAATTTTTTTGTTGATAGTTTTGTCAGTATTTAATATCAGCTTAGTGTGGTGAGACTAGCGGAACATTTAAAAAAAATGATTTACACATTCCAACTTCATAATAAAAATAAATTTTAATTACTAATAAAGGTGCCTAACTCTTTCATCTAAGGATAAAAGGAAGGAAGCATTTCCACATTTTTTTATCCAAACCTGTTTCTATCTCAAATTGTTTCTCTCTTCACCCGTTATTTACATCATTTTCACCTGTGAGTACCTGAACACTCGCTGGTTATGACATTCTCGCAGGTAAAATGGTTACTAGCTGAAACATTGAGTAATGCCACTCTACTAAATATTTATGACTAATTGGGCTTAATAAATATTTATGTCTAAATATGTAAGAGTAGATCGCTCATTTGAATTGAGTGCATATTTGAAACTAGTAGTTACGTCTTTAGAAACAACAATTTTGAGATTATGTTACAACATTCTGTCAATTAGATACGAATAGGCACAATGAGTTTCGCTAGCGTGGTTTTAACGAGGCTCTCGAGAATTTGCATGATTGTTAAACATTTTTCTGGCGTCAAACGCTTTTCGACTTACACATCCTTCTCAAATGATAGTAATTCTGTGGCTTAGCTTTAAAACAGTCAGTTTACGAAGATTGCTTATCATAGTTTCTTATGAAAGAATGGAATGAACTTCCGATTTACCAGCATTCAAGAACTTGTATGCATTCCGGTCTAAACCCTTCTCATCACAATCACAATCACAAATTTGAGCATTTACGTAACAATACCCTAAGAAGCCCGGGAATTATTTGAGACTAATAGAGATTAGAGGCCGAAAGGCATTAAATTGTGTTTTTTTCATATTATTTTAATAAGATCCGCAATTCACCGTTTCATTATATTTATGTAAAGTTAACATCCTTCTTTGATTATAAAAATAAATTTTAGAATAGAAATTTGGTTACAAAATGAATTCTCTTAGTGATAGAAACATCTTTAGCGATTATGTTGTTTATTCTAACTTAATGAACATGTGACATAATTCATAGTTACTTGACAAAAATACTGTAATATGATATCTTCCATTGTTGTATATAATAAAAGAACTCAAGTAAGCCATAAGGTGTATCTTCTTCTAATATTACTTTTTATTCTTATTGCTGGTCTTATATTCTTTAACATCATTAATTAGTGGTTTGTTAAATCATTGTGCGCTCTATTCCATTTTACTTTTTCTCGTACTGCGTAGATTCCAGTCACTAGGGGCCTTAGCCAGGAAAAAAAAGTCCGGAAGTTTTTTTCTCAGAGGATCTGTATGCTTTTGGGGTGCTGAATTCGAATTTTACATTTATCTCCTCGAAAAAGGTCGGTTTCGCAGAGAAAATTGCAAAAAGCCCTAAAAAATTAGCAGTTTTTTCAGTTTTAACTTGTAACAAACAAACTTCAAAACAATGTATTTTATCGAAACGGCTATTATTTACACAACTAAAGTTGATAAAAGTTACTACAAATGCGAATATTTTGACATTAATTTTCTGGAATACTGTTATGATTGAATGGTTGACATTATTAAACAGTTAACACTCTGGTACTCGCAGAATCAGCAGGTATGTGTTTACTCTCGCGGAATATCTCCAACCCAGACTCAGGTAATCAAAATATGACAGAAACAAAGAGTAGAGACAATACGTTCTGTAGAATACAATTTGTGCATCGAATACTTTAACAAACAATACAATTTGTCAATATGTGTCAATTTAATAATCTCTTTCTTTTAAATTGTTCCTCACATAGATCAAAAGACCCAGGTTTCGTCCTTAAGGCGGCATCCAACATGCAGAATTCGTCGAATCCCTAACAACCGCTCGCTGAATCCCTAGTGGTGTGGACGGGTTGCTTGCGATTCGCCGAGCGCCGAACATTCGGTATTCGCACTACCCACCGCGAGTCGGTCTTTATGACACATCAAGGGGAGCGAACATTCGCCGAACACGTCAGCTGTTCAAGATTGGGCGAGCAGTAGTTCGCTACTCGGCGAATGCCGAATGAGTGGAACCGCCTTTACGCATAAAAATGGGGCATTTTCATTGAATTTTCGAAAATTGCGAAAGTTTAATTTTTTCCGACTTCTTATTACAACTACAATATTGAAGAGAGATACGGGTTTCCGGTATGAAATCTGTAGAAATTCAAAGACATATCTTGAAATAAAGTCATGTTCAAATTTCCAAATATATGCGTACCTTTCGCGTGATTTCGGTGTAATTAGGCACTTTTTAAACAATTATTTTATTGAAAACGGTTTCAATGTCTTCCTCTCAGATTTAGCAAGGGACGCAGCAAATTGTGCAGTTCCAATTTTCGGCGCACACTCTGCATATTCAAAAATTGCAAAAAAACAATAGAAAAGTATTGCAAAAGAACAATATTGTATAATAATTTTTTCGTTAATAAAGCCTGTTTTAAAAAAACACATCTGTAGAAACGGTATGTATACTGTTTTGTTGTTTTTGAGGTGGGGGACGAGTAATTTTCTCGTAATTGAACTTCATGCAATTATTTTTTAAAATCAAAAAGGATTCAATTTTTTTATTTTAGTTTATTCCCCTTACAGAAAAATGTAGGTACACTTATAATGACACAGATATCATTTGCGTTGAACTCCCCGACTTTGCGAAAATTGCAAAAGATGGAAATATGCAAGAATGTATGTGCTTATAGTGCAAATATGCCTGTCTATAACAGTCCAAGCGGCAATAGATTTTCCACTCTAGATCCTGACCCCGACCCCGTGCCAGAGCAAGGTGCCTCAAACAATGTGATATTATCTTGAATCGCAACCCCCCTAGGTTCGTTCTCGGCCCCTCATAAGTTTTCTATCAAAATTTGCGATCAAGCGCTTCAGACTTTGTGGCTAGGGAATATACAGACTATTTTAGTTCGTAGTCTCGTCATACTTTCCCAGTTCCAGAGAATAAATTATAACTGCTAAACTTATAAATTATAGCTGCTTGTTAAATTGAAGTATAATGAGATTGTGAGAACCGGAAATATATAAGATGAGGAAGAATGGAATGATTGGTAAGTTGCTTACGCATTAGGCATAATAAAGATATTATTTGTAGTAGTTAAATGACTGATTCTAGATTAAGAATTAGAGGTTGGCTTTTCTAACAAGCTGAGCTCATGTTTTCATTAATGTTTGTATCCACGGAAATCGTTAGTTCTACCATTGCAATTCTGTGTATTCTCCAACGGAATTCAACTCAGATATTTGTATAGTCATGGTATCAGGAAGACAGTTCTCTTCAATCCACTCTCATGATAGTCAATATTAGCGATCAGCAGTAGGAAGCTTCCCTTGGGAAAAGCGACAGTTATTGCTGTCGAATGAATATTCATGCCACGTTTATTTCCTTCTTAAAGAGAAAATTCGTTTTAAATAAGAAAACCGTGATAAAATGAACACCTTCAAAATCATGCCCACCGTGAGAGGTGGCTAAGGGAGTCAATTGATGTCTCTGCATTGCCTCTGACTGGAAGGTCCTAGATTTGAGTCCCAACGGTGGTAGAATTTTCGACATTAGCTAGATCGAATTCAGACGCTGTCTGGAGGCGAATTCTAGCGGCCGGCTGCTCTGATCGGTAGTTTTCCGTGGTTTCTCTGATCAACGCCATGCCAATACCCGAGCACTACCCTAACAAACGGGCCACGGACGGCGCGCGATCTTTCTTTCCTCTTCCTCGTCCTCTCCTCATCCGTTACACACACTAACGTACACTACACTACCACACATGCCGAGAAACTGGTGGGGAGCATAGAGCTTGTCCTGGGTGAGGCGGTGCCCTGCTGGTGGGAGGTACCTGGTGGGCTGAGGAAGAGCACCGCCACCTCCCGAGAAAAAACGTGCCTACACTTATGGGACTAGTGACCTGATTAGTTAACGCACTCGGAATCACTAACAACCAACTAACCTACATTTTGCATTGTCGATTGTTAAATGTAGCAATAATATTACCAAGAAAATTATTCATTGCTAAATATCAATACTTGTAGGTGACGATTCCGGACAGTAAACAAAACTACTCGTCAGCAATTTATTTATAACTTAAATTTTATTACAATTTAATACGTATCTTTTTGACGTTCCTTCGTCACGTAGAAGGGAAATAATGTACTTGAAAATAGAGTGTAAAAATCAAAGAACACAGAATATAACAAGGAAACCCACATTTTGTTTGTAGATTACAAGAAAGCTTTTGACACTGTAGCCAGGCATACCCTCTTTGAAATATTAAAAAGAAAGGAATCCCGAACATCTTATCCTTGTAATTGAAAATATGTATAATAAATCTGAAATATGTATTACTGGAAACCAGATCGAAAAGCGGAAGTGGACCAATGCCGACGATAAGGATGTAGTCTTTCACCGCTACTGTTTGATATCTACATAGACGGAAGCTCTTCGTTAGTGGAAGAGCAGATTAAAATTTTATAGCCAGACCTAACTACATCAAAATTATGAACAATACTTTTTGCAGATGACCAAGCAATAATAGCAAAAGGAGAAGATATATTACAAAAAGAAGCGTATGAACGCCAGCGGATAATGCAGAATATAATCTTGAAATATCAGACATCAAAACGAAAGTGATGGCATTCCAAGGTCGATACCCGATACGCTCAAAATTGTAGTAAATAATAAAACAGAATCAGCATATATAACCAGGGAGTAAGACAGGGACCGCTCTCGCTAACGCTTTTATATATATATATATATATATATATATATATATAATATAATATATATGGACGTGATCATTAAAATGGTTGAAGACTTTAAATGATGTCTTTAAGATTAATAATGTCGAGATCCCAACATATACTTATCATAGAAAATCTTGAATATGAAAATCAAATAGCAGTCACAAAGTTAAGCCAGGTTGCTAATGAGTATGGTATGAAAATCTTCACTAAGTAAAACAAAAGTGATGGCATTTAAAGGACTTGAACCTTTAAGAGGCAAAGGATAGTTATTATATGACCAAATAATTGAACAAGTTAATGAATTTAAATATCTAGGATATAATTTTAATTATATAAAATCAAGGGATATGGAAATAAAGCTGAACAACTTCACATATTTTTGTGGAACGTTACAGTGAACTCTCATCATAATGCGCAAAGGGAAACTCTTCTCAGAATTTACAAATTTATTGCTTTGCCATTACTTCTTAATGGAAGTGAGAGCTGGACATTAACATCAGATCAGCTGCGCCGAATTGAATCTGCAGAAATGAGATTTCTTCGCTTTGTGGCAGGATATTCACTATTAGACCACAAAAAAGTGTAGATATCAGAGAAGAACTAAATATTGAGCCGGTTATAGATACCATAAAGAAATATCGAGAAAACTGGAAAGGTCATGTCCTGAGAATACCAGAACATAGAGTAAGTAAAACTATTCTCCAATATGTACCTAAAGGAAAAAGGAGTGTAGGACGTCCCTTGAAGAGATGGCATGAACAATTCTCAGACGGAACAGACCAAGAAGTCTAATCCTTGCTGTCGATGATGATGATGATAATAAAACAGTAGAGCAGATACAACACTTCATATTCTTGGGAGTAGACACATCATTCTATGGCGAAATCGACATAAATAACAAAATAGAAAGATTCAACAAATGATGGAACTATAAGAAGAACACTCAGTTCAAAAGTGAGAAGAGACACTCTCATTAAATTTTACAAAGTTATGTCAATACCAACCTGCTTCTACGGGAGTGAAGTGTGGACAATGACAAATAAAGATATATCAAGACTGCAGGCAGCGGAAATGAGATTCCTTAGAGCGGTAGCGAGATATAGCCTTTTGGACAGACAAAGAAACACACAAATCCGAAACGAGCTAAATGTAGAAAGTCTTGTAGAGAAAGTCACCAACTATAGACTCTCATGGCAAGATCACATGTTGCGAATGAACAATGACAGAACTCCTAAACAAGTGGCAAATTCTCAGCCGAGAGGAAAAAGGAATGTAGGACGTCCAAGAATGCGCTGGAGGGACCAAAATTAAGCGGCGTAACAGGCATTATGCCGAAATACTTGAAGATAAGAAGAAGAAGAAATCACAGAATGAAGTCGAATTTCAAAAGATAATTATCGGCAGTTGTTGAATTCAAAAGAAAGCAAGAATCTTTTTAAATGGTCAATCACAAATAATGATTGAGTCAATAATCTTAGTGTCAAAAAGATTAAGATATCATCATATAGCCTTATGAACGTCAAGTCGCAAGTCACACTAACGTGAATTTACAAAACGTTACGATTTACGTGGTAGATGGGGTTGTGATCAAAGTATAGTTGATACGTAATGAAGAGCAAGTATTCAGTCCAGAGTTTCAAGAGAGGGAGCGACGCGAATGCTCTTGTTTGGTATAATTGTTAAGAACGATTGCATGTCTGGTGGCCTGATTTCGAATTTGAAGATAATATTATTAAATTACTGATAGGCACATGATGAATAAGCAATGCACTAATTCAAGCATGAAGACAAATCTACTTCCCTAAAAATACATGTAATCTCTCTCACCCCCGCGCGGTAACCCCTAACAATGCATCTCAGGGCAACGTGAGGTGCAGCCAAGAGGGATGGGCCATAGGCGAGACTCCGGCGCCTTAAAACGGGAGCATCTAGCTAAGGGATGGAAATCCCTGACAGAAAAGCCATCTCGGGGACCCCACGTCACGGGGGAAGGGGGTCGAGGGTCTGCAGCTCACGGCCCCGTCGTGCTCCTCGGAGTGACTGGCAGCGGACACTGTTAACAAAGCCTCGGACGCGGGTGCGCATGGTGGGGCGCCCCGTGAACAACAGGCCACCATTTATGAGAACCCTAGTTTGGAACGGTTCATGATTAATATTCCCTTCGAGGCGAGTCGCTGCGCACATTGCGCCCAAAAAGGAGGGGGTGGCTACATGGCCACTAATTCGAATAACATGGTTCGGCATCCCGATACTATCCATAGTAATATCCCTCCAATATTTTCATGCTCCAAATGCAGCAAGAATTATAAAGGTAAGCTATCAGCTTTGAATCATTTCCCTAAGTGCCCGGGTCCGAAAGAATCTAAAGGAGACTTTATATACGAGTTATGCTCCGCCAACTTCGCAACCAAATCAGGGCTTTCACAACATTTGCGCCATGCTCATCCAGACGCAGCTAATACGGCTCGAGCTGCCAAGGCGCAGCGTAGTGGTAGAACTGCTGTGCCTAGAGCAGGGAAAGTCTTCTCTTCGGAGGAAATTATGAAAATGGCGGCATGAAGAGATGTCGAACGAGAATTTGGCCGCTCTACTGGGTAAGACCGCCCGACAGGTGGGTGAAAAAAGAAAAGAGACTACATATCGAAAATATTTAGAAACCATTGAAACTTCAGCTACCGTCAATGCAGAGTCATCTTCGTTCCCATCTGATGGTCGGTTGTCCAAAGATTTATTTAGACCTTTTACTAGTGTTGCTGTTATCTCATCGCCTCGCAGGGTCATTAGCCCCCTGAAAACTCCAGTAAATCAAACCCCTCTGCTGATTTCTTCTTCTCCTCTGTCTCGAAGGACTACCATTGGGGCAGGAAGGAAGCCGATGATCCCCTGCTCCAAAGACACCTGTCCAAAGGAGGTGGAAACGACTTTGCAGGTCAGATAAGCAATCAGCCTTATACCGACTTCCTTCCAAAACCTCGGCCCATAGGCAGTGGCCCTGAGGAACTCGCAATGGTAGACATTGCCTCAGATTGGGGGCGAACCCTTAACGAGGAGGCCGTTATAGATTCAGAGATGAATCAGGAGCTTTCGGCTGAGCCTGTCCTTGATTCTGTTTTATCTGCTGTTGACATGGCCCTTTCCGACACCGCTGGTCGATTAGGACAGGACCAAACGTTTATTGAGTTCTCGGCTGCTATGACGCCCAGAGACGTAACTACTGAAACTTGTCTTAACAGAGCCACGCGAGAAGCCAGGCCTAACTGGCAGGAAAATATTTCAACTTGGATAGGAACTTTGGGCACTTCTAAAACTAATGTAGATCAAGAGCTCACTGAGGTGGGTAATAAACTCAAAACAAATATTGTATGCCAGGACCAATTGAACAAGACCTATGCCAAGTTAGTGGAGATCTTAGGCGGCTCCTCTGTACCCACCACCATCAGTTCAAAAAGGCCCCGTAGACATGGAGGCAAACGCGCTAGGAAGCGCTACTCTTATGCTAGGGCACAGGACCTCTTCACGAATGATCCAGCGCTTTTGGCAAAGTGCATCAGAACGGGCATTGACTAGTAAACAGCCTCTTAAATAGGATGAGGTAAATGACCTGTACAAATCCAACTGGGGTAACGCCCCCAATTCGGCTTTCCGAATTAAGAGAGAGAGAGAGAGATAAATTGTTGACATCAGAAATGTGCCCAGACACAATTCTATACGCGGTTCAAGTTGCCGAAATTAAAAGCCGTCTGGCTGGGTTGAAAAATGTCATGGCTCCAGGACCTGATAAGATAAACGTTAGCCACATATCCTCAGGAGCAAAAATGAAAATATTGTCCCTTTTGTACATCCAATTTTTTACAGTGGCTTTGTGCCTTCTGGGTGGAATACTAATCGCACCATCCTTATACCAAAAGAGGGTAAGAATAATACGGTGGTCACTATCGCCCCATCACAATTAGTATTCTGCTGTGCAGAATCTTTTGGGGCAATATGGACAAACGCATTCAATCCGTGGTGATGTTCAGTCGACGCCAGAAAGGGTTTATCCCTGAACCTGGCTGCTTCGCTAATATTCAAAATTCTTCATGAAGCAGTCAGTGACATGAAAAAAACAGAGGGTGGTGTAGGTGTTGTGCTAGAATATCCAAAGCTGTTTCTCACGCGGCGCGATTCGGTGGGCTCTGTCCAGGAAAAGATCCCTGAACGCTTTACCAATTTTAGTAATGGACTGTTACGCCAATGTTTCCACCGTCATTCAGCACCCCTCGGAAGGAATTCAGGTGCCAATTCGTAGGAGAGAGTTAACAAGCGGGATCCCTTGTCCCGCTCCTTTTTAATCTCATTTTGGAATGCCTGCTTCAGAAATTGGAAATATGCCAGGGTACACGATATTGGGTAGGACTGTGTTCCTGTTAGCATTGCCTGTCGATCAAGGTGAGTGGAGTAAAAGAGATGCCGGCGAGCCTCAAAAAATGGTTGTTTATCTTGGGTCCCTCGGAATGACATTGTCCGCCGCGAAATGTTCATTTCAAATTACAACTTTTGAACGATCCTAGTTCATTGAGGACCTTGTCTGGAAAGGTTGGAGGGAGAGAATTCCCCTTGACAGCAATAATCATATTCTTACATACCTGGGAGTGAACTACTCTATCTGGAACGGCTTCCCATCTAAAGCATCCATATCGAATTTAATGGAAACAGTGTCGAGACTTCAAAAGGCACATTTAAAGCCCACTCAGAAGTTAGCATTACTTCATACCTATATAATGCCATATTACCTTTATAAGTTGGTTCTATCCACGCCATCAATGTCGATGCTCAGGGAAGCGGACGGTCAAATCAGAGTGGCAGTGAAACAGTTCCTGCATCTGTATATGAGTACTGCACATGGCTTATTCTATCTGGCCAAGAGAGATGGAGGACTGGGATTCGCCCAACACGTTCCTAGAGTTGCGCTGAACCTAGGATTACGATTAGAAAAATCTGCAGATCCTAGATGGTTGAGCTCCTGTCTGAGTTTTTACCAACGGACACTAAAGACCGCAAAATCACTGAGACTCAACTGGCCCTATCCCGAACAAGATTAAGGGCTTATAAGAAGAAATGCGCCGATGACGAGGTAGCCGCCTGGGAAAAGCTGGGATCCCAAGGGAGAGCGGTTAGGGCGCATATAAACGATCCGATTGGAAATTCCTTTTTAAAAGACTATCATCTTCTGAAAACTGGTATTTTTATCACTGCACTCCAATATAGATCAAATACCGCTGCCAATGAAACTACTCTTAGTATAGGAAGGCCCAGAGAAATGTTTTCCGCAGGAAGTGCAATACAGCTGTAGAAACCATGAATCACATCCTCGGTCAGTGCATTTTTACGAAGCCAGCAAGCGTCAAGACGAGATCAAAAATTTCATAGAAGGGAAGATGCTCTGTAAATCGGACACGGTAGTGTCCACGGAAGCCACTTTCTCCGTTGCCGAAAGGGTTAAACTCAAATCTGACTTGGTAATAAAAAGCCGGGATGGGGTTCACGTGGTCGATGTGACTGTCCGCCACGAGGATGGTTAAAGTCTTCTGAAAGCAAGGGAGGAAAATATGGTAAAATACCAACCAGTCATCCCCCTGGCAGCCCAACTTCATGTATTACCCAACTCCAGAATCCTGCCAGTGGTGGTTGGAACCTCTGGGGCTATGCCAAAATTTACAGTCAGTGCCCTCAAGACCCTGGAGATTACGTCTCGTCTACTGACTATCTCGTTAATTGCTCCCAGAAGCTCCATTTAACTTTACACACAATTTGTAAATTACGATGAAGCAATTTAGCATTGCTTGTGGTAAATGCAGGAAAGAAACTTCAGTGTCCTGTGGGGAAGTCTAGGAAACCCATTGGATCGTAAAATGCCTAAGAATTACCCAGTTACCACGACTTTAAGTGGGAAGTGTATGCTATTTAATGTAGAACATAGAAAATTGTGTAGTCATATTTCACGTTTGCTGGATTCTTGACACCGGAAAATCGATTGACGGCATAAGATATCTCCGTCTGTAAACATCGCTGGCGGTTGAATCGTAAGATTTTCGCAAAAATTGATATTCCGGGTTCGAGCTAATTGCTGACTCGGTGTCTTGAATTTGAAACACATATTTGGATTTTGCGGGCTACTCAAAATTTTCAAAATTCTCTTAAAAATTGCTCGAAATTTGTCTTTAAATTTTCTTCTAATTGAGCGAAACATCCATAAAGAAATATCGTACATCACATTCTCGTTGAACACCCTAAATTTTAGAAACTTTTAAAGTTTACAAATTGTTCGACGTTTTCCTACAATTACCATAATGAAGAAATAAATATTTTCCTTAATGAAATCTGTTCATCACAATTGATCTTAAAATAAGGTTTTGTTCACTTTTTTCAAAAATAAGTTTTATGTATAATGTTTTCTTCACTTGATTGCTGTTATTTCAGTATATTATTTTATTTAATTGGACTCTTGTTATATCAAACTGACATTTATATTTGTAGTAGGGTACATTTCCTTCAGTACATGCAGATTTGATATTTATTTTACATGGAAATAATTTGTACATTTTTTACACATTAATATTGAACAGTTGGCAAATTGAATTAAATTAGTTCAAATGATCCACAATTCGACTTTTAGGGGAATTTTTCTCTCCCGATCTTCAGACCGTCACCAATTAATATTTAAATTAAATAAGTATCCTGTTTTTTTTTTCATAATTAATCCTTGTGGAAAAGAAAACGTCTCCGTCTCTCTTTGTATATTTCTCTCTCTGCGTCTCTGTCTGCCTCTGTATCTGTCTGTCTCTGTCACTCTCGGTCTCTTTCTCTCTGTGTTTGTCTCTCTGTCACTATTTCTGTCTCTTTGCCCCTCTGTCACTCCCTGTGTGTATGTGTGTGTGTGTGTGTGTGTGTGTGCGTGTGTCTCTCACCCAGTCTCTCTGCCCCTGGCGCAGTCTTTTTTATTTTTTTTATTTTTTAATAATAAACTTTATTTTACAGCATGTTCCATTACAAGTAACACTTCATGCTTTCACGTGCATGCATAGTTTAGTTTTATAACAGTAAAGATTGCTTAACACACCTTAAACATGTAATACATCGATACGAAAATACATAAGCTAAAAATAAATTAACATGAAAACATTTAACATGGAATTACACATTACAATTTTAAGACTAGATTTATGTCAATAATATTTGTTAAATTTCTGAATTAATTTCTCAGGTGTTGTGGGCCAGTATCCCAACTTCATTTTCATTTTCTGTATTACTTTCTTCCTTTCTTCTACTAGTAGCGAACATTCATAAATGATATGGTATACTGTTTGGTCACCCCTACCACATACGCATGCTGGATTTCCTGTAATAAAAAATCTGTGTAGATACGATTTAGTGTGACCGTGGCCTGTTATTGCCGTAAATTCTGGTGTTATAGGTAATTTTTGTCTTTAATATTTGGATGTCTTTAATATTTGGAAAAAATGATTTTGTGATTTTGCCTTTCGTTGTTTGGTCCCATTAATTCTGTCAGATTTGAATTTCTTCATCGTTATATTCATTTGCTAATGTAGTTTTTGAAATTTTGTGATATACTATTGGTAATTGTGTATCAGCAGCAGCTTGTTTTGCTAGAATGTCTGCTAGTTCATATCCTTTAATCCTCATGCGCTTTTTACTCACCAAAAATATATTTGCCATTCAAACTCAAGGTTTTTAATTTCATTTAGTATGGATTCTATTATTGGGTTATGTATTTATATATTTGTATTCCATAACTCATGCTGCATGTCACTTCTTTCCTAGCGATCGTTTCAGCCGGATGTCTTTATTGTTTTGGTTCCAGTGGCTTTTCAAAAGATAATATTTCACCATGATTAGCTTTGTACAGCTTTTTTTTAATTACTAAGTTTATAGGTTGCGTACTGGAAAGAATACAAGAAGCATCGTATGACAAAGACCTGTATGCTTTTGAAATTTTTATAGTCATCAGTCTCTGAATCGTCTTTACATTATTTTCAATATTTAATGCTTCTTCCCAAACTGGTGCTCCATATATTAAAATTGGTTCTATTGC
Organism: Gryllus bimaculatus; assembly: GCA_017312745.1. NCBI lineage: Eukaryota > Metazoa > Arthropoda > Insecta > Orthoptera > Gryllidae > Gryllus > Gryllus bimaculatus. Next base: position 166,190 of record BOPP01000281.1, read on the forward strand.
TCCTCGGGAGGTTGTAGCAAGTGTTCCGGATCTTAGACCTCAATTCAGTTTAGCAGATCTAGATAGCATATGAATAAGTTTTAGAGCTTTTTCCTGAATGTAATCAATATGCTTATTGAAGTTGAATTTCTCATCTATGTAAATTCCTAAGTAGCTTAACACATCCACTTGCTTAAGAAGTTTATCATTGAGATAGATATGAATTATCTTATCAGGTAATTTCCTCTTTTGGATATAAGAAGAAATTGCGACTTTAAATCATTGAATTTAATTTTGTTTTCCTTTGCCCAAAATTCAATTTTCTTGAGGTCATGATTTGCAAAATGTTCCGCATCCATTGCACTATTACCCTTTGTCATAAGCAACAAATCGTCTGCAAAAGCTACAATTTCAGTTCTATAAGTGAAATCAATGGTCAGCAGTGTATTATACAAAACATTCCAAAAACCTGCCAACAACATGATCCTTGGGGGCAGCCCTTTTGAATTTGTTCTTCCACTGTGAGTGTGGTGGTGTGTAGGCAGGCTTTTATATTTTGGAAGTAGTCTCGCACAAGATTATATAGATTTGTAGGACATTTCATTTTTCCGAGTATTCTTGGCCACCAGGCTGCGTCAAAGGCTCCTTTCACATCGAGACTAAAAAGAACAATACAGGGATACTGATTGGAATTTTTCTGTAGAAAAAGTTTCACTATCATTGCTGCATCTGTCACACATTTTTGAGGCATAAATCCAAATTGGCAGGTACTAAGTTGATTTCTTGAAATTATATGATGCAATATTCTATTAATCATTAACTTTGAAGCAGTTCGACATTCCTCTTTGCCAGGTTTCATTATTGGAACAATTACCGATTTCTTTCTTTGTGTTGAAAGCATCCTGTCTTCAAACAGGCATTATAAATGGCATTGAAAACTGGGGGGAAAGCTTGAAGAATTTCAATGTGATGCCATCTTCTCCAGGAGATTTCCTAGGGTTGATTTTGGTTATTAAAGTAAATATCAATCAGTGAAAACTTAATTGGAGCCACACAGAATCTATATAAGAATAACACCTCTCAGGTTAAGATCTACAGCAGGCTCTCGGATCCATTCCCAGTCAGCAAAGGTCTGCGACAGGGTTTGCTGTTTCTTTCTCCAACACTGTTTAAAATATATCTGCATCAAAGTTTACAGCAGTGGGAAAACAATGCAGAGTAATGGGATGACGATCGGAGAGGATAAATGTTTACGTTATATTTTGCCGATGACCAGGTAGTAATTGCAGAAGACGCAGAGATTTGAGTTTCATGATCCGTAAACTCATGAACACTTTTTTAAAAAGCAGGATAAATATTAATATGGACAAATCTGAATACCTGGCAGTTGGAAAATGAAATAGAAGATCTTCTTGTGGAAAATGGAGTAAAATGAAAGGCGGAACACAAATATAATACCTTGGTGTACTTTTTAACAATAAGGGAATAGCCAGTGACCAATTGAGAGAGACGAATTGCTTGGGGAGAAACGTGACACAGAAGTATAAAACTCTGTCTTATGCGAACAAAACCATCACTAACACTACAAAAGCGTCTTTACCCCCGCTAGTTAAGAGTGTTACAACATACGGTTCAGAGTCTGGCGAGATCCGATAAAAGAAAAAAGGGAAGCTGCTGGCTCTTGAAATGGGCTTACTGGCGTAGAAGCTGCTGTTGTAGCAGACGTGAACAGAATAGGAACGGACGCAATAAGAACATAAAATGGTATGTCAAGAAATCTACTTGACGAAATAGAGAAAAAAACAAATCGTCTGGTACGTCAATGTATGGAATGACAGACGAAAGATGGCACAAACGAGTCTGAAATGGGTGCGACAGAAACAGAAGAGAGAAAAGACCAAGACTTGCACTGCAGGCAGGGAGTGCAGAGGCTATGACGGCCAAAAAGAAATGCCAGATGATCTATGGTCCAATAGAGAGGCATGGAGACTGAGAGCGGAGAAACGGCGACAGCTATAGAGCAACTCCGTACTATATATATAAGTAAATATCTCTTGTTTGATACATGGTACATTGCCTTGAGTATGCAACGGCTCGTGAACACGTTTTCTTTATTTCTTGTGCTGTTCACAATCATTATTCTTATCATCTGGTACAGAATATTCCATCATATATTGAATAGTACTTCTTATATCAGCCGTGTATATTTTCTCATCTTTCTGCAGTGTGGTAATCGTTCCTTGCCCTCTTATCTTGATGGCTGCTATTCGATACACAGCATTCCATGGATTGTTTGTACATCATTAAATGTTCATTGACACAACATTCTAAGTGCATTTACTCGTTTTCTAAATACTGTCAATTCATTTGGCAACCATGGGACAGTTTTCCCTCTATGGCCTTACACATACCCTCGCCTTATACGGAATGATTTCCTGCAAGTTTCTGTTATACAATTAAAACATTTCTCAACAAGTTCTTCAGTATCTTTATGTATTGTTGCTTTGGTTGCAAATTCTATATCTAGTTGCTCACTGTTCAACTCACAATCAAATGCAGCTGCAAAATTTTGGGCCAGTACTTTTAATTTTTATTATGAATATTACTTTAATAAAAGGTTTTCCTATTCTTTCATGAACGTGTCCAACGGTTATAGAGTTTATTCTATGTTCAGAGCAACTTTCCTCATTGCAAATATTCCATTCGGAAATTGACTTTATAAGGAGGTTGTTAGTCATTTTGAAATCAATCCAGTTTCTCCCTCGACTAGACTCAAAAGTAGGTATCCCAGTATCTTTGTTAAGTACATACAGTGTATTTATGATCAGAAATTCTTCGACTTTTTCCCCACGTGCATTACACAGTACATCAATACCTTGTCTCTTAATATATGAATCAGTAGTTTTTGTCAAAAATGACTTACTTAAGGGCAGAGTTATATTTTCTGCAAACGCCGTTGCCTATAACTACAACACTCGACGTAGTAATCACATTCATCAGGTATAAATCAGTATAAACAACTCACTACAAACAATTCACACATAATATGTACATTATTTTACAACACGTAGCCAGATGACATTAAACGATTAAATTCGATACAAAAATGTAAGTCCCATGTAAAATCTTGTCTACTGCACAACTGTTTCTATACAATTAAAGACTATATTGAGCATCCAAAAGGAAAGTAATATTAAATTTTAAAATGACATTTAATGTACAATATATCATTTGAATTGTATAATTGTAAAGAATCTGTAACAAGTATTGTACTCCAGATTCTGGGTCAATGACCCCCATCTCGATGAGCTTTTCGTCCAGTTTCCCTGATCCTCGAGCAAATGCTGAGATGACTCCTTGTTTTGCTTCTGGACATAAATGTAACTTCAAATTAACTTCTCCCCATAGCACGTCATACACAGTTTTTAACTGTTTTTGACGTAAGTAAATAAATAAATAAATCATGCCAGAGTTTGCCACGAACTTCAGTATCTGCCGAAATTAATAAACCATATCCTCCATATGTAAATTCAATATTTTTTTCCATTTTACGTAAGTCTTCTTCAATATTTCTTTGTGGATCAAAATATCCAGATGGGTTGGTCCAGAGTTTAGGGTGGCACCGGTTCCTTTGGTTCACTGATTCGGTTCACTAATCTCGTGATTCACAAGTTTATACTTTCGCGGTTCACTTCAATCACTGGAGAAAAATGTTGATGGCATTGATTCAAAGAATAAATATATACACAATTTAACTATGTCACTATGCCAAATAAAGTTACACATTTTTCCAATTACGAAACATTTGTTCTTCATGACGGTACATTTTAAATTTCAATTCACATCTAAAATTTCACTTGACAACACTCTTTTAAATAACAAAATTAAGACTTTAGCTAGCTGGTTGAAATATACTTGATTTACAAATAAAACAGCCTCCTAACAACACATTTAGTTGTTACTATGCCTACAAAATTATTTACTTCATAATTTTATGAATAGTCAAATTGCGAAAAATTTTGTGGCGTGAATTTGCGTGTTTTATTGCCATTTCAAGTTTCTTTTTAATTGTTTTGTGTGTCTACCGAGATGGAACGTATAAATTCAGAATTTTTTTATGATTTGCGCCGAAAGGGAAGTTTGAATGTGATTCAGTGGTGTCAGAAAGTGGGTTTGCTTGCGTCTCAACGTGTATGTAATGTATGCAAGAATTAAATGAAATTTATTGCGAGAAAGGATAGAAAGGTGGATTTGTAGCCAGAGGCCAGAATGGTAATTGTGTGAAAATGTCTGTAGGAAGACTCTTTAAGATCATGGATTTTGGCTACACCACACGTCAGAAAAAAATTATTTTCTGAATTTAGCAACTGGATTTATTCACTTTTTCTTTACCAGGGTCCGAAAATGAAGAGTTTTTGTGTCGTAAATTCGCCGTTTTCTGGCGCACGATTACAATACTTTCTCTTCTTACGTTAGTAAGTGCGAGAACGTAACTAGTTCGTTTAATATTATTTGATGTAGGTTAAATTCAATAATTGTCATTTCTGCTTAAAAAGGTGGTTTAGTTATGAAAGTTGTTAGAAATAACTTATGATGGTTGTATGCCACATCGGCGTTGCTGGCTGAGACTGCACCACCTGGTAGCAAGGCAGACTAATAATACGAGAAAGCTATATTTAAAAGGAAACGTCTAATCTTCCCTGACACCGAAAAAGTGTTGTTTGTTTTTCAAAACGTCTGTCCGTCTGTCTGTCCGTGAACACCAATAGCGTCTAAACCATATGTACGATTTTTTCCAAAATGGATATTCCCCAGTCGATCTGGCTTTATTCATGGCGCCGCAATTTTGAGAAACGCTCTTCAATATTTGGGGGTACTTTACACAAGTCCCTCAGAAATTTTCAAAATTTTCTCAAAAATGGCTCTAAATATTTTCTTTAAATTTCTGTAACAATAAAGTAAAATACACATATAAAGGTGGCATAAGTCAAATTTTCACGGTTATCTCTGTATTTTTGAAAATTGCAAATGTTTGAATTTTTCCGCGTCTTCTTGTAACTACAAAATTGAAGAATGTGTTTTTTCCTTCATATAATATTTGTTATTCACAGTGTATTCTTTCATTAAAGCCATATACATTTTTTTAACTTTTAGGAGTTTTCGCACAATATGATGAGCAATATTTGCAATTTAAAAAATTACAAAATTAAGATATTGTCAAAAACGTCTCCAATTTTTTTCTTTAAACACTAGAGTAAGGTAAGTGCTAAATACACTCTCTAAGGTGACATAAACGTAATTTGCTCCATTAATGTTATACTAGGTAATATTTACTAGCGGCAATTTGTTCACATTATTATATTTATAAGTACATGTGTTTTAAATAATGTCTTATACAGTTTCTAGAAAACCCAACGTTTTTTTGTGAAAACTAGCTCAAATTTCCGTGTTTTCAGAAACGCACAAACGCAATTTTTCAAAAACTGCTCCAATTTTTATTCAAACTATTCAAATGGATATTGCTATTTGCACTCTTTTAATATGACGTAAAGTTAATTTCGTTTGTTTGTTTTTTTCGAAAATAGCAGAATTGTAATATATTTAAAAGATATTTCACGTCGTTAATATCTAATTTAAAGCGATTCTTAAACACTATTGAATGTGTGTTAAATTACTCCTAATAATGTTTTTCGAAAACTCAAAAATTTTCTGTGAAAAGAGCCTTAATTCTCGAATATACAGTACGGCTCAAAAGCCACTTTCTTAAAAACGGCTTCAAAGTTTTCAAACAAAATTACCATTTATGACGAGCTTTTACTGTTTTTTAATATTCTTAAAATAATATTTCCATTCTACTATTTAGGAAACCGAAAAATTAAGAAATTAAAAAAAATATTTGGGGCGGCGATAGATGGCAGTTGACAAGTGTATGTGGCAAGTTAGCAAGACCAAAGGAAATAGAAAACTAATACAGAAAAGTCTTTGCCATTCTGTATCACCACTAGTTTGTAACTGTTACTACCAACGGGTACTCAACTTGCATCACGGAAACTAGATTCATGGAAGCTAGGGGTTTAACGGAAGTTGACCTAGAGAATAGAGGGTCAGATCAGGGTGTTGATGTGCGAGGTTGTGAAAGGAGGGGTTATACGGAGGGAAGAAGCAACGCCTACAGAATCAGTTCGCAAAACCGAATATCCAGAAATCTCTCTAGACTTGCAAGAAGTTCAATCACCCCAAGTAAACCAAAAAAATCCCATGCTAAATCTAAGGAGCGTGCTGCTAGGCAACTTCAATACATTCACGAATAAAATAGAAAATGTTCAGAGACAAAACCAGGCGCTAGCTGCAGAAGTCAAAAAAGATTTGGCAAGTAAAAGAGGATGTTAGCCGTCAAACTTGGGGGTTAGCTGTTGAATTGAAAGATCAGCATAAAACCTTAGCGGTAAATATAACATCAAAAATAAACATCGTAAATGATTACGTCGAAGCGATTCAGCGAGCACAGGAAACCTGGGCAGCCGAATTAACACGCAAAGTCGACCAATAACTAGAAGAACAATCAGATAAGATAGAAAAACAAGTACGTTTAAAATAAGTATGAGAAGTTAAACACGGAAGTAGATTCTGTAGATGACTTCGTAGAAACGCGTACAAAGCAACACGATGAAAATATGGTGAAGGAATTGAAAATAATAACTGATCGGGTAGACAAGGGGGCACAGGAATGCGTGGAATCCAAAGCGAAGCTAAAAAACTTGCAGGAAACGGTAAGGACAATGCAAGGTACTGTAGGTTCGGTGCATCAATTGAATCTAAACGTGCCGCCCACTCAAATTCTCGGGACTACTGCAGGAGGACCCGTACTCATTCTTCGAGTCTTAAGTGTCACCGATTTACCTCTGATTTCCTCTCTATGTATATTATGACCGTACTCACCCTTGAGCATCCTTTGATAGGGTTAATAATCCTGCAGATGAACCGATTTTTTTATCGTTAGATAAAATTATTAATAATGTGGGACAGGGAATCTCTATTGAAGGAGTAATCTTTTTGATCGCATGTACTGACTGTGCACATAAAAAAAACTTCTTAATAAACAACAACAAAAAAACATTTATTATTAATAGTACAGAGGATAATTGTGTCGGGTGATCACCTCCAGTCATTTTAATTACTCTTATTTTTGTCGTCTACTTCTGCGATCGCATGTTTAATACCTTTGAGCTTACAATATTGTTCATCAAATCATTATAATTGCACCGGTTTGATTAATCAAATGGATCCCTTCCGTGACTCCCATTACCAACACTTTTAAATTTCTATACTGTCTCGACTCCTTCATTAATCAAAAAGAAAAATAATGTTTATTTTATTAAAACAGCAATGATAAACGAATTAGTTTATATTTGTATTGTATATTTTTTTAAAGACTTAATAAGTTTGTAACAAATAATGTACTTGAGCTTCCGGGTCAATGACCCCCATCTCGATTAGGTTTTTGTTCAGTTTCCTTGATCCATTGAGCAAATGCTGAGATGGACCCTTGTTTTGCTTCCTAGACGTAAATGTAGCTTCATTATGCGTACGTTTTGTTGAACTCTCCTTTTGCTTGTAATGATAAGAGTAGAGGTAAGGGCGAGTTGCTATTTTGTTAGCAATACAGGAAAATCATACTTGCAATTCGTGTTCCGATACAAATATGTTTTCTGTAACTCAGAAACGAAAATGAATATTTTTCAAATATTGCAATCTTACGATTTTGAAAATTTATTTTTATTTCTTTATGTTAAACTTTTACTCATCTTTCAACTATTTATAGTTAAAATTACGGGAATGGATTCTGGAACTCAAGAAACCGTGCACAGATAATCCCCCCTACGTCACATACAGTTTTTACTGTTTTTTTAATGAATAAATCTAAAATCTAAATCTAAATCTTAATTTACCACCATTTGAATCTTATACTATGAATTTTCATCTTTAGCTTTCCACACGGATTATTCTATCATAAAAATAAAAAGAGAATTACTGCAAAGTCGTCACCATCTCCCCTTCCACCGACAGTATGGTGCCCACTCAAATTATAAGGTTGTATAATTACTTATGAATGCGGGCAGTGCTTCAATGCTGTTCTTCACTTGCCATTGTCTTGTCTCGCTCGGTTCCATTCGACTCAGTTCGGCGCCTTCCGGGTAGAAAGCACCCATCATTGCTCGTAATACAAAAAAACAAAAAAAAACTCTACGTGGATGGCTCAACCGATATTCAGCAATATCACGTTATTTCCGAAGTTATCACAAGTTATCACACGAAGTGTGCACAACAATCAACGGGACTGTTATACATGCAGTTAACTGTTTCCGATTTCTTTTTATACGATATGCTCATGTTCGGGCATTCCGACTACTTCATTATGCTCGCACTTTGCAACACTGATACTGGTATTTAATCATGCGTTCCCGCACTTCGTAACATGGTTACTGGTTTTCGTGAATATAGATGGATTCAAATAATAAGGTTTAGACGTCTCACAATTCACTACCACTGTCTTTACCATTCATCCAGACATCGTTCAGTTCGCCACGTGGTGATTGCTTGTTACCGGCACCAATGCTTCAAATTTACTGCACTTTTCACATTTTTCATTTATTCCCCGTTGATTCGTCATCATCCACCATGTCTGTCACGTCACACCGTGGTAACACGATTATTTTGAATTATTCCGACTGACTGCTGCGCTCGGCATTATGTTCATTCCTCCACTCCTTATGTGATACCTCTGCTCCCCTCATTGGCCGAGCCTCTACTGCTTCCCTCACGGTCGCCACGCCTTTCCGGGGCTTGGGACGCGCCGAAGGCCGGATTCACCCCTACCACGGACGTGCGGCACAGCTACGTTTCTGCGCGGCTATTTTGAATGACTTCGTCAATTAGTAATGAGACCGATCGGGTCTCTCTCTCTCACTCTCTCTCTCTCTATCTATCTATCTATCTATCTATCTATCTATCTATCTATATATATATATATATATATATATATATATATATATAGTGACGTACCTTCATTGCGGTACTTTTCACTACGTTTATTTTTTAGAAGGAACAGGTGTCTGGGTTAGTGAATGGACCTCGGAAAGTTTGGCGAACACATTGGAAAAACTCAATTATCATTTTCTTTGAACAAACAAACAATTTATTACTAAAATAACACATTTAGTACATCAATTCCAGTCTAATTACTTCCTGTTTTGGTACCAAAACTATACCCATGATCTCATATTACACAATACCTTGAATACTAAAAATAGTTCGTTTCTTCTCGGATGCTCCCCAGCGGCTGCGGCGATCGGCGCCTGTCTGCCTGCGGCGATCGGGTCCTTCGGCGCGACTCGGCGCCTGTCGGACGGTTGACTGCTTGGACGCCCGTGGCCCCGGCTCTCCGCGGCGGTTATACGACACCTCTGCTTCAACCCCGACCGTTTCAAATGTATTTCAGATCGAGTATGCACAAACTCAATATCACTGTCCGCCTACCCTTTGTTGTTTATCTCAGTGCTCCCTTGCGGCACAGCCTACCAGTTCTCCTTCGTTTTCCTTTCACAATCACGCATGCACGTGGCAACTATCCACTGCCGTTACCAGCCATGCGGTCTACAGTTCTTGCTTTGTCACCACAGTTCCCGACGCCAGTTCCGCTTCCTCAAGCTTGCACTATTTATCATCGGCCATTATCACACTTAACTCACTCCCTACTGGTATCTCTTCCATTATTTAACTTCACTTTGATCCCTTTTTCTACCGCGCGCGTCAACACCGTTCCGCTCTCCTCCGAGTTCTCTTACCTACTACCCGTCGTCTCGCCCGGTCTCGCCACCTTCTCGAGCTTGACCCGTTCCCTGATGACGTCAGTTACTCGCCGCCGTTGCCGCGCAATTCAAAATAGATGAATTTGAAAAAGTGCACCGCATTTCGATGTGTTTAAAGAAACGCTCCGCGTTTCAATATATATATATACATATATATTTGCAACAGAAATGAGAAGAATACATCAATACCTCCTGCTGATAGTACAAAAAGCAAGATATATTATCCGACATTCAAGAGAAATGCATAATATAAACATGAGGGACATTCGTTTATGGACATAGGTATTCGTCCATTCTTTGAATATTATAAAATTAACCATTACATTTTGTCTCAGTACTTTGTTTGCTCAGTACTTGCTGCTTACAATATCTTTACGCCTCTTAGGCATGTATTGCACCAATGTGCGTGTCACATTCGTGTCAAGCTTTTGCCATTCTTTCTGCAGGGCCTCTTTCAGTTGTTGTGTATTCGTGATATGGTGCTTGCGCTCACTCCACAAATGTTTAATAGGATGGACATCCGGCGACTGCGGATGTGTTTTCAAAGTGTGTAGCGTATTGTATAGTAGCCACAGACGCACAACTTCCGCTGTATGCTTGGGGTCGTTGTCGTGCTGGAAATAAAAGTCACGTGCCATGCCTAGCTTGTTTGCGATTTTCTGTAGATTGTCGCATAGGATTTGCAGGTACTTGAATCTGTCCATAGTTCCTTCTATGAAAATCAATTCCCCCTGCGGCCGACATTCAGCCCCAAGCCGTAACACTACCCCCGCCGTGCTTAACTGTGGTTCGCACGTGCTGTGGATCCAGTGCCGTATTTGGCTTGCGCCACACCTACATTTGCCCATCATTGCCGTAAATGTTGAATTTACATTCATCTGAAAATAAAACCTTCGCCCAGAAGTAGGCATCCTTCTCCACGTATTCTTTCGCAATCAGTAGAAGTTTTGCTCTGTTCGGCTTGCTGATGTAGGGCTTCTTCCGGGGTACCCGCGCATGGTATCCCCCACGATTGAGAACTCGTCAGACAGTCCGTGCCGAAATCTGTTGATTGAAGTTATTGTTCACTACGGTAGTGACTTCAGACGACGTTGTTTTTGGCTGTTTCTTTATGGTCCATACCACGTACCTCTGTTCTCGTGCCGATAATTTCTGGGGCAGCCGCTTCTTAACTTGCTGGTCAGCGTGGTTTGACCCAGAAATACCCGTGCAATACTTTTCACTGTGGAACAACTTCTTCCTACAAATTTTGCGAAGTCAGCGAATGTTTTTCCTTCTCCGCGAAGTCGTAATATTATTCTTCTCTCTTCCACAAACGTTTCCGTTCCTTTCCTTCCCATTGCGTCCGGATTAGCCTCGCCACAGGAAGAAGAGAAGGGTTTTTCCGTAAACCAAGAACGCGGAAACGGGAGACACAAGGCTTTGGGGCCTTCCGGTCTTTAGAAACCTTTAATTGTTATAACAGCGGTGGGGGTGGCGTGACGTAGTAGGTAACGTAAGCCTCGTCTATATAACGGAAAGCTCAGAGCCACTGGGTGGGTTCTGGAGACAGTGGGAGAACCTCGTGCATGTGCACAAAACTTGGCGCCACGACGGTGCATATGCGAGCCAGGCTCGCGAGGCAAGTCACGAGTTGACGAAGCCTGCAGAGGACTTTGTGTCCTTGGGTGACTGCGGTCACGGGGGAGCGATGGTGTGTGCGTGCTCCGAGATGAGGAGTGGTTGAGTGCCACGATACATGCCGATTCTCAATCGGATAAGATCGCTCCTGCGATCGAGGCAAACCATTCGTTGGCACGCCAGAACGGACTTTGTGTCCCAGTGTGACATCCGGTCACGGAAGCTAGGCTTTGTGCGCGCTTCAGAAGTAGGAGTGGTGAATACCACAATCGAAACCGATCATCAATTGGGTTAGGATCGCTCCCGCGATCAGAGGATAGTAGGTCTATCAGAGCTAGGGTGTAAGAAGGAAATTAATTGTAAATATTTGTTGTTTTTTCTTTGTTAATAAATATATTTGTTATATGAAAGCTCTGTGTTCGCTGTGAGTATCCATGACGTCACAGTACCACTGCTGCACTTCCGCACTGTGGCACTTCACGAGCAGACTTCTGGACACGACTGCAGCCGCAGAACTGATAAGTCTGCCAGGAAATAGCAAACCATCGCCAACGTCAGGCGGACGAATAGTTTTGCCCAGGCATTTCCTGCGATGCAACTGTAGTTTGTGGGATTTACGTGTAGATACTCGCTATATCTGGACATAACGTGCGTCGACACGTCACACGACACGTATTATTATTTCCTCTCGTGCAATGCTATCGTATTTCCATGAACAGAACCTGCTCTCCGATACGTGTTTGAGTTAGCATAACTACAGGGCGAATACTTTTGTCCATGACTGTATATATTTATTATTATATGTAAAAAATTCTTTGATATATTCTTTTAGAAAGTTACATGAAATATCAGGTCAACTGTTCTGAATTGGTTTGACTTTCGGTTTAAACCTTTCCTGATAATAGTATTAAAACCCTCCCTGACATACATTAAATACACATTCACAACATAAATACATTTCTCAGTGAATGCAAATATACCATTTTGGCACTTTGCTAAAAATGACATGCAAATCGAAACTTTATTCAAAAAAGGAAAAAATTCAAATAAACATACACTCAAAAAAGGAACTCTCAGAAAAAAAGAATGTTCACACAACTATTGGTTCAAAAGAAGTTCCCTTGACGTGAATTTACCTACAATGTTTAAAATAGACTGTTTCAAATAATTTTTTACCTGTTTAAAGATTTACTTTATCACCATGTCTGGGTTTTGACAATCCATGAACTCTCCCATTAAATGAAGATCAAATAAAAGTATTGATCCTTATCTTTGCGGTTGAACATTATGATAACCCATTGAAATAATTTAAACAAGATATGGTCATAAAAATGAACTTGAATCCACACACAATTACATGTAAAAGGATTTTACAATTATTAATCTAGCACTAATATCTGCTTCGTTTTACGACTATGCTATGTCAGGTCAAAGTTCCAAAATGTTCTTTGGAAATTTAATAGATTCGAACTACATGAAATGAATGTACCCGGAAGAAATCTAGTTTTTAACTGATAACTGTTTTCTACGCAAGTTTCCTTAGCAACTAAGAATCAAGTACAAATGAAAATTGGAACGACTCATAATGCTTGTCCTTCGATGTTACCGCGCGAAGGTCGCTGCAAACGCCAACCGTTTCCCGGCTCAAGTTCGCGCTCTTGCTGAACGATGTGAACGCAATCGTAACAGGCAAGGTCTCTCCGCTGTCCCAGTCGCGTTTCTTCTGATACGTCGAAAAGATTTCTAGTCTTCTTGTTCTTGATTAAAGTTCCTTACTTCATTTGGGATTGAATTGTCAAGAAATACGATTTCACTTCTCGTTTCGTCCAAAGTATAAAATTACCAAGTGAGGAACGAATAAGATACAAATCCAATTGTTGTATATGCACCCTAAATTTATTCCTCTTTTGCTGTTGGTAATTTGGCGCTCAACAGTTGGTAGCAACGCCATGCGGGTTAGAGAAGCAGCACACCGCCCCTCTTAGATATGGCTCAAAACGTATCGCCGGACCTTCTACAGACGCTATCTGAGATGATCACCAGTGCTATCCGACAGTTTACAGCGTCGATCCAAAACAACGCACCAACGGCAGCAGCACCGGCACTGCTTCGTCCTCCACAGTTTTCCATGTCAGCATATCGCGCATATATAGATTAAGACAAGCAGCAACTTATTGTGAGTATGGCACATTTTTAGACCGAATACTAATTGAACAATTGATTAAAGGACTGGAATCGAGGGATATGTGCGATGAAATCATTGCTAAGAAACCAGAGAGCTTCACAGCTGCGTGCGAGACTGCCCACGCATTCGAAGCTATGAGCAACACCGCTAACGAAATCAAAGCTGACGATTCGACTCATAGGATAGGTTATGAGAAGCGACCGTTACGGAGCAACAACCAACGGCCTCCAAGTCGGTCAACAAGCCGGCGACAGAGCGGCAACCAATCACGGCCACAACAAGAGTTTCATCAGACAACATCAGAGAATCAGCCGTGCGCGGGATGTGGTGGAGGTCACTTCCGCAGTCAATAACCGTTTTTTGATGTTGAATATCGGAAATGTGGTAAGAAAGGCCACATTGCCAAAATTTGCCGATACAAACCGAGACAACGGAGGACTAATCAGGTAACTGAAGAGGCCGCAGAAGATTCACCAGCCGACCGCAGCGACACCGTATATCTCGGTAAGATTAAAATTATTGGAAAAGTTCATTCCCCAGGACGGCAATTGATTGACGTCACTATAGAGGGAACCAGCGTTAAGATGGAACTTGGCACCGGCGCCCCCTGTTCGTTCATGAGCAAATCGAAGTTAAGTATAATTAAACCAAACCTAATCTGTAAAAAACTGATCGCCTCTTCGCCAGTTACGCCGACCACCGCATCAACTGCATCGGTAAGACGTTAGACACCGCCACCATCGGGACCACATCCAGGAAATTTAACCTCTATATCGTCGAATTAATCCACGACCTCTCCACCGAGCCATTCCTATCGCAGGACCAGAAAAAGGATCTCGACGCCACCATCGATCGTTTCCAGGATGTTTTCAGCGATCTTCCCGCAAAGTTATCAGGCCCACAAGCAAAGATGCACCTGAAGCCGGGTGCCGCGCCCATCTTTGCTCAAGCTCGAAACGTCCCCGTGGACCTGCGTGACGCTTACGCCGAAGAAATCGACGCAAAGATCATATCCGGTTTTTACAAGAGAGTAGAGTACTCAAAATTGGCAACTATAACGCATGTAGTCTCCAAGAAGAACGGGAAATTGAGAATCACGGGAAACTACAAACCCACTCTTAATCCACGAATTATCATCGACGAAAATCCAATCCCAAAGGTAGAAAACTTGTTTAAACGGATGCGAGGCGCCACCTTCCTTTGCCACCTAGATGTCACTGACGCATACACCTACCTGGAAGTTGACGAATTCAGCCACGCGCTCACTCTCAACACTCCAACTCATGGCTTGATCCGTCCAACCCGTGCTATGGTGCAGCTAATATTCCTGCTATCTGGCAGCGGCGTATGGACACCGTCATACAAGGTCTCAAAAATGTAAGTTTTTTTGATGACTCTACTGTGTTTGCAGCCAATTTTGAAAAACTCATTGTGACCCTCAATGCACCACTGGAGCGTTTTCGCCAACATGGTCTCAAACTGAACCGAGCCCAGTGCAAATGCGCAGAACTTGTCCTGGAAGTCCTTGGCCACAAGATCGATGCGATGGGCATCCATAAATCGGATACGCACATCCGAGCTTATAAGGATCTTAAGAATGAGCTGACCTCGCCCCAGGTACTCATACTACGACCCGTCACTGCCACTCTTTTTGGCAACCGACGCCAGCAAAACTGGACTGAGCGCAGTACTGTCACACCGACTCAGCAACGGTCGAGAACGCCCCATTGCTTATGCCAGTCGAACAATGTCAGCACCTAAACAGAGGTACCCTCAAATTGACAAGAAGCACTTGCAATTGTATGGGCAGCACAAAAGTTCTTCAAACATCTGTACGCGCGCCACTTCACACTTATCACCGACCATAAACCGCTGACACAGATCCTTCATCCAAAAAAGTCTTTACCATTGCTGTGCATCAGTCACATGGCCAATTATGCGGACTATTTAGCACACTTTGACTATGACGTTCTCTTCAAGAAGTCAAACGTCAATGCAAATGCCGACTAATGCTTTGAGCACCGCTTCCATCCTCCATCCATGTCATTAGGAACTCAATTCCGCTTCAGAGGAAAGAGGGGGAGGATTTCGATGATTTTGATTTTTTGCAGTTCATCAGACGCAGCAACTACCTGTTGGTAAGAAGCCATTGCACGTGAGACCTTCATCTCGGTACGATCGTCAAACTCTTGGAAACAGGTCAAGATCTCGCTCGACACGCCTTCAAGGCTCCAGAAGTGAAATACACGCTCGCCGCTAATTCCTTTATGTTCGAGCACAGAGTCGTGGTCCCACCAACTCTACGAAATGCTATTCTCAAAGATCTACACACAGCTCACTTAGGTATTGTAGAAATAAAAGGAATGGCGCGTTCCTTCGTGTTTTGGCCACGCATCTACTCGGACATTGAAAACCTCGCAAAATCTTGCACATGTGCATCCCACGCACACGCACCACCGAAGTATCGTGGCCACTATTGAAAGTATCCAAAGGCACCGTGGGAACGACCATCGACTACGCCGGTCTCGTGGCTGACACCATGCTACTAATTGTTGATGATGCCTACAGCAAGTGGCTCGAAGTGAAGCAACAACTACTGCGGCTGCTACAATTGCCCTGATCGACGATCTACTCACAGCCCATGGAACCTGTAACTGTCGCCTCAGACAACGGCAGACAGTTCATTGTCGAAGAATTCAACGAATTTCTGAAGAGCAGTGGTGTAAAGTATCACAAGCTAACAGCACCGTATCACCCATCAACTAATGGCCAAGCAGAACGTTATGTTCAAACTGTGAAGGACGCACTTAATGCAATGAAGACTACCAAGGGATCCCTGCGAACTAACCTGAACGAGTTCCTTCGCAAATTCCGAAAAGCTCCACTCTCCACCACTGGTCAGACTCCAGCTCAACTGTTCTTGGGACGAGAACTTCGCACACGGCCCAATCTGGTGAGTTCCGACTATGTTTACACCGAAAAACCGGGTCAGCGAAAAACAACGGACCGAAATGGACTCGACTTTCCGTTCACTGGAAATAGGACAAGTTTACTTCTTGTCCAGCAAACCTAGCCTGGATAAAGGGGTTCCAGGCACTGTCGTCGGCCGCCTTGGAGATCTTCATTACCCGATACAGTTTGGAGACAAAAAGGTTAAAAGATATATCGACCAGATCAGATTCTTTCCAGATAGTACCGCAAAACGAACCCGAGGCAGAACCTGTACAAGTTGATAATGGGCCAACGTTAAGACGACTTCGTTATAATGACACAATAGAAGCCCGAGCGATACCACGCACACCAGACGCACCCGCCATTCCAGCTCCACCTGTGACGCCATCGACAACAGCAACTTCATTAACCCCGAGACGGCTGAGACTGCCAGCACCACGCGTATTGTACACTCCTCAGAACCCATGTAGATCATTTCGCATTAGAGTCCCGCCATCAAGATTCTCACCTAGTTAATTGCACAGACACATAATCACACAATCAGTAAAAGGGGAAGGAAATGTAAATGTACCCTAAACGTACTCTTTTGCTGTTGGTGATTTGGCGCGCAACAGTTGGTAGCACGCGACGCACTGGCGCAGTCTGCCATTCTCTTGCTGCAACGAGCATGCCTCAATCTCTCGCCGTCAATCGTAGCGGACGGACGTTCTTCCCGACGTATTCCCGAGTGACCGTTAATAAGTTTACGAGCGTTCTTACCTTATTATGTATTGTGAATGCAATAAACATTTTATACTTAAACTTTTGCGAATGAATTATTTATCATCTCCAAGAACATAACACCAATAATAAAGTAAAATAATGAAATAAAAGAGTGAAAATTAAAAAAGCTGAAATAGAAAGAAGAATTCTTCAATTAGATTTGATTATATTTCATATCCCATATTCTCGCAGAAATATTCTAGATTTCTGTAGCAAAAATTGTATACTTTCTGACTGTTATTAGTAGCGTCGTTGAATCAAATATCACACAGTATTTAAATATATGTATATTCCACTTATTGATTCCATATTGATTGTAAAAGCATTGCCCCTAATAAGTTTCTTCAATTTTCGTTACTCGACCAATTCTCTCTCTCTCTCTCTCTCTCTCTCTCTCTCTCTCTCTCACTCACTCACTCTGCAGATTAACGTGGTAACCGATGTTCTCCTTCCAAACGCTTTAGCAAAAATGACAGTTTCCGTTACATAGCCCTCCTCTTCAAAGATTTTTTTGGGATGAAAGAACTCCAAAAAATATTTTAATTGAGTTGGTTACCTCATTCAATCTAGAACTGGCTTTAAATTATAGAAATTATATTTGCCGATACTTCGTTCGTTGCCATCTTCCAATTCTGCGACGTTTGGATGCCGTATCTGAGTGATGGCATAAGGTATAATGCAAAGAATTTGGACAATTGCTTGACTTGTAGAGCTGATGATCGAGGAACACATTTTGATTAGGCAGAAATAGGTGAAGTATATACCTAACTTAGTTAAGCCTTTTTCACGCTCCTTTATGTAGTTGATCATTTATTAGTTGGTCAGTGATGTTTATTGGAGTTACATCTGGTCGTCGTAGCCGCTCTAAAACATGTGGTATTTTACGTTTGAAGTGGGCTTCGTGCGGAGTTATGTTAATGGTGTCGTGATGTATCTCCTTCAGCCATGGGTTTATAAACGATATGAGTGAAAACCAATGTTTATGGCGGCAATAGACTTAAAACAAACTAGATAGTTCTATCACTCTTTTTCATATTCACCAGCTTTACGAAATAATTTATTTAGTTGATATTGTAATGAGATCGCTCGATCGGGATATGTCGGGGGCTGTCAGTTTCTGCAACGAATGGATGGAAGTGAAGGGAGGTCATAAATCAGTCCATTGAATCATTTCTAACAAAATTGAATTTATTCCTGGCAACATGAGCTGCCAGGGAAGTTACAGGTCACAAGAGAGCGACAGAGATCACTTACTAACCTTAAGTTACGAGCTCATAATATTTTAATGAAACTGTTAAAATGATTTAACAGTTAATGAAAAAATTTCTTAACTCTAACATTAATTGCTAACAATTCATGCATATTTAACTATAATACAAAAAGGCCTGAGCGCGGCCACTCTCAGTCTCTCGCCAAAATGTCCTGCGAGGGAGCCCCGCGTCATAACTACTGGAGATAGTTCTACTCCGGTTAAATGCCGTATTAATCACCACTGGCTGGCGGTGGCTCCGCAGACCGACCGGATGGCGGTCCTCATTCGAAGACGGCGGGCGTAAATCGAGCTCTGAATCAGCCCTGCTTTGTGTACCACGTCACAAACACGACTTCATATTCAGTAAATCATTCACCATACAGCATCCGAGAATCCTGGAATAATTACCAGCGAGACTAAAGCAATTTAAACCACTTTCGGAAAATTCAAAGCTGAATTAACCACATGGGTAAGGAATAACGGCATATAGAACGGCGTTCAACGTCTTCTTCAATCTCCAGACTTCTCCACTTCCAAGCGCCCGGTCACCGCCCCCGTTAAAAACCTTATATTTCCCCCTCTTTATTCTCAATATTCTACCCCATACCTCATTGCTCTAATTATCCTCATCTTTCATTCCCTCTCACATCTAAATTATGAGCATCATTACTTTTTCTGTGTACCCTACGAAATTGTTATTAAAATATACAAAAGTATAGTGACGTGTTCCAGATAAATATACTTGTAGCTATCTTTTGTACCATCAGGATATTTACTACAATATATTGGCATAAACAAAATTGATTGTTAAGATACCAGCACTCTTTGTATTGTTCCTTAGTACTGCCAGTATTGTGTTTAAAATTACTGCGTGTTATTGCTTACAGTGTATTGTGCTTCTTTGGTGTTAAAATTATTGTATATTTACGTAAAAAGCTACCGTAAACTAAACGTAGCTTTCTCTAACGTTCTTCAAATAACTTCACTTTTTTTCGCCTACTTCTTCTTCGTCCTTTTCTTCGCTTCTTTTTCTCTTCCCTCTTCCTCACAAATTTTATCATTTTTAATTTTAGACCCCTTCCCCTGAGATGTCTCTTCTTTTCTCTTTTACGAAACTTCCCTTTCACTTACTATTGTACAACTTACTCAGTACTATTAATGTTCGGCCCTAAGCCGCCATCCTGATTGAGGTTTTTCTGGTTTACTCAATCGCTTAAGGCGTATGCCGGGATGGTCCCTAGGTTTGTTCTCCCCAGACGTAAATGTACAGCTTGTCATCCCCTCTTAAAATGTTACTATTCTAAATGTTACTATGTAAATTCAGTGGTTAGCGGAAGAGCAGGCCTATGGCCTGATCCTCGCCATTAATAAAGACATTATTATTATTATTATTATTATTATTATTATTATTATAAGGCCCATTCAAGCCCGCACTAAACTACGGCCAGCACCCGTGCGTCCTCAACTGACTGACTCCGCCCGATTTGACGACTCCGTCGCAACTCCACATCGCCAGCTAAGGAGGAACACCCAGTGGGAGGTCGGTGACCTGAGACC
>BOPP01000281.1:190080-230924 GCA_017312745.1 Gryllus bimaculatus
CCCGCCCAAGTTTCCTCCGCGGTAATTCTAATGTGAATGATGTTCTCTCAGTAGTGACTTTAGGCGTAGATTAGAGATAATTAGTGTCTATTCGAGAGTCTGCATTATAGTGCTTATTCAATAGTCTGAATCACAGTGAATATTCGAGAGTCTGAATTACGAGTGAAGTTTCTCTGCACATCTCGCTTCCAAGTTACCTCTGTTTCCCCCTTCCAAAACGTTTCCGAACCTGCAGATCTGCCCCTTCCCTCACGATGAGACGTCCCATAGACCTAAACTAAGTGCGTTTTAATTTTGAAGTTCTCCAATCGGGATGTACCGTTTACGGGATTTTCCAGGGAGATCTCTCTTTCTCCCCTGGGCCCTGTGTGTGTGTGTGTGTGTGTGTGTGTGTGTGTGTGTGTGATTCCAGAAGCCTCTCTCGCAGCTGTCCGAACACTAGTTCGAGCGGTTGCGTTTTTTTCTGGACCATAAATTTGTCAGCGGAGCCGGCAACTGTCGAGTTGTAAATAACCCCTTTGGGAATTTGGATTCCTTGCGCGGGCGCGTGGCCAAAGGCGCGCGGGCGCGTATTGTTTGTCTTGACTGCCCGGTGGCTCCGTGAAGGGTGGCAGCGCGAGGTGTATATGACGGGCCATAAATGTGTTCACTACTAAAGGGCCCCTTCCCACGGCCCTTAGGCCGCTTGCCCACGCCGCCACAGCAGCGCGCGTCGGTCAATCATCAGGGCCCTCCGGCGACGAAGCAGGTACCTGCTGCGGTCCCTTTGTCCGTCGTCGCCGGAGGGTCGGCGAAGAGCCCTGATGATTGACGTTCGCGCGCTTCTGTGGCGGCGTGGACAAGCGGCCCCTTCCCACGGCGCGGCCGCGGCGCGCTTCGCAGCGCGGCGCGTAGCAGAGCATTGGTTTGAATGTAGGCCTTCCCACGTGCAGCGGGTCGCGGCTGCTGCGGCTGCCGCCGCTGAACTCCAGCTACGCGAAGTGGAGGAGGGGGCACGCGCCACCGCTAGCAGAACACAGCTTTAAATGGGAGCCTCCCACTGCGCCACGGCCGCAGCGTTCTACCTGCTCCGGTCCCTTTGTTCATCGTCGCCGGAGGGTCGGAGAAACCTACCCCTCCAGACCCCACCCCCTTCCACGGCGTGCGGCGGTGCAGCCGTGGCTCCGGCGGTGGCTGCGTCGGAAGGGCTCTGCTCCTTGAAGGAAGCGCGCCGCGGTCGCGCCGTGGGAAGGCGCCCTAAGCGACATCCTACTCAGCGGTCGGTCGGGCAGCTGTCAATGTGCGGGCGCGGCCGGGCGGTCGTTAGGGTTCTTCGCAACAAAAGCCCAGTCCCGCGACCTACTTAACTGTGATGGAAGCTATTTAGATATTAAAATATTATAATATTATTTGGTGACGCCACAATATAAACAATTATTAGCACTTGATTTGTTTACACAATGAACTTGGAAAAAATTAGAAAATACATCAATGCAAACTAATAAAGTGTTTATGACCGTATTTTCTTTTGGGTAACGGTCCGCATAAATCTAACGCCATTAATTCATTTGCTTTCGAGGGAAAAATCGCATTGCGTGCACCAGCAAAGTAAATATTAGGGTACTTTGTGCGTTGGCAAATTACGCAGGTCGCAATGGTTTCTCGAACTTGTTTCTTGCGACCTTTCCAATGTGCTTCTTTGGAGATCGCTTTGTCAATTTTATCAGCTCCTAACTGTGCGAGCTTAGTATGGGCTAACCAAATGCTCCAGTGGGTTAAAATATTCGCAATCCATGCCCTAAATGTTTCGGGATTAAGGACTGAATTCATAGTCGTCACATATAGGATAAGCGAACCTTTAAGTGATAAGTGCTTTCTCAAAATAAGTGTTCACTTATAGGCCGTCTTATTTCATAGACGTTCCTTATGGCCGCGGAATGAGTGTTCCTTTAAGCGGAAGGTAAATGTGGCAACATGGCGTTGGCGGCAGCTGTTTCGAAGTTCTTGGCAACCGAGTTTACACCCGCACTTCATCTTGTACAAAGATCGTCCAATTTAACAGGGGCGGACACTCCAACGTAGAGTTGACGTCGCGCGCACACGAAATACTTCTACTGCCTCTAATATCTCCTCATACAGACAACACGAGATGTTTTGGTGTTGGTATATTTTACTAATGTAATTACTACCAATCACTAATAACAATATAATTTACGATATAATTTGTAACAATATAATCTACGATTGTCATATAATTTCAATGACTATTTGACACCGGTATCATGTTAATATTTTTAAAATGTATTTATTACAAATCCCTAATAATAAGAAATGTTTGGTAAAAAATATAATCCATAACCTTGTATCAAAATTATAATGAATCTCTGCAATGTCTTGTGCATTTTCTACACATTATTTATGTGCATTATTGGATTGTAATATAATACTTAACACCAGTTTCAATTGGTTCCTCAACGTTAACTTATGCTCTAGTATAACTAATGAACATAAAGTGGTGGTATGGTAACATGGTATGAACATAAGTCTGCCAATATTGGTAATGGATTATTGACATTTCATGTAATTGAAAATGTCAACCCCATATAGTATTAACATAAATTCCATTTTACAGCAATTTAAATTACGCCACTTGTTATTCATATTGCAAATTCATGATTACTTATAATAGGTCTTATAAATCAGATATGAATAAAAGTTAACATTTTGTAAACATTCCTGAAAGGATGAAGTTGCATAACATCTTAATGCAACAATAACTTTTAATAAGGGGGAAATCGGCATTCCTCTTTTAGTCATAGACTTTGTCGATCATCGGCACAAGTGTATCCACTACAGTAGTTTTAGTGAAACGAAACCGCTTTCGGAACTGTTCATCATTCTACATTTCCAATGGATTGCTCATATCTCTAATATACCTTTGAATTTTGCAGGATGTGTTGAGTATAAATCTCAAAATAATCTTTGAAGAAGTTTTCCATAACACGTTTCACAAATGATAGGTTTTAACTGCCTACACTATACAACACCGGGAAAACGAATTCAATAGTCGGTGAACGCCGCGAAAAAGTATAACCTAAACTGGTTACGGCTGACGATGCGAGCGAGCCATAAGGGACACTTAAGGGAGCAGGCTGCCTCGCTTATAGGAATGAGTGCTCTCTTAAGACATCACTCAAGGGATGTTTATGAATACGTCCACTTAAGGGAACACTCAGTGTAAGAGACGACTATGAATTCGGCCCTAAGTCTCGTCCTAACACCATATCGTCGCCAATTTTCCATTTGTTCCTTTCCGACGCCCAACAAATGGCATCCGGGTTCTCTGGGTGGGATTTTCTCGTAAAAATGTTTTTATTTTCCTAGTAAACTTTTCATCATCTTGTTATCTGACCTACGTTTGACAATTAATATGGGGCATTTCCAAAATGTTCAGATGAATTGGCGAAACATGAAATAGATTTTCCCTTCCTGGAACTTTTTAGTTTGTATCATGTTTCTACTGAGGATGTCAGGTAGATGATTTAGTTCTCCTGGGCAGGATACATACCTGCCAGTATATTTTTGTGCCCTACTTGCAATGGGGATTTGCCAGTATGATGCTGTAAATCTGTGCTTGTTATCCGCTTAACATTCTTCATTTTAGCCAACAGCTCCTCTTGTTTAGGAGGCTGGTCACGGTAAGGGATAGTTTGGAATTTAATTTTCTCACTTCAAGATAGAGACGCAGTTTCCCACTTTTTTCACGGCGACGATAGGATACAAATGAGGAGTTCCTTTTTAATGATCTTGTCGCATTACATTGAGGGGATAAATTGGTCTGCCGACTCTTAGGAATGGTGTAGTTATAAAGTTTTCAATTAGTTGACTACTTTTTTCGAATACTTTATTATATTCTATCAGCAAATCAGATAAATTCTCCTTTTGTTGTTTAGTTAAATTTGTATTACGATCAATGGTATTTCTAATAAAAATGGAAAGGTCATTTGCTTCTAAGCAGTGCACGTGGTAATCAATACTTTGATCATCATCTGAGTGACAATTCACATTGTCGTTCAACGGAAACTGAAGAGTAATTCGTTCTAAGTCTATAACCACTGCATATTCATGTAAAAAGTCGACTTCTGTATCAAATAACTCAGATCAACTCAAATAACTCTCTCACTATTATGCATACGCTAACGTAAACCTGGCGTTCAATAGTCAACTACAATAGGACTTTACGGTACATGGGCCGCGATTTCCTTTTATTCGCACCCACAAGAAACTATTTTGGCATAGGGAATTGGGGTATTGCCTCTGTTAACTCAGTGAGATCATTTAATAAACTTTCTACAATAACTGAACAGGAGCAGCCTGTGTCGATTAACGCAACGATGGTTTTCTCCTCACATATAACCTCGATCATAGAATATTTGCGCCTAGTAACATTTTTGCTTGCAAACGAAGTTTTCTCAGGTTCCTCACTGCCATCTAGGAATGCCATGGACTGTATAGCAGCCCCTTCTACTTTATTGACTGGTTGGTTTGTTCCAAGGTGACCATTCGAGAGAAACCAGTAATGAGGGGCCTCGAATCACGAGAAGTTAATGGTAGTACGTGTACGTGTATACTAAATTTAGTATTCGTGTATAATTAAAATTAATGTACACATGCACATTCATTTCAATGTACTTTTTACTTTAATTTTAACTCGCATGTACATTAATTTCAATGTACGTATTACATTAATTTTAACTCGCGTGTACATTGCTTTCAATGTACTTATTTACATTAATTTTCATTCGAGCGTACATTAATTTCAATGAACATGTTTGCATTAATTTTAATGTATGCATATACATTGATTTTCGAGTATTTATTTTCAGTGAATGTTAAAACAGTTCAATTCTTCCATTTAGTCTCTTATTATTCCACTAATTTGTCTATCAAATATTATTAAATTATGTTTGCCAAAAATGTATTTATATTACTTATTTATTGAATATAGAAGATTGTATAAATATTTTACTTTTATTAATAAACAAAAATTTATTTTATTCAAAATTAGAAAACTATCAGCACTTGATAAATGAAAAATTCGCAACATGTTACAATGTACACTTCATTGTATTTTGTCCATCTTTTTAGCCACTTTACTGCAGAATCAAATTTTTTCCATCTTCTTGATTTCATGGCCCATTTGTCTCCTTCTGATAGATTTATTTTTGGAATTACGAAAGTAATAGTTTTATTGTTAATAAATAATATTTGTTCAGCTTTACCTTTTTACACGGATAAAAAATAACAATAAAAATAACTGATAGAGGCTTGTACGTAGGAACTCAGTACAAAAGGAGAAAGATACATACACAATAAAAAACAAAATGAGAAAGAAAATCGATTTAATGAGAAAAAAATAACAAGTACATTATTACTTGATGGTAATTTATAATTATATAATGTTACCTTTCTTCTTTGGTCATTCTAGGTTCATAAGGATACAATCCATTCTCTATATAACAATATCCACTTCGACTATGTTTTCTTTGATGCAATTTTACTGTTTCTTAAAACTGAGATCAATTGCCATTTATTATTCCGAGGATGTAACGTAAATACTTTTTTCTCAAATATTTTTTCGATAGTAATAATTTAACGAAACGTTATTTTTAATTTAGTGCATAATAGTAATACAACTCGAACTTAACTTCATATGAATCCGAGGGTTGTTGCTAATTTTGCAAAATCGTAATAGCTGTTATTAGCTATTAAATTTAGGTACGTAATTAGCTATTAGCTTATAGCTAATTATTATACATTCAATAACGTCTTTACAAAATAGTGGAACGTTTGGTTCCAAGATTACAATTATTTACTTTGCACTACCTGTGTCACTCTCATTTGCTGAACTTCATTTCATTGTCTTAATTTGTTTGTCTTAATTCATTGTCCATTTTTATATTTATACAGTCACTTGCAATCTGCAGCACATATCCAACAATAGGTGGAGATAAACAAATTTCATATTTCATGAAAATAATATTAAATAATGTTAATAATGAAAATAATATTAAATAAATAATACTAATTAGTATTAATCAGACTTTACGTTCACAAATCCATTAAACCTGAATTGCTTCAGCTTCTCACGCTGTTAACCGCCAACCTCTCTAGGAAACTGCTGTGATGAGTATAGGAAGTGCATTCATGCTTTCAAATAAGAGTTATGACGTTGCCTTGATTTTGCACAAGTTTTAGAAATGTCTACTATTAGTCTATCACGCAAGAACGCGACTACAAGAGCTTCAGAATACGAATGAATCCCAATTTGCGAACTGAAGTTGTTCCCATATTTTGGCTTACTTTATTCTATTTAACCTAACACTCTTGTTATTATGTCCTTTTAATCAGGGAGGCTATTGTACTGTTGAAGCAATTTAGTTGCTCCTTTGAACACTTGAATCTTGCAGGCCACAACCGGAGGGTCGTGACCCGTAAGTCGGTTGTGGATAGTGCAATGAAGAGGGGACTGGATTCTTTATTGCTATATTTATTTTCGAAAAGTAAATATATTTACTAAGCCGTAAATAAATAGTAGAACACATAAAATATATAAGAAACATTTTCTTTGTTTTGTGACAACCATTAAAGACTGTTTAATTTGACACTGTTTTGTTTCAGCTATGTAGTTTTGTAATTCTGGTTCAAATCTTCTAGAACACTTAATAAATGCACATGTAAGAAAGAAACGTTTAGTTTGTTTTGTAATAGCCACTTAATGTAACAGTTGACTGTGTTTTATTTGAACTTGTTTTGTTATCTCCGGTTCAAATGTTGTAACACACTAAATTAGATCGTTTTAAGGAGACAATCTATTTCTTGATTTTATTTTCTTTCTTTCTTCCATCATTTGAAGAAAACTCGAGCTCGCAGAGGTACGAAGTAGCAAAGGGAATAAGAACTCTTGAACTCTGATACTAATCCAGGAGATTAATTTCTTCTCTGTGTCGAGAAGAGCTCTCTGTTGTCAGTAGATAACTCAATCAGCTGTTCGTGAAGTCGTGAACTTAAGACTGACTCTGTCCACGCTCGTGTGCAGAAATGACTTAGAACCCATCTAAAAGCTATATTTTCTTCGTAAGGAATATAATCAGTAATTACTAATCAGTAACCTGGCTATGAAGTGATTTCAAGTGAAAAGATACCAGCTTCGACAATGAGGCCTAGAGATTCTCTTGAAGACAGTCGTTTTGAATACGTACTAGAAACTAAGTCACAAAACTCATAAATAAGTGGAGAGTTTTCAAAGTTTCTATTTCAACTACAATTGTCCAAATGTTCAGTTTTCTTACAAAAATGTTTTTTTTGTCATGAACAAAAAGTAAATGCCTTGCCCTTTTAACTCAATATTTTGTTGATTAAAATGAGTAATGATGTCACCCCAAAATGCCAGCTAAAACAACGATTCCTGTGACATGAACAAGTATGTTGTTACCAGTCTGCAAAGATAACAGCATATCTCACCTGAGTTCAAACAATGTTTAAAACTTTCCCGCGATAAAGTCACCTAACTTCAGTGTGCAATAAGTGGGAATTGAAAAGCATCTATATCTTCTTCCTAAAGTTGCCAAATAATCGACATTATAAGGGTCGACTTCTAATAAATTTACAACATTAATTGCTTTATTAAAAACCTGGAGAAGTTCATTAGGCATTTTTTTATGCGAGTGCTTGGCGAAGTAAGACACCGTGGAGTGTGGTTCTTTTTTGCGTTTGGCATTACTGATTTTAGTTCTACAACTAAACCACTTTCTCATCTGATCAACCCTTTTGTGACTTGTTCCATCACTGCAAATTGCAATCCATTTTCCAATCTTATTTCAAGTTGGTTTGTAGGCTTCAAGAAGTATTCCCCAGTTGTGCGATCTGGCAATGGCTTACAGAACAAAGTATCTTTATCGATCGATCTGATTCGAATCGGATGAAACAAAATCATTTAACACAATGTGACATCAGTAAACTCATAGAATATAAATAAATTCAATGGTTTTTGTTATTTTTTACCCTATTGACCTATACCCGAATTCTATCAGTTATATCAGAAATACTCCGAGCTACTGTATCATTAGATCATTGTTTCCATTTTTCTTGTAGCTGCAGTACTTGCCATAGTGCATAACATACCAATTGCACTGGGTAGGAGAAGCTATTTAGCAATAGTGTGTAGTTTTGGAGTCTGCAAACAAGCGAATTGATATATCTTAAAAAGACTATTCACTACAATTATCCATGTTTGTACTCACTTGTTGATTCTGACGTACAAAAATTTTGCGCTGAAGAAACTCGATAAGTTTATTTTTTGCAGTTGGATTTGTTTTCATCCAACCGTTTCAGAAGGCTTCATACTTTCGGCAGATAACAATTCACAAAACCGCACACATTGTTGGTTGGTTTCCACATGATATAAATCCGAGCTTTAAGTAGGAATCATTATATTGTGGTATAACCCCTCTTCTGCCATTTAATTTAGATTTATCTTTACCGAGCCTGCTCCTCACACAATGTATACCTAGAAAGGTTTCTACCTATCACATATTTTTACTTCTACATGCTTGTACGGTGACGAAGAGGTGGGGAAAGCAGGAGGGGCCGAAGCGAAATACTTCAGAAAATTCGTTTTGTTGTGAGTGCGCATGGGATAACGTGGGTATCTCAAGGAATGATTAGGTACCTACGTAATTTACTTAAAAAAAACGCTCAGATATCAGAGAACTGAAACTTTGTAATTTATTTCCTTTCATTCATGAACATTTTGAAGGAAAAAATTACATATCTGCCGTGGTTTCACTGTAGTGATAACTAGACTTATAGAAAGGTTTTCGTTCTTGGCGTGATTCGATATAATGCAAAGAAAGTGGTTTGTTACATCTATTTACAAAGGGGATCTTCTTTCTTTCAGGTTAACGAATAGTATATATGCAGAGAATTGTTTTCAAACCAATTATTGTTAGACTAAAAGAAAGAGGTTGTTAATTTTTTGACTATCCGCCGGGTACACACTATGTCCTTCATGGGGACACATATTAACCTTTACACTTGACACTGACACAATTGCGAGCTTCTGGGTGTGTGGCCAGCAGACTCATAAGGCCTTTCGCGACAACGCGCATGCAAAAACACGAAAGACAAGGGAGAAACAACCATGCCTACAGCAGGACTAGAACCCGCAACCCTTAGGACAGAGGCGCTGAGTTCTGGCTACCTCGGCCATCACCTGACGGCTGACGTACTTGTACACTCTTTTAACCTAACTAATTAAGTTAAAGATTTATCAAAAGACTTTATCATTTCATTACTCCATTTTATTGTTAAAATTAAAAACAAATCTCGTTGTTGAGTGCTTTGAGTGATGTTAGTTCGTTAGTGTTGACGTCCACGAGCGGGGCGGGGGTGGTGGAGGGGCGGGGGCGTGTGGCGCGAGGCGTGCGTGGCGAGCGCGTGACAAACAACCAGCGCAGCGACGCGGGCGGCCTTGAACTCGCGCCGCGCCGCGCCTCCGTCTACATCCGAGCCACCACGCCACTCAACGTGGCATACCCTTATCGCCGCCGCACGTATCTTCCCTGATGCCCCCACACCACTTCATCACTCCGCTTCGTCTATCCATGCGCCTCTCTCTCCCTCCCAGCCCTTCGCCAACCCGTCCCTGGTTTAACCCCGCGCTGTTCCACACGGCGAAAGTGTGGTAAGTGGAGGCGGGCGCCGCGCCGACAAACGGGGAGTTGTTTGGTTGATCTCGTACACTTGACAATCGAACGCGCGTGGAAATTGGGAGTAGGGAGTTTGTGCACCCTCCAACATTAAAGCACTAACATCCACGCACGTTTTCTCGCGCCCTAGCTTTGCTAGTTGCGAGAGGTGTTGGGAGTTCGGTTATTTTGACGAAAGGAAATTTGTATCACATTTGTAGTTTGTTTATCGATACAAAATTGTTTCTATTGCACGGAATTGAACATTTCTTAATCAGATTTTGTGTACCACGCTCGTTTCTGTCATTTATTCTTAACTGATGTTGGCAAAGGAGTGGGGGTGGGTATTTCGGGGCTCAAGAAAACGTGCGCGTGTAAAACAGATCAGCGCGTGTGCAATTCAAGTTTGGCATCACTTTAGTGCATCTGACAAGAATGAGAAACACTGTGTTTTGACCAGGGGGAATATATGAAAGTGGTAGCCATTGATGGTCAAGTATTGATTAATTTTATTTACTAAAGTGATTCATCGGTGGGATACTATTGAAAGAATAATTCATTCTGATATAGTTTTCTTCAGGGATTACAACTTACGTAGTAGTAATATGTAATTATTAGAATCAGTAATTATGTAAATATTACCTTCGTATATACGTAATTACTATTGTAGAGAATTATACGTTTTACCGTCCATCGATTTTTCTGTATCAAAGACCCACAAATTCTGACTACATGTTGGATTAAATTCTGATTGTACATTGGGTAAGAGGAAGTAATTTACTTCCAAGACTTTACTTCCAAGCGCATTACGAGTTTCGCATCTCTTTCGTGCATCTGCGCATGAGCAGAAGATCGAGATTGTAGTCGATTCCAGTACGCTATGCAAAGCGTAACCGCAATTGACAGATTTGTCCATCTTCCGCACATGCGCAGTTTGAATTTCACATTACATTTTTATTTCTGTGCATGCGCAGAAGATCGGTAGTGCTGTCCGCTGTGCGCGCACAAACCCCCTTAGTGGGCAGCAATCGACTGCAATCTCGATCTTCTACGCGTGCGCAGATGCACAAAAGTATGGAGTTTCTGCACGCCATAGTAGGCAGCAACTAGATCTTCTGCGCATGCGCAGATGCACTAAAGTGATGCGAAACTTAAATTGCGCTTCCGCAGAAGATCGATAGCGCTTTAACGTCCGACGGTGCGCAAATTCCCTAATGATGCGAAACTTGAACTGCACATGCGCAGAAGATCGATAATGCGTTCGTTTGCTTTGAGGGTGTGCAAACTTCCGATTCCTTAATAGGGAGTTTGTGCACGCCATAGCTGACAACACTATCGATCTTCTGCGCATGGTTTCGTTTTCTGCAATAAATCTTTTTTATTCTGTTTGATTAAAAAAACACCTCCAGTTTTCAGTATTTTTAAAATTTTTGGGCTCCACGTATCTTGGTCGAAATCAGTCTTTCGGAATATTGGGAAGAATATATCTCTTTTCCATTGTGGAGATTTTCAGAGGGAAATTTTCCATAGTTTTTGAGAAAATACGGTTCGAACTATATTCATAATTTCATAATTTTTAGTTCCCATCAAAAACTTACGGATTTTTCAAAAACCATCATTTGAGATTTTTTAAGCTTATGTGTTAAGAAACACATTAAACAACGAAATATATCCATAATTCGACGTGACATATTTTTTAAAATTAAATGTGTGTATTTCTTTAAATCAAACGATAACAGTAAAATAGCGTTTATGATGCCTCATTCAGTACATTTATCAATATTAATACACAAAGTTTGAAGAAACAATTTGGAGTTATTTTTAAAACACGGCTCCTAATTTTTTTGTTGAACTTCTCGAATGGATTTGCACTGTTGCACTGTTTAAAATGACATAAATTTAATTTTTCTATATTCTTTTCTTTATTCAAAAATTATAAAAATTTATTTTTTTGGAATATCCCTTACGCCTTTAATATGACAATTTCCAGCGATTTGTAAACATTATTTCATTTGTGAGTGGGGGTGCTTTAAATGACTTCCAATAAGGTTTCTCGAAAACTCGGGCGGTTTTGCCTATTTTATTTCGCCTACCCCCTTTAGAAAGAAATTCTCTAATACGTGGTGTAGCCACCATGAATCCGTGTTTTGTGGGTCCTTGATATCGAAAAGTTAATTGACGGCAAAACGTCTGCTTGTCCGTTTGTGAACAACGCCAACGGCTAAACAATTCAGCCGATTTTGTCTAAAATTGATATTACCCGATCGATCTAACTGATGTCGCAGAACCTTCAATTTGAAATTGATATTTTTATTTTGGAAGGGACTTAACATGAAGCCCCTGATACATTTTCTAAATGCGGCGCCATCAATTTTGATCAAATTTTGTTGTTGGATAGTCTAAAGTGAGTTTAAGAGAATGGTGTCGGTCTCGTTTTGGTTAAAAACTCAGGTTTTTAATTAATAAAGACAATTTGAGGAAATTTTCGTAGGAGTGAAAACATATTGAGCATTTAGCATTTCATGCTCAGACAAGGAGTAACGTGCAGTGGCGAGTAACGTGGAGATAAATTTTGGGAGGGGAAATTAAAAATGTTTTGGTTCAATATTGATCATATATTAGAGATTTTGTAAAAATGTCGCAGGCTACACTCAGCTCATCCTGCGATACATTTTTTTCTTTTTAATTATTATCCAAAAGTATTCTGCTTCAAAATTTCGTGACTTAAAATTAATAGTGACCGAAAAATTTAAGGGGGGAATTTCCCTCATATCCCTCCCCGTGGATCCGCGCCTGAACGTGTAATTCGTGTTAAAACAAGCATTTTTAGAGAATATTACAATACTATATGATTTTCGATCTATTTCCATTTGTTTGCTAACGTTATCAGAATATTAGTAATGATTAACTTTTAATTATTTTTACTTTCTCGCATACTGCTTACGCAGAATGATGCTAAAAACTTTTTGGTAAAAAGCCTAATCAAGGAACAAAGCCGGACTTGAAATATAAAGGACGACAAGGCAATCGACAATGCAATTTGGAACATGGAACGTACAAGACATTAACACAAAATGCCTTCAAGTCTTCAAAGAGTTAAGCAGATTACATCTGGATGTGGCAGTCCTCACTGAAACAAAAAAGAAAGAACAGGGAAGTGAAATCCAAGAACAATATATTAATTTCTATAGTGGGGTAGATAAAAATCAAAGAGCGAAATGTGGTGTTTCTATCGCAGTCCATAACAAGTATAAAAAGTACATTACAAATTGAGAAGCTAGTTCTCCCAGAATAGTAAAAGTGAAAATAAAATTATTTAGTTTGTGTGTAGTAATTTTAGGAGTGTACGCCCCAACTGATGATGCTAATGTGTAACTTAAAGATGATTTTATTCAGAAATTGACTATGGCATTAAGTGAAATTACTGACAGGAAAGAAACTTTTATGATGGGCGACTTAAATGCATGAATTGGTAAAAAAGTAGGTGATAAGATAGTGGTGCCTCATGGGGAAGATACTCTTAATGATAATGGAGAATGTCTTATTGAAATCTGTAATCAGTTCTCTCTCCGTATTACAAATGGTTTGTTTCAACATCAAAATATACACAAAAAATGTGGTTTCAACCAAGAAGAAATTTATCAACAATTACATGGTGATAAAACAGCAAATGAAAACTAAAATCCTAGATACAAGGGCGTATAGAGAAGCAGATTCTGGCTCAGCTCACTTCCTATTAAGATCCTCTATCCTTTTCAAATATGTAAATTTTGTAAATGAAGATCATAGACAAGAAAATAGTATTCACAAACAGAATGTGTTTAATGTATGTAAGTTTCAGAATGCTTCAACAAGGTTTAAATACCAATTATACATAGCTCAAGGTATTAGTACTATGCCAGTGGGAAATGCCAGACAAATGTAACTAAATCTTGCACACATTAAAAAGAATTAAGAATGCGGAATTAACTATTGGCATTAAGGGAAAGGCACAGAAAAGGTGTGAATGATGGAATGAAGAACTTGACAAAATGGTTAAAGAAAAGAGAAAAGAGTTAAAGGTGATTGTCTACAGGATGTTATCAAGATAGATAAATATATGTAAAATGCAGAGTTGATATTAAAAGAAATGTGCCGAGAATAAAAAATAAACATCGGAGACATAGATGTAATGAAGTAAGTAAATTAATGGGGAGTTCAAGATCAAGAGAAGCATGGAAATTTGTCATTACAGTCCGGAAGAATAAAAAATGTATGCCGACAACCAAGTGGTCTTAGTCAGTGATGAGGATGATATCCACCACATGACTCGAAAATTAATTGAAGAATATGAAAAGTGGGGACTTGACTTTAACATATCAAAAACAAAATATATGGTAGTGAGAGGCAATGGTCAGGACATATTAACACATAGGGGTATAATTAAATGTGAAATGGAATTCAACTATCTGGGTATAGCTTTAATAAGTGATGGTCGTGATAGCAAAGATGTCCTGAACAAAACAAATGGAGGCAGGCAAGTTATAAAATCATGCTGTACATGCTGTTTTAGCACCAATAGTTTCCATAATGTTCTTTGAAGACAGATCTTGAAATAAAGGCATGTAAAACTTTTTGAAAATATGAGTAGTTTTAATGTAATTTTGTGCAAAATATAAGCAATTTTATTATTTTCTCAATTTTTTTCTCAAAAAACTGCTTGAAATTTTTTCTTTAAATTTTCTCCACGTGTGCGTCAAGGGATGGCAAAAAATATGGTACTAACCACATTCCCAGTAAATTCTCCGTACTTTCAAAAATTGCAATAAAAAAATGTTAACATTTCAAAACTACAAAATTGAAGATATATGTTTTTGCTCAAGACAAAGTGTTGTGAAAAATAATCCGATTAAATCAGGTTATGCCAGATTTTTTGAAGAAATGAGTAATTTTTGCATTATTTGTGAAGAAATTAATGCAATATCAACCAAAAAAAACCAAACAATAACACATTTTCTCGGAAACTACTCCAATTTTTTCCATGGATGGAAAAAGGGTCACTTCAAAGAATGGAAGAATGGTGCAGGTTCATTTTCTTTGAATCTTCTGAATTTTCGAAAATTGCAAATTAAAAACTAAAGTGAGAAAGCATGTAGTGTTTAGCACGACTAGTTTTCATCTCGTATGTATCGAAGGACCATGTAAAAACGGTGCTAGAACCATATTTGGCGAACTCACAGTATTGTTGAAAACTGTAAATTGTCAACACTGCAAAAGAACAATATTGAAGATTAAGATTTTTGTCATAAATTAAATCTGTTCTAAAATATCACTCTTTAAAATGGGACATGTACAACTTTTAGAAAAAACTAGTAGTTTTCATGCAATTTCCACTCTAATTTAAGGTATACAAAAAAATATTTTCATAAAAACAGCAACATTTTTTTTCTATGCATACACTCTTCATCAATCTTCAAAGAATGGCACAAGTTTTTTTTTTGGTTGAACTCTGAATTTTTGAAGATTATAAATTTAGAAATACTGCAAAAAAGGATGTGCTGTTGTGGCCCTTCTAGTTAAATATAATTTTGTGATAAAACTTAAGTAAGCTTCTTTTGTTAAGCATCTGCATATTAAGATGTGATATTTGGGAAATAATACGGTTTCCTATATGGAAGCAAATATGGTAATTCTATGTTTGAATGAATAGGTTTAAATGAAACAAAGTTAATTGTAATTATTTTAATTGCTAAAAAGCAGCATTTTATTTAACACACCCCACAAATTATGTCATTGTTCACAAACAAATATGAATCACAAATTACAAAATAACAGTTTAAAACTACATTACAATTTCTGTCCTGTAAAATAAAAAACAATTAAAATATATTTTTTTCTTTGAATTAAGAAAGAATAATTAAGAAAAGTTTATTCTTATGGACACAACATTACTGCTTCTGCAAATTCATTGATTCTAGATTAGAGTTCAACTGTTTAGACTACATCATTAACTGTAATGGTAGTTGTGTAGCTTTATATATCTATTTTATTACAAAATATTTATTGTAATTATGATTTTGAAGAGAAACAAAGTTATATTGGTCTTCTGATATCTTGAAATTGTTGTTTAGCCTATTCCAGAGGGTGATCCAAGAAGCCAATGGGATGCAATTCATTCCCCAGCAGTGTGAAGCCAAACAAACACTCCACTTAATGATGTGTCCCAACAAATGCTGATTTGAACCACTGATGAACAAGAATACAACAGTCTTCTGTCTACACTCAAAGCTATAGCCATACCCTTTTCTTCTTCTTCTTCTTCTTCTTCTTCTTCTTCTTCTTCTTCTTCTTCTTCTTCTTCTTTTCTCCCTCTCCTTCTTCTCTTTCACCTCCCTCTCTCTCTTCTTCTTAACATTTTATTTATTAGTGAACATCAACTTCACTGATGAACAAGAATATGTCTTCTGTATACCCTCAAAACTATAGCCCTACACTTTCATCTTCTTCACTTTTGAAGATGGATAGGTTGCCTACAAGTATGCAAATGTATATGTACATGCATATTCCTTCAAATATGGGTACACACAAGTAATAAACAAGTGTTTTTAAACAAGTTATTAAATCTTTGTTACAATCAAGAAAGATATAACGTAATATGGTCTTTTGAATTATTTCTTAACTATAATTTTAACTTTTTTACAAGAAGCAAATAAACACGATTGAATATCATATTCACAAATAAGATTGATTAATGTAAATCACATTTGAATCTAGAAAAATTCTGAGGAACATTACAAGTTTTAAAAAACTAATTACTAATCTTCCCTGTCACAAAATAAATTAAAAAATATCATAGCATCATATTTAAGTAGCATTACCACAAAAGAAAATCCTTTCTCAATTTATTCATATTCTGTTAGAGAACAACTTGGCCAAAGTTAATGAAAGTTTTCTTTGCCTTCTCTGAAGGAAATAAGTATCATTGTAATATTATCAAGGATACATGAAAAATGTACAAGAATATGGCTATATAAGTCTAGTTTTCAGTATCTGACACACATACACACAAAAATTGATGTATTACATAATATCCTCATGAGCATGTGCAGAAGGGGCAAAGGAGAAGTGGGTGGGCTGTGGACACCTGAAAATTTTGAAACGGCCTGTAGCTCCACAAAATTAAATAATATATTTCTGATAATAAGCTTCATCCCTAATAAAAAAGATTTAATGAAAAAATCATTTAAAACATACTCTGACAAAACCAAGTGGATGGACACTGTATGTTGTCCCTTAATCTATGATAAGTATTGATATGTCATTTGGTCAACAAACACAATACAGACCAATTGGTCTTTTTTGTACTACTTGTAAGCATCTTTGCATCAAAAAAGAGAGACAATTAATGCACTGCCTATTATTTCAGTATTAAAATATTTTCCAGGCACAAAGGCCCTGGTACCCAAACATGAATAAATCTTGTTTTCAAATAAAACAATAGAGAATAAAATGTATTTGAATAAGTTATTTGCTCGTTAATTAATATAGACTATTTATGAAATTACACAGGCAATTTTTTATTTTTATTTTGGAAGAACCTATTTTAAGTGCCTAATTAGATTTTAGCACCTGAGAGGAATTACATGTTTGGATAAAAAAGAAACACCAAAATCAGAAAACAACTCAAAGCAAAAAATATAGTGGATGACAGTGAAGAAAACCAGCAGAGATTGCTTTCACATGTGCGGAGAATGCAAGCAAAGAGATTTCTGAAAGCAGTTTTAAAGTATAAACCCGTAGGGCAATGAAATATAGGAAGACCCAAAAAAAAAGATGGATTGCTCAGGAACATCTGGAGGAATAATCTTCAGATCTAGCAGGTTTATTCATGGATCTTTCAAAGGCATTTGATAGTGTATCTCATGAGAAACTGCTGGCAAAACTTGATTATTATGGAAGATATTCCAAGCTCATCTGATTTCTCTGTAATTTCTTATGCAGATGACACATAAGTAGTGGGCAAAATCTTTGACATCTGGAAGCTAATCTGACTGAATCATTAAAATCAATTAAAAGATATTTGTCCATAAATGAATTGAAATTAAACCTTATAAAACTATATTAATCAACTTCAAGTTTCATCACAGTCACCAACACCAAAACATAAAAGTGGAAGTAGACTATGAATCAGTGAACCAAACTGATTGTCATAAGTTCTCAAGAATATTCATAGATCAAAACCTAATGTATAACAAACAAGTTGACACATTTTGTGATAAACTCTAATATTCTAATAATAACTCTTGAGATACCTGGAAATTGATGCACTTATTTCAGTATATTATGGGACAATCTTCTCTCAATTTCAATACGTCATTGAAATTTGGGGTGGCAAAACACAAAAAAATATGGATAGATTAATGGTCCTACAAAAGATATGTATAAGAAACATTTTTAAACTGAATCCCAGTTGGTCCTGTAAATATTTCTTTATTAAATATGAATTACTCACTGTTGTAGCACTCTACTCTTACAAAGTAATATTGCTATTGAGAAATAATCAAAATCAATATTTTGTGAGCAATAAAGAGATACATAACCACCATACTAGAGGACATAGTGACTACCACAGGATATACACTTGCAAGTCTTCAACAAAAATCCTTTCTGCATTGCTGCACAGCTCTTTAATAAACTCCCAGTTAAAATAAAAACTAGTGATGATAAATACTTCAAAACACTGCCTAAACATCATCTTATTAGTGTGTGTTCATACAAGATATCTGAATTGCTTTAACTTTCTGTAATTAAAAACCATGTACCTCTACAAGAGTGACCACTCATTGTTAGTTAAACCTGTCATCATTCAGTCCAATAAGGCAATGCACTATTCAGTAATGTAGTAAATAATGTAATTATAAGTCAAGATATTTTTATTAATGTAATTATTATCATTAATCATACACCTAATGTATTAAATTTATTGTAAGTTATTTAAACTGCTATTGTAAGACAAGGGAATTACTTACTCTAATTGTAAGCTATTTGCTACTATCATAATCTACTAGTTTATTGTTAATGTTATTTGTTATGTGTTAATGAGGGTTTGTATAGTTTAAAATGTAATTTACCTTAATATTTATTATGAGCAATTGCATTATTATTCATGTAATTCATTGAGTAAATAATTTGCATTATTACTGTAAATTATGTAATCGAATGTAACTCATTATAATTTAAATTAATGTAATGTAATATATTAATCAATTAGGTATATTTTTATCATGTAATTTAGAAAGATAATGTAAAATTATTACATTATTATTGAAAGTTAATGAAATTAACTCACTGTAATTTTAATTATTTCTAGACTGACTTTTCTTGATACTTTACATAAGTTTATAAGCAATAAAAAATTATAATAATTTATTATTATTATTATTATTATTGTTGTTGTTGTTGTTGTTGTTGTTATTATTATTATTATTATTATTATTATTATTATTATTATTATTATTATCTACAATCCAGGAATAGACACTAGACCTACTATCCTGCTGTTCATGATGATGATTAGATTTTAGAGTTGAAATATCTAAAGACTGATATATCTTTAATCTTCGTGTAATCATCTACAAATAATTTTATTTATTTGCGAGATGAATATGCCATATGTAAATTAAATAGTTAAACAGAAAATGGGGCTCAAAAATATAGCTGAGATCTCTTGTTTTTGATTAATCTGCACATCTGCACATATGAATATTATGCTATTGCCTTACTTCAATAAAATTATTCCACTTATATTACTAGATATCAAAATAGTTATTTATGATATGAGTGGTAAAAGTGACATTTTATGTTGCTAGCAGGAAAATGTGATATGAAGCCAACAGGCCAAGTGGTGCAATCTTAGTGGCAAAATAAAATATCTTTTACTATGTGTGTCATACACTAATTTTTACACACCATTATTGACTTTCATGTTATTTTAATTCAAGTACACAAATCACTTAATGATACATCAAAAGTCAGTAGTAGATGATGCGAACAGATGAAAGTTCAGTCACAATTGCTCAATGCGGAACATGTATAATACGGAAATGTGTCTAATGTGAACATAAATCACGTTCGAACCACACATAAATTCTACAGTATTATGTTCCATAATGCGGAATCTTGTCTCTTACAAAAAAATATTGCTCCCTTGAGATTCCACATTCAGCAAATTTTACTGTACTTTGTTTTCACACAATTCCCACAACTTCTTTGTCGCATTCACAATTTTATCTAAACATTTGAACTTCATCTCACTTTTAGCACTAGTGCTAAAAATTAAACTTTTAGCACACTACACATACCCTGAAAGAACCCCTTTCCCTTTCACTACTGTTTGTATATAAACAAACTTTTAAGAATATTGTATTTTAAAATACAGAAGAATTTATTTTATTTAAATTGTAGTGAGAGCAAAAATACACATTAGAAAGAAATCTTAGGAAGGTTTCTTAGAACTAGTGTAACATTAGAATTCTATAGTAGTTCCCTTACAGAATTTGTCCACACTTGTATGAAAAAAATGTTTAATGAAATATTTATTTATATTTTAAATTTATTAATGAAATTTATCATCCCACTGAATAGACTGTAAGCTTGCTCCAAAAAACTCTGACACTCCACGTATCATCCATTAAATAATTTTGTTTTGCTCAGGAAGGACCCTTTCAAATTTTCTGCAAGGGAATCTTTTAGTCTTGAGGTTCTTTTACATGTTGTGAATATGAAACATAAAATTGACTAATTTACTTCCCTTCTTAAGAAAGAGGTCTTTATAACTTACTATGTACAAAAATAGTATAACAACTAATCAGCAATCCAGCAAATATTTTTGTTTTCTGGTTGTGTGTGTGTATGTATCATAGTCATTTGTTAAATGCCAAACATATTTGTTATTTATTGAAAATGTTTGTAGTGTAAGTATAATACTATGGAATATTATTATTTAAATAATTACATAATTCTAACAAATAAATATTTAAATAAATTTTGGCAAATAAAGAAGGTAACCATTGTTTTTCTCTAGGTCTTTTGGCAAGGGGGAGGGCACTGCAATGTCCCCCTGGATCTGCCACTGCAACTAATTCATTTTTTTTTGTTTTGTGAAGCATTTTCAGCCTTGAGTTCTGCTTCTATTTCCAATGCACGAGCTTTCCGTTTTCCTATTGGTGTTTTTGAAAACCATTGAATAAATGCTTCTTCTTCTTCCTTGTAAATGGGATCGTATTTGCACAATACATTAATGAGCTCAACATGAGTGAGAGGATGGACCTGAAGTTGTAAAACCCGTTTACAAGTCATCACTTCTTTAATGACTTTCAAAATATTACCAACTGTGTATCCATCTGATATTTTTGCCATAGCCGCAGTGTCAAACTGACGATTTACACTACTGAACTGAAACAATTGTTCTTTCCATATTAGAGATAAACTACCATAATCAGGACGAGGGATCATTATGAATTTATTGTACGTCTGGGCAAGGGATTTCTGATCACAATCCCAAGGGCAATGAGATACACCAATCAACATAATTTGATCTTCAGGTCCTATTCCTTTAACAATCTTTGGTAAATCTTTCTTCAGTCTTTTGGGATCAGTTTTATCAGTTTTGGGAACTTTTTTCATAAATGGTTTCTCAGCACCATCCATATAAATAATAGCTGGTTGCAAAAGTCTTGACACCTTGTTAACTAAATGAACCAACATAATCAAACCTGACTTTCCAGGATATTTACCAACGATATTAGCAGGAGATAAGTCAAAAAGGACTGCTCCAATTTCAGTACATATTGCGTGTACTAACATGTCCTTGCCACTTCCATGAGAACCAGTAATGAGGAGAGATTTAACAAGAGGAGCCATTTGGTGTATAGTGTTGGATCCCAAAGGCAACACACAATATTCAAGAATTACTTGACGGAGGTCTCCTAAACAAGG
Organism: Gryllus bimaculatus; assembly: GCA_017312745.1. Classification (NCBI taxonomy): domain Eukaryota; kingdom Metazoa; phylum Arthropoda; class Insecta; order Orthoptera; family Gryllidae; genus Gryllus; species Gryllus bimaculatus. The sequence continues at coordinate 211,785 of BOPP01000281.1, forward strand.
CAAAGGATCTTTTCCAAGTTGCCGTAGGTCATGTGCAGCATAAGAATATTCTCCCCGAAATGCTGAGAGTGGTACTTCTGAATATTTCTTTATTATGCCATTTGTCACCAATTCTTCAAATAAAGATTCAAGAGTTCTATCAGGAGTTAAGTCTTTTTCTTTCTTCTTCTTGCTTTTTTTTCCACCTCTTCCTTTCTTCTTAGCACTTTTTCTTACCTTCTTTCCTTTACGAGCTCGATCTCGATCCAATGCTGCTTGAAGTACTTCTAGCTCCTTTCGAAGCAACTGATCCACAATTCTCCTTAATTCTGCTTCTACTTCAATGCTTTTTTCTGCTTTAATCATGTCCATGTCTGCTTCTTGAAAAGGATTGTCTGTTTCATCCCTGTATTTCCAAACATCTTGATATTCTTCAGCTGAATGAAGCATATCCATTAGGAAATTTGAGGGTTGCATCTTAAAACCAAGTTCATCTTCTTCTTCACATTTTTTTGTCTTTCCTTCTTCTTCTTTATCTTTCTTGCTTTTTTTACTTCTTCCAGAGGATAAAGTAGTGGACTTGCTTATTGTGCTCTCTGCTCCTGTGCGGGAAAAAATCAAGGCTGATCCTCCTGATTCTTCAGAGGGAATTTCAGGAAATTTGCCAGTTGCCTGCTCATACTGAATAAACCAATTACGAACTTCATCAGCAATTTCTTCTTTCATTGCTCCTCCACGATTCCTTAGAATTCTTTCTTTCTCAATAATTAGGGCTTGTTCAAATTGTTCTTGATATTCCTTTTGAACTCGATGTCTAACTTTCACCACTTCTTCAGCCTTTTGTCGAGCATCTGTCACAGTATATGTAGGCTGAAGCATTCCAATGAGTAACATTTCCTCAATTTTACGGCGTCTCATCTTACGACGTGTATTGTACCCACGCCAAACTTTCTGAATTAATCGAGCAGCAAAAGCTCCATCAACCTGTTTTCCTTCCGATGGTTCGACTTTGCTTTTCTCTTTCATTAATTTGATTTCTCTCATAAATTGAGCTCGTAATCGACCTTGGCGAGCTCTTTCATGAATCTGAATTATTGTGACAGCTTGTTCTAGTGTCAACTCTTTTTCAATTACTTCTTCTTCATAATACCCTAATTTTTTTAAGATATCTGTTATTGTTTTCCTTCTCTTAACAATTTCTGCCTCTCTTTCTCGTTTGTAATATGCCGGAACATTAACTTCTACTTCCTTAGGAGATAATTTTAATTTACATAGAATATCATCATTATAACTAAATTCAGACAAATCAAGATTCACTAATTCATGTTTTAATTCAAGTATTCGGCCAATTGTGGCATCCAACAATTTTTTTATTACTAATCTCTTTTGAGGATGTACAATTTGATCATAACACTGATCTAAATTGTTCATTGCTATGATATACTTATAATACAATTCAACCACTTGTGACTGTGCTAACTTTTTGTCCTTCTGAGGTTTTTCACCAGCTAGAAAAGTATCAAATTGTGAAGCCTCATCAAGAATATCATGAGTTTCTCTGCAAAGTTTATCATAAGTTTCATGAGACATTGTGAATAATTATAAACCTGAAAAATAATATTAACAAAAATGATTCTGCAAGCTTCCTTAAGTTGGTACAGGTTGAACAAAGTAATATAAAAAAGGTGAAATAATAATCTTCACTGAATCAAGTTACTCTATGAATATAAATTCAAACATTCAGTGACTCTTGAGGAATAAATACAACTTTAAAATATACTAATTTGAACTGAAAATGCTTATTTTATATTTAAATTTAGAATTACTGCACATGTGAGAAGACATTTACATATATTTCAATAATTAGACATTGATCACAGAACATAATCTCTATGCACTAAAATTCAATCAGAATGAAAATGAACTTTTATAGTTAATCTTTATCTCCATTGCAGTGTAATGTCGCTCACAATTGTTAGAAAACACATTAATCTCAATTTTAACTTCATAAAAAACTAGGCATTCTCAAACCCCTTATCTTCTTTGCATATACTATTGGAAAACTACACACTAGCAATTAGCAACGACACAATTAGAATGGTTGTCATGGTAACCACTGAACTGATTTGTGAACCATGGTAACCACTGAAAAACTGGGAATTAGCTAAGATAGTTTAACACATCATAGTTTACATCATAGAAAGAACATTTCAGAAACTAAAATTTGCAAAATTAGTATTACAATGATTTAAAAACAAATGTCAGTGTATAATATTACTATTTAATTACGTAACAAATAATATATATTCATTGAAAAAGAGAGGAAAAAATATTATTCATTCACTTACTAATATACCAAGTTTAGAAAATGAATTAAAAGACAACATATAAATCATATGTTATTATGCAATACAATATATTTCATTTATTTATACTCCTTCAATTAATTTTTATTTGCCGCCGAATTAGCATCAAGTGTTTTTGTTCAGCGTGAGTATGATATAATATGATGGACATCACTCGTTAGATCAATATTAAACTATTTTTCTCCGAGTTAATCTAAAATACGACCCAGGCAGAACTCAACTCCCGAGTAATTAAAAGAGGTTGGAATACCTATGCTTACATATTTAATTTTATTCCTGTTAACCAAGACACCATATACTCTTTGTTATAAGTGAATTTTTTTTTCGGCTTAGCCGAAGGTTTGGGTGATTTTGTAGTTTGTGTTGCAGCTCGCACGCATTTCGCGTTTCACTGCTAATAAGTGGCTGGAGGTTCGCGTCGGACCTTAGTCAATAACCAAATCTTTTGGCTTTTGTTTGGCATTACGCGCTCAAAATATCAGAGGGGAGTGCATGCTTGTCTTCTTTATCCTATAGTGAGGACGTGTAGAGGTAATTACTTTAGAGTTGACGGAGCTTCGTTGATGCTTGACGCCTTGTTAAACGAAAGCCGTCTCCAGTGATTATATTTCGCCGTGATTAAATTTCGCTCCGTGTTTTTAATACCAACCAGTACCAACAATCCAAAAGTGTTCTATACTCAGATGAACGTACGGAAAATTGACAGCATTCTGTTGAAACACAGTTATCGAATTGCAAATGTTGTTACAATTTAATTTTTAATATCGGAGTTTTTGAGTAGATAATAGGGTCGCAGCTGATTAAATCAATTCGCCTTACGTTTTAATCGGAGTACAAATTACTTTTTATTTCTATAAGGTTGGCTGCCATGTTTTGGTTGGTTCCGAATTCACTGTGCTCAGCAGAATCCAAATATTCGTTGTATTCGTTTCTCATGTGTATATGAAGTTGAGCGCATAGGTCAATGGTTTCAATTTATCGAAAAAAATGTATGTTATTTTGCGTTTACCTACTTATTAATTTAAATTTTTCTCTTTCTGTTTATTCGAAACAATGTTTGACCGATAACCTTCGACCCACGTGATATACCAAGTGACTTGCAGTCGACCAGAAAATACCGAATTATACTGTTCGAAGAGTTCAGAGAAAATTCAGAACAATGTTGAAAAACATAGTTGGATTGGTGACGGGTGGTGCATCAGGACTCGGGTTAGCTACCGTTCAGCGCATTGTTAGAGAAGGTGGGCGTGCAGTAATCTGCGACTTGCCAAATTCTAAAGGAAATGATGAAGCCAAGAAGCTAGGAAATCAAGCTGTATTTGTGCCCGTAGATGTCACTTCAGAGGATGAAGTTAAAACTGCTTTGCAAGTTACAAAAGATACGTTTGGATACTTGAATGTTGCTGTTAATTGTGCCGGTATTGGAGTGGCCTTCAAAACATACAATTTTAATAAAGAATTACCTCATAAATTGGAAGATTTCAGTCGTGTTCTTATGATAAATACAGTAGGCACATTTAATGTTACACGTTTAGCAGTAGGTTTAATCGGTAAGAATGAGCCAAACAAAGATGGTGAACGAGGAGTTGTGGTAAACACAGCTAGTGTTGCTGCATTTGATGGACAAATGGGACAGGCAGCTTATGCTGCAAGTAAAGGAGCCATTGTTTCTATGACTTTACCTCTTGCCCGAGATCTGGCATCTCAAGGAATTCGTGTCTGTACAATTGCTCCTGGACTGTTTGACACTCCGTTGCTTCAAGCTCTCCCAGATAAGGTGCGAAGTTTTCTTGCAAGGACTATTCCATTTCCACCAAGACTAGGAGATCCAGATGAGTATGCTCTTCTGGTTCAGTCAATCATTGTAAATCCTCTATTAAATGGAGAAGTAATTCGTTTGGATGGTGCCTTGAGAATGCAAGCTTAGTTAAAATATATTGGAAGTTGAAAGGGTACTTGTTAACCATATACAAATTTGTTTCGTCAATTATTCTTTGTACACTTAATGAAATCTGGACGGATTTGTATATTTTTTAGCGTTGCCAATAAATTTCATTTCACCTTATTTATAATTTTTGTTTTGTCTGCTAATGTTAAGTTAAGCACAGAATTATTTATCAAAAATTTCAATTTTGAATGAAATGAAAACAAAAACCTAGTTACTAAAGGAATGCTGGTGCAAAAATTAAAAGCATTCCAAGATCCTAGCGGTTCCCATGGAATCTAAAATCACATGTGCTACTATTTCCTTTGTGGAAACAGAAAATATGATGCTGATTAAATAATTTCTTGATTCATATTGGCAGTGACTTTAAGGACTTAGTGTTAGAAGAATATTATATTATATGAATTGTTAAAATGTCATTGCAAAAAAGGTGAACCTTTTTTAATAATTATTTGCACTTTTTGAAATTCCCATTTTGTTCCTTGGTTTTGCTTTTGAATATGCTATTCATGAAATATTAATGTGCTTTAATAATCGTACTGTGAGAAAATATTATTTGTTCAAAACCTTTTTAAAAATTACAAACTCTGATGTTGGTAGTGGAGATGACAAAATCCACGTTTAATTACTTGCTGAACAAAAGAACCTACTTGAAGTGGAATATTATCAGTAGAGAATGAAGTAAAGTTGACTCCTGCCAAAAGTTCATCACCTGGATAATGTTAAATACAAATGAATGACGAGGAGGGTTAGTACACAAGTAGTTTGGGTATTAATAATAATAAATTGGTTACATAAATACAGCATATGCCATTATGATATGTCAGGATTTGTGTATAATCATACAAACGTGCAAAACAGGTATTTCTAAAAATTAAATGCAAGACAAATTAAAATTCAATTCAATTCAATTCTTGTACTAAACTCACTATAGTGGAATGCCTATTAATTTTACAGATGGTAGTGTAAAAAGATTTTAAAAAAAACAACAATAATAAAAGGGGGAAAAAAGTCTTCATAGGAGATTTGTGCCTATGCTGGGTCTGTCCTTTATATCCAACAACCAGTTGGGGGAGGGGTGCAGAGGTTAAAAACACCTACAGAAAATGAAAAAAAATTTAAGTACAATTTTATATTGTTGTAGATGTATGATTTTTATGACGTATATATTATTTTGTAATGTAGAATTTAACAGGAAAACTTTCAGTTTATTTTTGAATTTGTGTATAGGGTTTAGACTTTTAAATTCACTAGGGAGTTTGTAATATAAGATTTGTTCCAGCAAACAATCACGGACAGTTTTACGAACTCTCACTCAGCGCATGCCAGGGCTGGTTCACTCAATGTAAAATACTCTCCGGTTAAAAGGCGGGGGACTAAGTTTGTTTCCTCAGTCACGGGCCCGGTGCAGATAGCGCAGCTGTTGCGTTTTGGCGCGCATTTTCAAAGTAAGTTTGTGCGAATTCATTGTGGTGCGTGTAGGGATTATCCAAGAATATTATCTGCTTTTCTTATGATTCAGATTAACTTGATTTAAATAATATTTTAAAATATTGTATTATATGTTTTTACTTAAAACCAAAATTGTAAAGTGATTTATTTATTCTTAATTAGCAGAAAAAAATGAAAACATTAAGTTTTAAATTGATCATTACCTTATTGTTTTAGTTTTTTTCTTTTCCCAAATAGATACTATACATTTGAGGGATCTGGTGCAATACCGCCCTAACCCACAAAATCTTTAAATTTGAGTACTTATAGTTTCATGCTCTTAAAACACTTCTCATGTGTTCGCATTATCGAATAAGCTTGTAGCACAACCTATTAGCATGGTTCAGAAAAATGACATTCTTCGTCCAACAAAATGTTACCATCTTTTCTGTAATATTACCTGAATCAAAAAACCTCTTACTGTTAAAAACAACTGATTTCATAAAAAAACTTACAACAATATTAGACAGTTTTTGAAATATTAAAGTATATTTAATAGTTGTCCTGTCCGTTCCCTCTTAAATGGTATTTTATCAATATACACAAGCAAAAAGGTTAATATTATTAAAATTAGTAAGATTAAATACTGTGTTTATTAGTTTTAACAATATTAATTTTATTCTTAAGTAAGTATCAATAAAATTTCATTTTTATTAATGCTCATCTTCTCTAAAAGGTTATATTTTATGTGGCATTAGCAAACATTTTACTCCAAATCTAGAATTACAAATATGCTTGAAGATTTAACGTGTTTTTCTTAAACTAACTCGGTGTGTGTATTGTTCCTAAATTTGTTATTATCTACAGACAATGAAATGCTGGATAAAAACTATTATATCATCCAAGTCCATTAGTAAATAACTACGACAAATTGTTTATTCTTCATTTCATAAGCATGCTCATTTTAATGTATATTACATAGTATTTTTTTTGAGAAATAGTTCAATTATATGAAAAAGTTTATAAGAAATATGATTATTATTTGTATAAACTGTGCAATTGATTAAAGTCTTCAACTGTATAACTTATTTTTTCAAATATTACAAATAATAAATATTAATTTTAAAAAAATCAATGATTTAAGTTATCATTTGATGTAAATCATGATTGAAATCATACCAGCCTTAAGTTTTGGTGACATTTTTTAGCCAAAAATAGAATTGTAATTTTGATACAATATCATTCATTGATTCAGTGACTATTTTGGGTAAGTCTTTGAAAACCAAGGAAAATGAAACAAATGTATAAATTATACTAGTTTTATGTTTGGCAAGTTGATTCGTCTTCTAGTTAGTAATAACATACCAGTAAATATGCTTAGTGTTCTGGGATTAAAGAGGGAATTTGCATTGTTTGCAAAATAAATCTTTTATGAAATGAAAATTTGTGGAAGATATAGCAATTTTAATTTGGCCTGTTTCCCCCAAGTTTTAGGCAATCTTAACTTTAAAATAAACAATTGGCACAGATATCTTCTGTTTAGGCTGCAATACAAGATTTTTCATTTTCTATAGCTATCTGATTGGTCACTGCACATCATGACAATATTTCCACAAAGTCCACACAAAAACTATCCTCATTGAAACCTACACATGGGCAGAACAATACTGAATTGTGCATGATCTGGGCTGGTATGCCCCGGGAAGACCACGACAAGATGGTCGAAACGTCGGCAACATAGTCTTCAACGCGGCGTCACCCGGACAGCTCAGATCACGCACATGACTCTGGCCGCGGAAGCCTACGACTTCACAATACTGAATTGTTACCGATGACAGAATTTTGACGGTATATGTAGAAAAATTGGATTATATTTTTACTATGACTTTCAATAATATTATTACAGGATTTATTGTTCATATGTTCAGTTCTTGTCTGGACGTCGTAGCGAGCGGACGTGTCTTGGGGATTCGTCTCTGTTCTTTTCCAAGGGGGTAAAGAGATAATGGGCTGCGACCTGCAGGCGTACCGGCCCGCATCGGCGGCTGCCGCGCCGCGTGGGCGTGCGTGCTGAGAAAGGGGTTAGCGTTCCTGCTCCTTCTCTGGACGCCTTTGCGTTGCTTATTATAGCACATTAATTAATTATTGGTGGCGCCGAAATGAATCCTGGCCCGGTGTCCACGCGACGCGGCGCACCAGTAGACGTTTTGTGGAGGTGTGTCGAGTGTTGTAACGGCGTAGGTGGTCTGCCGCGATGAACTGGCGCGTCCTTCGACAGGAGTTCCTGAAGGTAACGGCGAAGCTGGCTGCAACTCAAAAGGAGCTGCAAAATCTGAGGGTAGCCACAAGAGTGCCTGAGGTGGAGAGGGCAAGCAGAGTCCGCAACGGAAGTTTGCGGAAGGAAGCAAGGAATGCAAGATCATCAGCTGGATATCATCAGCTGGAGCATCAATACAGGAATCGCTCTACTCCGGGAGTGGAAGGGATGTCATTTATGCGCAGGGAAAAAGGAGTGGGGAGAGAACGGCGACCTGTGGGACGCCGGCTTGGATGGGATAGTTGCGGGATTTTGTTTAGTAATATTGGACGTAAAAGGATCGGTGGGTGAGGTAGCTTTGGAGTAGAGAGTGGACGTGGTCAGGGATGTGGGGACGAATTTTTGCTAGGAGGATTGGATGGGATATGGTGTCATAAGTTTGGGTAAGATCTGTAAGAATAGTGGGGATTTCTTTGCAGTCTTGGAGGGGGATGGCTATAGATAGGGTTAGATTAAGTTTTTGAAGGGCCGCTGAGCTACCTTTGTGGAAGCCGAATTGAGATTGGTCAATGATTGGGTCGATTACTTTTTCAAATATTTTGCTTAGAATTGAAAGAAGGCTTATGGGTCTGTAGTTAGTGAGGTGCCGATGAGCTTTGCCAGGTTTAGGAATCATGGACACACGGGCTGTTTTTCAGACTGAGGAGAAGTAAGAGAGTTTGAAACAGGAGTTGAGGATGAGGGTAATGATGTCTATAGCATTCTTTGGAAGGTTGCGGAGTTGGGTGGGACGTATACCATCGGGTACGGGGGCTTTTGATTGATGTCATTGTCAGTATCTGTCTAGTTTCCGTATAGTTATTCAAGGTAGTTTGCTGGTTGAGGGTATTGTAGGGGTTCTCGAGGCGTTTAGAAGTACATTTTGAGGAATTGGAATATTGGGGTGGCGTAAACGGTCGGCCAGGGCTTGGGCGAAGGTGGCTGCAATAGTTTCGGGGTCAAAAGATAGGGAGTTTTGGTTTGTGTAAAGGGCGAAACTCGGATTGGGGTATCTTGTACTGCCTTAATTTGTGAATGTTATTGGGGATACTCTTGTCATTAAGTAAGTCGTTGTATTTGTTCGTTTCGTAATTCTGTAGAAGTGAGTGAACATGTCTTTGAGTCTGTTTTAGAAGTTTTTTGTTCTCGTCTCGTCTGTGTTTGTAGAATCGTCGCTGTATTTGTCTCTTCAGTCTGATAGTATTATTTCGTCGGGGAGAGTAAGGTGTAGTTGCTTGTTGTGAGTGCTGGTTCGTTTGTAGGTGCGAAGTATATGGTGGTTCAGATGTTCAATGGATTTATCTATGGAAGCTATTGTTGGGAGGTTGGCTGAGACGTGGATCTTTTTGGATAGGATATGTATGTAGGATGTCCTGTTGGTGTTGTGGATGGTTGGCGGTTTTGGGTAAATGTAGGTAGTTGTGGATGAGGAGGTGAATATTATTGGGAAGTGGTCGGAAAAGTTATAGAGGTGACATTTGGGATTGGGGACATGTGGTGACATGTAGTTGGGTGGAGTTCAGGACGAAGTCGAGGATATCGTGAGGGTTTCCGTTAAATATGTGTGGGTTCAGGGGGACATTTGATGTGGATTTGGGTTGTTGTTCAGGAAGTCTTCAAGTCTCAGTCTAGCTATGTTACTAGACGAATCCGGTGAATTTTGAGTTGACATCGCCTGCAAGAATAAAGGGTTGGTGTAGATTGTTAAGGATATTTAAATCAGATGTAAGAAACGAGGAATAAGGTCTTTTGTAGGCTGGGATGATAATTATGGGAGTGGTGGGGGTTCCAAGTAGGATGGCAGTGCATTCTAGGGCTGTGAATTGAAGAACTTGGTAAGGAGTGTGCGCGAGGGATCGTCGGATGAGGATGGCCGTACCGCCTCCGGGGGCAAAGGTTCTGTCATTTCGGTAAGTGAGATAGTTTTGGATGGCGAAGGAGTTGGAAAGTATCAGCATTGTGTCTTGAAGAAGTAGGATCCCGATGGATTAGTATTTTAGGACCTAGGCGAGGATGGTTTTTTTCTGGACTTAACCGCCACGTGCGTTCCACGAGGAAAAGGATAGGATTCAGGCTGGGGGAGACATTCATTTAGTATTTCTACAAGTTTAATGCCTGCGGTTATTAATTTTTGAGGATGCCCTCTGGGCCGTTCAGGATGTTTATGAAGAGTGTTAGGTGGGGCAGAAGTTTTTTAAGGGTTGGTGATTGGAGAAATGGGAAGTGTTCTTGGGTGGTTGTAAGTTATAGGTTCGGATTGGGCTGGTTGAGGTCGGAGGCAGAGGAGTAGGATTTGTTTAATTGTGTGAGGGGGTGGGAAGGACTTTGAGGACATGTCGGGAGGAGGTGCTTGACTAGGGTTTTTTGTTTCTTGTTCTCTCGCTTCTTTAGCGTTGGTGAGGTATGGGCAGATAGGGTCGTAAGCTGGGTGGTTGCGGTTGCACTTGCAGCCGGTGGGTGTCAAAATGAGTGCGTTGGTCTAGGGATAAGGAGGGGCATTCTTCAGTAGAGTGGGATTTGGCACAAAGGACGCAGGTCATTGGTCGTCGACAGTATGTCCTAGTGTGGTTAAGTTTTTGAAAGCGTTTGCATTCTTGCGTGACACCTCGTATATACGGTAGAGTGGCTATTTTATGGTTGGTATCGTCTCTAGGTGTGGTGATATCAGCAGTTTTGGAAGAGGTCGTTATCTGCCATACCGCTTGGTTGGCAGCGTTAGCGTTGTATTCGTTGGCTCGAAATGTGGTCTTTAGGAGCTCCATTTCAGAGTCCAACGAATCTTTATCACACACTCTAGTTGCTCTGATGGCCAGAGTTTTCAAAACCCCCCGTTTAGTTGCCGGGTGTTTTGCCAGTGTCTTGAGTCCGGAATTCCTTTCCATCATTTTAACTATAAATAAATAAAAATAAATTGTAAAGAAGTGCGGGATTAGTAATACTTAAAAAACTAGAAAAGCAATAAAACGTAAAATAAAGCAGGGTCAAATTCCAATATCCAAAAGAAAAATCGTGAAGTCACCAAAAACGAAGAATCAAGAAAATGTAAAACAAAGTAGGGTCAAAATATATTGGGCAGAACATTAAACAACTATGCAGAAACCTGACGGAAACGAAAATTGCGTGTCGTCGAAGATCGGCGTTGGCGGGAACTCGGGGTCCGAAGTAGGAGAAGTGGGGAAGAGTGCACTAACTGTTTCGAACTGGTTTCAAACTAATCGGCAACCCTGCTGGAACGCACAACTCGCAATCACAATCGCTGACTGCTGCTGCTGAAACGGCCAATTCTAGACTGTGCGTGTGCGGACTAGTTCGGGAGTGTTTCGGCTGCTGGAACAAACATAGTGTAATGCCTTCTTTAAGGGTACTTTATTGAAAGAATGAAGTTTCACTGTGTGCGACATGCAGATTTTTTTGTCTAGCATCATAGTTATGAACTTATGTGTTTAGAGTAACAAAACCGTTGTTTCCCATAAGTGTCTTCTTTGTGAAGATTAATATTTCAAATATGGAGATGCAAGAGAGTGATAGTATTTGTATTTTTTTAAACAGTTGTTTGCAAGACTTGTGTTTGTGATTGTTATTGTTCTCAATATTCGTTTTTGAGATGATAAAAGTGTGAATACTTTCTGGGGAATTTCCCCAGAATATTATTCCGTATTTTAAGTGCGAATAAACAAATAGACCATTCGCAGTGTATCTAAGTTACAATCTGAGTTAAGGATGTATATGGCATAACATGACTTGGTAAGCTTGTTGTTTAGATCTATCATATGGGTGTTCCATTTTAGATCATCTGGAATAGTCATTCCAAGGAAAGTTGTTTTGGGTTTATTTTTACAGGCATGTTTTTATCGTAAATTGTGCTGGAGACTTTTCTTTAGAGAGTGGATTCCGAAAATTTAGGGATACAGTTTTACTGGTGTTTATGAAGAGTTTATTTTCCTGGAACCATTTTACTAGTGCCTCTAGGACTGTTTGTTTCTTTTTGTAGAGTGCGTTGGGTATTACTTTAATACTACTACTACTACTACTAACTAACTACTACTCTACTGTACTACTCTATACTCACTGACTCTTACTTGCTACTGCACTACACTTGGTCTTGGCGAGTGCGCCATGTCTAAACAGAGCCAAGAGGCCGTGTCGAACTGTCCCTTGCTTCACCTGCCTCTGGAACCGCCGGTTTGGCAATCACGCTCGGAGGCAGTGGGGCTGTCTTTTATTTCATGCCTTCTGTTTTGTCATGCTCCTATGCCCCCCCTCCACAACGTGGTGCTTTAAAGGGTTCAGGAGTGTACATCGTGGGTCCTCTTTGTCCGTTTCTCTTTTGTTCTTAGTATAGTAGACAGATAGTTCTAGTAATAGTAAGTAAGTCACGGCGAAGTCGGCGCAATTGCTAACCGAGCAAGAGGCCGTCGTCGAACTGCCCCTTCCTTACTGCCCTCGGAACAGCGCGTTTGGCATCACGTCGGAGCAGTGGGCGCTGTCCTTTTATTTCATGCCTTCTGTTTTTGTCATAGCTCCCTATGCCCCCCCTCGACCGTGGGTGATTAAGGGTTCAGGGTTACATCGTGGGTTCTTTTCGTCGTTTTCCTTTTGTTCTTTAGTATAGTAGACAGATAGTAACTTAGTATAGTAGTACAGTAACAGAGCGACAGTCGCGCAATGGCTAGACCGAGCAAGAGGCCGTGTCGAACTGCGCCTCTTAACGCCTCTCGGAACGCGCCGGTTTGGCATCACGTCGGAGGCATATGGGCTGTCTTTTATTTCAATGCCTTCTGTTTTTGTCATGCTCCCTATGCCCCCCTCAGCACGTGGTGGATTACGGGTTTCAGGAGTTGTACATCGTGGGTCTCTTTCGTCGTTTTCTTTTGGTTCTTAGTATAGTAGACAGATATGTGCTTATTTTTCTCCACTTGCTGTTACTTTCTGTCATTTTCGTTATAATGTTTTCTGCCGTTAGGTACTCTCCCAGTTGTAGATTTAGGTCGAATGTTTGTTTTTCCCATCTACTGCAGCGGAAAGCAGTGTATTCTGCTGTCTTTGACCTGGCAGCAGCGGCATAGGTCATCTAACGTTTTGCCTATTCTAAGCGTGTATACCCTAAAGTTACCATGTTCTGTGAAAAATTGTGCTGTATGGTAGTTTAGGTGCCCATCCCATTCGTTCTGCCATTTTTTGAAGTATTGTTCCCGGGTCTTCTCTTTTGTTGTCTTCCTCTCTTGCTTCATGTAATGTCTTTCTTTCCTGGGCCAGAATGTGTATTGGCATAAGTCATGCTAGAACCAATGCTGCTTCTGCGGAAACTGTTCTGTATGCACATACAATTCGCAGCACCATTTTCCGTTGCGTCCTGAAGAGTTTTGTCTTATTATATTTACTCTGTGCTGCTTCTGCCCGTATAGGTGCAGCATAGAGTAATATATTGTGCATTTCAGAGCTCAGTATTGTTCTCTTTCCTTGGCTGGGGCCTCCTGTATTTGGCATCAGTCTGAGTGCGTCAATTGTTCTTCCTGCCATTTCAGTTGCCACATTGACGTGGTGACCAAAAAAGTCTCTCATCTATTACCACCCCTATAATTAACTCCTTTCACCGTTTTGAATCTTGAAAAGAACAGTTTTGGGTCTTCGTTTTCCTGGCAAAAGAACGGCCTCCGTTTTGTGGTGTGCCAGGTTTGGGAGTTTTGTCTCATCCATGTGTTCACTATGCACAGGGTTGCATTTCCATTGAATGTAAGTTCTTCTGTCGCCTTTGCTGTAACTAAGATTGCTAGGACATCTGCGAACGCGATGAGTGTCGTCCCTTCGGGAGTTTTTGGTCGGAGGACTCCATCATGTAGTATGTTCCACGGGGTTGGACCCAGAACTGAGCACTGTGTCACCCTGCTGTCATTTCTAGTTCCTTGCCATTTCCGACAGCAATTGCTCTTTGGGATACGTACGCACCGATGATATTAAGAAGGCATCGTGCTATACCTTTTTCCTCCAACTCCCTCATTATTGCAGACCAAGGTGCACTGTTGAATGCGTTTTTTACATCCAGAGTATTAATGCACTCAGTCCTCGCTGTACTTCGGACATTATGGATAGCTCCATACGTCGATTTGTGTTGTCTGAAGCCATACTGCCTGTCGCGCAGTTCTTTCCTGTTCTATGACTTTCTTCTTTTAGTCTCCCTAATATCACGTGCTCGTACACTTTGCCGAGAGTAACCAGCAGACATATGGGTCTATAGCTTTTGAGCCTAAGGCGGTTCCGAAGCAAAGAAGGCAGCACACCAATTACTGTTACAGAAATGGCAACGAAGATGGGAAGAATCCAACTACGGAAAATGGACCAAGATATTGATCCTTCGACTGGACACTTGGGTACACCGAGAGCACGGTGAAGTTACCTACCACCTTACCCAGCTTCTTAGTGGTCATGGCTGCATTACAAAATACCTGCACAAAATGCAGAAAATAAGTAGCCCCAAATGCCTCTATTGAAGATGAGGCACCGTACAAGTGAGAAAGATGGGAAGAAGAAAGAATACGTTTGAAAAAAGAATTAAGCGCTAAACATATAACACTAGAAAATGTTACCCCTCTAATGCTGGGCAACGCCCAATCTTGGAATGCAGTATCAGCATTTGCGGAGTGCGTACTGAGACGAAAAAAATGTAACAGTGTTAACATAATAATTGATAGATGACAAGCACAAGAAAAATCTGGAGAAGCACTCAACCTACTACTACTACTGCTACTACTACTACTTCCACTACTACCACTACTCCTACTACTACCGCTACTACTCCTACTACTACTACTACTACTACTACTACTACTACTACTACTGTTCGTGCTGGTGCTCCTGCTGCTGCTGCAAAATATAATGTTCCAAAGGCAGAACTGAACAGGCAAATCCAAATTATCTAATTAATATTTAAACTAACACACACGTAGTAAATAAATGAAGCAAAATGACAGTTAGCAACATACAAACAGGCAACAGGCAAAATGAGACTTAAGTTATCCATGGTTAGCATGTTGAAAACTACAAGCGAATGTTGCTGCTTCCTTATCTAAATAAACAAATTTCTTACTAATAATAATAAAATAATCGTAATAATCATTATAATAACAATAATAATAATTAAAATTCAATGGTAGGTTGTTGAAGGACACATGGTAAAGAAGATGAAACAATAAAAGAAAGCAAAAAACAAAAAACAAAATTGATTTACAAATCAATTTCAAAAAATGTAATATGCAAAATGCAACAGTTAAAAAGACATTGCGTTTGATTAAGGTAACAAATAAACGTCATGTTTGAAGGCATCGGTAAAGTCTGTTTTTGTTAATAATTAGTTATTTTGTATCGTACACTCTTTTGTCTAGTGAACCAATCTTTTAGTTTCCTTTTCAAGTCTCTTTTGGATGCGACTTCTATCATTTCATCCGGCAGAGAATTGAGCAGTTTTGAAATAGCTGTTTTAAGCATTCTTTCTCCAAATTTGTTACAAGCCTATGGTAATATGAAATTGTGTTTATTTCTAGTTTTATAATTGTGCTCACTGATGTTTCTAAATTCCTCATTGAAAAAATTCCTTTGTAAATTTGAAATTCACATAATTTTCTAATGTAAAGAAAAGCGGTCATGGTTCCATAAACCGCTGCTTTTCGCTTTTCCCCAGGGTTACGTTTTTTATGTTCATTTTTTCATTGACGATTTTAATGAATTTGTTCTGCAAATTTTGAATGATATTTCCATGGGTTTTTGATGCAGATCCACATACTCCAATTCCGTATCCAATCAGAGGCTCTATTACTGAGAGGTAGACTAATTTAAACATTTTATATGATATACGAAATCTTTAATTCTCATTAGTTTCTATACACATGTTCTTAATTTCTTGCTTAAATCCAAAATTTGCCCCCTCCATCTCAGATTCTGATCAAAAGTTACGCCCAAATACTTCAATTTACCTTCAGCACTAAATATACTCCTATATTGTCAGTTCTTAAAGTTTTTATGTATACAATCAGCGCTATGAAAGAGTATTTTAACTTGGGTTCTTGCAATTTTTGTTGCTGTGATATGTAATATTTTAGGTGTTTTCGTTTATGATTAGCCCTTTATCATGGCACCATTTTTGGAATATCCCGATTTTTTCCTGTAACTCTTTTTCTGCCATTTTTAGTCTTTGTTTATGGATAATAGCATCTTGTCATCTGCGTATATATAATAGGAACCATTTTCTAGATAATGTAGCTCATTTACGAATATTAGATAGAGGATTGACCCTAAGAAACTTCCTTGTGGAATTCCCCTTTTCAGTTTTTGTTTCACTATAAATGTTCTCTATTTTGATTCTAAATTATCTCCCTTCTAGATAGGTTTTGAATAACTAAAACATTGCCTCTTACACATATGCTTTCCTGTGCATTCAACATTTTATCACAGTCAATCACATACGCTTTTGAGAAGTCTATGCTTAATGCTATCACATCAATCCCTTATGTAATTTTGCATTAATTACATCTACCGAATTTTCTAATAGGTCTATGGTGCTTTTATTTTTTGGTATGCAAATTGATTTCTGTCTATTATTTGATATTTTTCCAGGAAGCTATATAATTTTTGTGATATGTATTTTTCAAATACTTAACTGATAGTATTAAAAATAGAAATTAGTCAGTTGATTTTATATGTTGAAAAACTTTCCCCTTTATGAATAGGTCTGATTATTGATTCTTTAATATATCTGGAAAAGTTCCTTCATTAATACTTAAGTTGATAATTTTCATTGTCATTGATTCTATTACGTTACTGTTCTATTTTATATCTTTTATAGTTATTTTGTCAATTCCTGGAACTTCATTAATTAAAAATTAGTTCTTTCTGTAGTTTCTTTTTAATTATAAATTCAAATTTATTTGTTGTATAGTCAAGAGAAGAATTTTTACCTGTGAAGTTACTGGAGATTCGAATTAGGTAGTGATCTGTTATCTTACTTTGAATTTTCCACTTACACCTATATCATCAATACATGAGCTATTACTCGCGCAACTTTTCTTGAACGATGACCTAGATCCCCCTCCCTTGTGCAATAAACAGTTGAAGGCAAAAGCTCGCAGCGGGCACTGATGACAACCTTTCAAGCATTAAAACTTCGTTGGTGCGAAACAGAAGCTAGTCAAAGCCAGTTGCTTTCATAGTGCAGAACCCCTGTTCAGGTTTAATGTCAATATCGAAAGAAATGGCTGAGTCAAGTCCAGGCCATTCAAGGGAGTCACCTAAAACCCCCGCAAAAGTGAAGCACAAGATGCAGTTTTGACTTTCATTTCATAGACGTTGGCATTACTTAAAATACTCTAGTAGCCGACTTTGTAACTAATATCCCCACTCCACCCGAAATCGTCAATCCATCGTTCAAGAAAAGTTGCCCGAGTAATAACTACTTTGCCCTTTCTTATTTTATCCTCGTATTCTTTTTAATGCAGTACACCAATTTGTGATCTAGCAGTTTCAAGTAATTCATTGTTGTTTTATCTTCACTACTGATATCTATCTTACAATCTTCGATAATTAATTTGTTCCCTTTTTTGTCTCAATTTAAAATTGTATCTAGTTCTTTCATATAGCTGACCGATTGCATAAACGTTCGATATGGAATCCATAACCTTATTGGTTCTATAAAATAGTCCATAGCGGCAAAGTGTTTCTATAACAACCATTAGGCTTATGAAACTATAAGACTTTCTATAACTTACAGGTCCTGCAAAGGGTCTACAAATGCTTATGGATTCAACAAAAAGCAACAACGCAGCTCGGCGCATTGATACAGCTGTTTGTTTCAGGGTAGGGAAACTTGGCGGTCAAAACGGGGTAATGATTTTTGCGCCATCTACAACAGTTCCGATACGTGAGCCGAACTAAACGTGTGACGTCATGCAATTTCAAAACTGCAATGTTGGCGGTGTTTGTTTTTTTCGTTACGTGCAGGCTTGGCAAGTAGGTTAGGTGCTCATTTTTATCGATTTTTTTCAGCGTTTTGTTTAGTATGCTACGTCGTGCACTGTAAGTAAAGTGAATTGTGGTCGCGATATTTATTTTCATGTCTAAAACTTTGTTTTCAGTATTTTAAGAAAACTGGTGCTAGACAGTACGTTGTAGGATTTTCACCCTACCAGCAGTGGAGCGTATTTATAATTCATTTGGAATCTTGTTGGCATAGTTTGAATTGATTATTTAATTTGTGTAAACATTTACACCATGCAAAATAGTCTTAAAATCCGTAAATCCATGTAGTATAACATAACCTTGTACATGCCATTTATTCTGTTCTATTGTTTAAAAGTATGTAGTTATATTATTCGTATGTATTGGACATGTTTTTGTAATATGTTCATTGTATATCCATATTTCATTGTTTGCAATACCCTGGTATTCAAATGTCTAATTTTCAAATATACATAATTCATTATTGTTTGCATTTCTAGAATAGGTACACTCTCAGTTAATGTATGATGAAAATGTAATTAATTTTATTTGCTTAGGAGTTACGTTTCCATTCTGAGGTGATCTTTGAGTTGCAGTATTGATAACTGGCAAGATACAAACGAATTCGACTTCACTAACATTAGAAGATGGAATTGTATCAACAGTGTTTCCTACAAGCCCAGCCCTGTTGTCTTCTCAAAGAACCATTTAAGAAATCTTATTACAAAGTGTGCCTGTGAAATCTTTTTTCCCTTGCATGCTGCAAAGTGCTTGCTAGTCTCATACTACGACAAATATATTATTTCAGCAATATTATATTTCAATAATAATTGCCTTGTTTAGAAAAACTTCCTAACAAGCAGCTGGAAATATTATTAATAATAATCAAAAACAATTAAAAAACTTTCGTTTTCGATGTGTAATAAAAGAACTGTGGTGTAATAAATAATATACTCTAAATATCTAACGTTTATTTTAAAAATATTAAGATAGGTATAATACTTTTTTGGATATTTCACATACTTCAGTGCTAAGAAAGGTTAATATATTATAGATGATTTTTAATTAATGTAGCCAAATTTGAATTGCTAAAATGAAACATCTGAACAATAAATCCTGTAATAATATTATTGATAATT
>BOPP01000281.1:238051-253690 GCA_017312745.1 Gryllus bimaculatus
GAAAATTTACAAGAACTGGAAGGAAACAAAAAGCTGATACTCCTCCGGGAAGGACAAGAAACCGTTGGAACAGACATCGTCGGTATAGACCACTGTGCCTTCTTGATACTATGGGGTCAAGTTACTGGAGGGGGCTAATTCTCTCAAGACGTGGGAATATATAAGATTTTCTCATAAACAATATATTTTCAGAAAGTCTGCTCGACAACGGATGCGATTTTAGAACTAGCTGCAGCGCAGATGGCAATCCTCTCCCCACTTGTAGCAATTGATATTAGAAACGCCTTCAGCTCGTCAAGGTGGAAGGACGTCATGGAAGCATTGGTTGACAGAGGGATCCCTGAATATTTATTAAGGATCCTCGAGGACTACCTTCAAAGGAAGATAATTTATATGGATTACATCAAGATTGAAGAAAATATGACGTGCGGAGTTCCACAAGGTTCTAGACTTGGCCTCTTTTTATGGAATGTCCTGTATGATGGGGTATTGAGTATTAACCTTCCAAGAAATACGCAGATTATTGGATACACGGATGATACACTAATTATAAGACTTGACGTAATTATAAGACGTGATATCGAGGTGCTTGAACTAATAGTGAATGAAGCACTCTATAAAGTTAAAAGATGTCTAGACAGACGACTTCTTCAGATAGCAGTAGGAAAAACTAAATCTGTGTTAATTACCGATCGGAGGGCTTTTCACTTTTCAGATATCCGTCTGGGAGACGAGAGAATAAACTGGAAGCGCCAAATAACATATCTAGGGGTTGAGATGGACCGGAGACCTATGTTTGGGCCACACATCAATTTGAAGGCAGCGAGGACTGGATCCAATTTAGCAGGAATACTACTGAATGTAGGTGGGCCAAGAGAAGGATGATATCTGGAGTAGTTCATTCACAATTTTTGTGTGCAGCACGAGTCTGGAGGAGTTTGTTGGAAAACAGGTTTTGTGAAATAAATATGCTCAAGGGCAAAGACGAATGGACATGAGGGTGGCGGCTGTCTACCGCCCGGTGTCTACTTTTGCAGTGCTAGTATTGGCCAGCATCCCGCCCATCGATCTGATAGCCATGGAAAGGGAAAGGACATACTTGGCCTTACAAACCCTCATGGCCAGCAATAGGGCGCAGTGGGGGCGGCATGACGTAGTAGGTCATGTGAGCCTCGAGTATATAAGGGAGTGCACAGAGCCAGTGCGTGGGTTCTGGAGACAGTGGGAGAACCTCTTGCGACTGTACATATTTGGTGCCACGACGGTGCACCGGTGAGCAGGGCTCGCGATGATATTGATGAGCCTGTGGAGGACTTTGTGTCCTTGAGTGACTGCGGTCACGTGGAGTCGATGCGGTGTGCGTGCTCCGAGGCGAGGAGTGGTTGAGTGCCACGACTCGCGGCCGATTCTCAATCGGGTTAGACCGCTCCTGCTATCGAGGCAAACCATCAGTTGGTACGCCGCTATGGACTTTGTGTTCCAGTGTGAAATCCGGTCACGGAAGCGTGGCTTTGTGCGCGCTTCATATTTAGGAGTGGCGAAAGCCACAATTGAAACCGATCATCAATCGGGTTGGGATCGCTCCCGCGATCAGAGGATAGCAGGTCTATCAGAGCTAGGGTGTAAAGTGTAAATTCATTGAAAATATATGTTTTCTTGGTAATTAAATATTGGTTATATTAAAATCTGTGTTTGTGTTCGCTGTGAGTATCCATGACGTCACAAAGGTATGGGATGCTGAAAGGGAGATTTATAACGTTAAGCTTCAACAAGTGATAAATGCAGAAAACATGGTGGACATGATGTTCAGTTCGGAAGAGGAGTGCAATGCCTGTTAGGAGAAATATTTGAAGCACTAAAACCACAGACAGGGAAGTTATTCATAGTCTTAACCAAGTATAACGTATTAGCCAGTGTGCCTCATGGCATCTATTTGGGGACGCTTGGTAGAGGATTAGCCTGCCACAGAGGAAGGTTTTTCCCTAAGGGCAAGAAGCGGAAACGGGAGACACAAACTTTGGAGTCTTCCGGCCTTTAGAAACTTTTCACTGTTTATGACAGCGACGTGGCACGTGCGTTAGGTAGTCACCGGCCTCGCCTAATAACAGAGTGTACAGGCCAGTGGTGGGTTCTGGAGACAGTGGGAGAACTTCGTGGTGGGCACAAACTTGGCGTCCACGACGGTGTATGCGCGGCCAGGCTCGCGAGGCTGGATTCACTATTGACGAAGCCTGCGGACTTTAGCGTCCTTGGGTGACTGGCGGTCACGGGGAGCAATCTGTGTGCGTGCTCCGAGGTGAAGGAGTGGTGAGTGCCACGATTCACGGCCGATTCTCAATCGATAAGTCGCTCCTGCGATCGAGGCAAACCAGCCGTGGTGGGTGCGCCAGGAACGACTTTGTGTGCCAGCGCGACATCCGGTCACGGAAGCTAGGTTTTGTTGCGCGCTTCAAAAGTAGGAGTGCGAATGCCCACAATCAAAACCATCTTCAATCGGGGTTTGGATCGCTCCCGCGATCAGGGATAGTAGGTCTATCAGAGCCTAGGTGTAAGTAGATTATTAAGTGGTATAGATTTGTTTTGTTTTCTTGTGTTAGATAAATATATTTGTATATGAAATCTGTGTCTGTGGTCGTTGTTGGAGTATCCATGACGTCACACAAGGCTTTCGACTCTATTAACAGAAGCCAGCTTCTACATAAGCTGGAAGGTATTACTGGGAGCAATAGTATCACCTGACTCTTAAGAAGTATTCTCGCCAAAACGATATAAGAATCAGCGCAAACAGAACCATATCAAGGCCAACAGCAAAATCAGCGGGGGTAATGCCAAACGACCTCGCCATAAACAAACATAAGGCAGTTGCTATGGTATTCAGAAAAGGAGGCAGTCTCGGCACCCAGAATGACATCAACGTCAACGGGAAAAATTTGAAAATTTTAGAATTTAACAAATTTAGGCGCTACTCTACAAACTCGCGGAAGAAATTCCAGAGAACATATCAAAGAGATAATTTGATCAGCAATTATTTCGATGAATGAAATTTCACACTTACGACAAATTTCACTCGAAACAACAATAATATTATTCAGATTAAAAACAACTCCTGTGATTACATACGGACTTGAGATCATTTGGGAACACCAGAACAAAAGACTTGATAGAAATAGAGAAAGTGAAATCTATCTCTCTGAAGTGTAACCACACGAACCGTGTGTCTGCCCCGACTCACCTGATTACCTCGTTACGTTGATCCAGCGTTGCCCCGGCTGCTCAGCCAGTAGACTTTTTTAAAGAGAGGCATGCGTGATAGGGCTTGTTCTCGTCGAAACACATTGTATTTTCAAAGGTGGATTTAATATTTCCTTTTCATGAAGTAAAGCCTTCTGTTCCTTAACAGTAGCTTGAAACTAACTTACCTTAAATTCGGCCGGGCCAGAGTTCATCCTTCATCCAAGTGGTCACGACCCCGGTTACGGGAGCGGCGGCCCTTCATCCTGGTGCGGTCAGGCGGCAGCAGCATCCCGTCCCACCCCTTTGCCCATTAACAAGGTGGTCGGGGCGGTATGCGGCGTGGTGGCGTTCCAGGCGCTAGCAACGCCTGGTCCGGGTATCAGCGGCATGGCTCCCGGCAGCTGTGGTCGCGCCTCGGCCCGTCGTCAGTCCTGGACTTGAGGTCATTGTCCGTGGCATTCGTTCTTGTTCATTCGGCATTGTTCGTGGCATTCGGGTGGCGGAATTGTAATAGCGAATTCACTGGCGTCCCTACGTCAAAGAAACTCGCCCTCGTCCCTACCTCGGAATGGCACTCTGCTCGCTGTCGTCTCTTCTATTGAAATGGCCGAGCTTGCGTGTCGCGGTTACCTTCTCAACTTCGTTGGTCACGTGGCCCTCCCCCGCTCTGTTTTCCCGCGATTGGCGGGCGCGCATCATGCGGTTTCTTCCGTCCAATCGCGGCGTCATTGATGACTGTTTGAGCCTCGCAAAATTCTGTTGAAATTCAAACGTTACCGAGTTCCAAGAACAGGAGCAACTGAATTGCCAGATTATGAGACAGCAGCGTCCGTATTTCCCGGTGAGTCAGCTGATGCGGCCGGAGCACGCTTAGCCGAGACAATGGAGTTGCATGCCTCCGCGTTCCCGACGCTTCCTACATTCTCACAGGTAGCGAGAGATGCACATTTCCAAGCCTTCTTACACAGCGACGTTACATAGAATAAACTTTTGAAATACGCGTCACAACCTGACCTGTGCAACCGTCCCCCGTACAGAAGAAAGCTATAGAGAGCCAAGTTCATTCCAGCACGACGTGTGTGAGCTAACAAGAGAGCCCTTTTACGTGGAAGAACTGCGATGCTAAATACTACTAGCAAACACACCATACCTACAAGAATTAACGAAGGAATTACAAGAGAAACAGAAAGAGATATGGGAAGGATTTTATACAACGGATGCAATAACCACAACAAAATAGATGGGAAGAAAATATGACCTAAGACATTCGGTAGCAAGGTTTGCGGTGCATGAATTTCATCATAAAGATTAAAAAAGAAAAGATTTCACAAACGAAACAAGCAATGTGTGTGTGTAAATGGTGCGAGGAATTATGTGATAGATATAATGCCTTACGATGCGGAAAAAGGAACACATCAATTTTCAAGCTCAGCACGGAATAAAAAGGACAAATGGAACTGGTAAAACTCACAGTGCGGAAGTGAACGCGATATAGAGACAAACATAAAGTGATTGAACAGTGAATGTGTAACATTGTGACGTCAATTTTCTATATCAAAAAGTAACGAGAATAAACTATGCACATTGTGCGCTTTCCTGTATTATTATTTCAGCCGTATCATTTATTGAGACATTTTAAGAAAATATAAGTTAAATGAATGGAAAAAGTTTTAAATTTGGTTTCAAATCGCTTTAAACGTAACTTCATTATTTAATTGGTCTTATAGTTTTGATATAATGACGTTTATAAAATAAATAAAATAGTGGGTCTTATCCCTTATCGTGTAGAATCAACTTCGACGTTGCGAGATCGGTGATCTGGAATTCTCTTATACTTCATTAAAATTTAGAGTACGTGGACATAAATCCGCCGTAACATCTGATGATCATTCAAAGGACGCCGTAAAGAAATCGATGTACACACCTTAGAGAACTTAATTGTGATGTTAAGTGCGATTTTTATAATAGTGCACCTCAATACTCGTCTTCGTGGAGGCATTATGTCACTAAATTTCACGTCTTTCTCGATCGTGCCGCTAGATGTCGTGACAGTATCAAGCAGTGCTTGATAGTGCGCGATCATGCGACATATAGCGTCACGACTGAGAAAGACGCGAAATGCAGTAACATAATGCCACCGCGAAGACAGAGCTTGAGGCGCACATTTATAAAAATCCCACTATAAGTCACGGTGGTATCACTGTGGTAAGCCAAGTATATCGTGACTGAACGAAAGCGGAAAACGAAGTGACGGGAACAATGATATTATGATTCTGATTCAAATGGAAATCGCACGTTTTAATAACAAATATGTTTGAATTTATGCGTTGGGCGGACATGCTCAAGGATGTTTTATATTAAACGCGTAGGCCGGAACTTCGGCTTGAAATGGATTTGTCTTTAAAGAATACGTAGCTTTAATAATCGTAATTTAACTGATAGTGCTTTACTTCTATTCTCTAGAACTCGTACAAATAAACCGCTCGTTTTGAAATGAGTCTCATTGTTCCAGGAAACTCTGGCAAGTCATATAATCAGACCATTTAATTATTTTGTTAATTTAATACCATTATAAACATTAAGTTCCAAATTAGTTATAGATAAAATGATATAACTAATGCCTGGGCATTCAAACAGGCATAATTTAGGGGGGGAAACACTAATTTTTACTAAAATAATTATAAAAATGACATATTTTGAGAAAAATAGAGATGAAAAAGGCACTATGACTAAGAAAATCGGAAACAATGAAAATTCATGAACTGAAAGAAAACTATGAAAATCGACTGTACTAAGAAAGTATTGTAAAAAATAATAAATAAAATAAATCAAATTTGTATTTTAACATTATGTATTTTACATAAAAAGAAACAATCTCTTTGATGCATAATCAAGATTACAAAACCTTCTGACTGTTCCATAAACACGTATTCTTCAAGAACGTCGTTCAAGAAAGCGGTTTTGACTTCAAACTGCAATGAGCGAGCTTCATTCCAAATGCAGCAGCTACCGCTAATAAAACCAGAATGGTTTCATATTGTTAACAGGTTTGAATGTCTCTTCATAGTAAATTTCTTGTCTTTGTACGAAACCATTAGCAACCAATCTAGCCTCGAAGCGAATTTTTCCTCTATTTTTATAATCTATTATAATCTTTTCCCCCTACGTCACACAGTTTTTCCTGTTGTTTTTGTGACTGAATAAATCTAAATCTATCCAAAAGTTTCTGGCAGATGACCCAGATTCTTCAAGACTTGTACATTTTTTGGGCGTTCGATCAAACCCAGGTACAGTATTCCTCGAAAGAATCCAAATCCTCGTTAAGCGTCTTCATTCACTCTTTTTTGTCAGGAGATTTCAAGGTAAGAATTAAGGGTTTTGTTAACACTGATCGACGATCCGGCCATATACACAATATCTCCACTGATTATCCATCTCGATTTCTTCGATTCACATTTGTTTCTTCCTGTCGTTTCACCTTCTTCGTTGACATCTTCAAACGGAACATCAGTTCTTCCGAAGCTGAACACTGATGCTAATTCTTCAACCTCGTCGCTGGCTTAATTTAGCCTCTTTACATCGGATGACGTGAGTTCTTGACATGAAATTACAGTATTTTCGGCGTTGATGGGCGCATCGCACGCAACGTCAGGCTTGAATTTCACATCGTGACTCAGATCAATCTGCCTTTGAGTCGGAATCTAGATCCTGAATCCATCTGTCGTGCACGTATCCAACCAAATGTCTATGAACACTTTTGTTATCAAACTTCGAGCGAAAGTGGTTTATTCACACTTAACATTGTTCCGAAGATCTTCGGATGACTGAGACTTCCGACTGTCCGTCCAAGCCACAATTCATAGGAAGACTTGTTTTCAATTGAGGACTTTCCGGTAAGATTCAGGACGTCAGTGGCAGTATTGCATGCTGCAGCCCACAGTTCCTTTGGCAACGTGCCTGAATTCAACATAGACCGCGCGTATTCGGCGACGGTGCGATTTTCACGCTCCGCAACACAATTTTGGTGTGGTGTGTACGGCGCAGTAATGCAGTGCACTGCACCTGCTTGCTAACAATTCTGAAACTTTCTTGATGTCAAACTATTTTCCTGCATCACACCTCAGCTGCTAGATGCTATGTCACTAATAAAGGGGATTCTTGGTAGAACTACCGCACGCAACAAACGCAGACGATTCGACTTTCTCTTAATCGCGCACCATTTTTCAATCAAGAAATTCACAGTTTGATTTTCCTACGAAATCGTTTTTCACAAATCATTAAAATTGACGTACACTTTTCCGAAAACAGACACATTTCACTTAGTCAAAGTATTTTATTTATTTTATAAGTTCATTTAAATCTACGAATAACCTTTGCAACTTCGCGTCATGCGCACTTAAGTCTCCTTTGTGGCCTCGCGTCACTCTGCAATATCCTTGCTATCCGGATTCTCAAAAATTCTAGAAAAGCTTTATAATATAAAAATTTTCTCAATTGAAATAACATATTGATAGAGACTCAACGTGGATTTAGAAATGGTAGATCTACAAACACAGCAATCTTCACCCTTCTTAATAACACACTTGTTGCTCTAGATCAGAAAGAATTCCCCATTTGTTTCTAGATTTATCAGAAGCATTCAACATTATTTACCATCACATACTGTTATACAAACTTGAAACTTTGGGCATTAGAGGCATTACACATCAATGGATTAAATGTTACCTTTCAAATCGTTGTCAAGTAGTCACAATCGAGCATGTTTGAGTAAAAAGGTTTCTACCCATTTTTCTCAACCTGGAATGATAAATTATGGAGTGCCACAAGGATCGATCCTAGGCCCTTTACTATTTTTATTATTCATCAATGGCATGCCCATGAGCCCACAAAAGAGCAAAATGGCCCTATTTTCAAATGACGCAAGTATTATTTTTTAGAAGGGAGAAATTCTTGATGGAGACCGGTGAAGCCAGCCATTGTCAGGTATATTATCTTGGTCCAAGCATCTATTGAACAAGTCCGTTATTGTCACATTCATATCTCCGGCAGGCTTTTAGGTGTTCATAATATACCTGGTCTGGGCCTCCAGCTTTCCTCTCTTTCCCATTTTGTATTACTTTTTCCACCTCGTTTAGCGAGAATAGTTCTATGTGCCCGTTGTCACAGTTCTTTCCCTCTGGTCTGGTTTCTTTTGATTGCAACACTTGTATAAAATGAGATTTCCATACTTCCATTGCTATATGTCGTGGGGATTTTGGCTGTTTCTGTCTCAATATTTTGAAATGGTCACGTTCTGCTTGATTTATTAATTTCTCTTCTCTCGGTCCGTGTTGGCCTTTGCTTGTTTAATCATTCCTTGTATTTCCTCTTTCGCGAGTAATTTGCTAGGGATTCTTTCGTTCGATTATGCCTAGTTTTCCACAGAGTTTCTAGCTTCTCTTCTCTTTTTGTATCACTGTCTGGCTAAAATGCAGTTTAGATTTGCAGAAATGATTTCCCAGCGGTCTGATTCGCGCACAGAACCAGAAAACAAAGTAACAGAACGAAGTAGTTAGTTTTAGTGAGTATGGTCAATATTCGCATAAATGCGAATATGTAATTATGCGATGGGCAGACTCTATGATGATTTATGTTAACGGGAGGGTCGGAGACTCGAGCCTCATCCTCAACTTGGAATTGGGTACATAGAGTAGAGATATACTCTCTATGCTTGGGTAGCGAAGCGTCACAAATCCACACAATCCACAGAAAATAATATCTGCCTCGCACACCGTGGCCCAAAGACATTGGAAACAAACCTGTGGTCGCGCCGCGATTGAGTCTTTCTCGAAAACGACAGAGTGCGACAACGAATCATACCGCAAAATATCAATTATGATTTATCATAACCATTTTATCTAGAAATAACTTCCCGACTGAAGATGTTTGGAACGTTGTTATATCTTTGGAATCACGTTATTTGGAATGTTCAATTGTTTTCGTATCATGTGTAAACAATATGGCAGCTCTAGTAGTAGAAATTCTGTACAGTTGTTTTATTGGGTGGTTTTATTTCTATGGATTGTGGCTTTACACGTCAGAAATGATATTTTATTCGGTTTCTCTCACAGCGATTGGCACAATAGTATTATTTATAGCCGTGAACTTTTTGAGAATTCCTTCTCCTGATCAGTGGAAGGTTGTGGAAGTTCTAGGTATTGATCCTCGAACGCAAGAAGATCAGATCAACGAAGAAAATGATAGTAAAGAACAGTATGTTATGAAAGTTGTGGCACATCGAGCAGCACCGCTGGATGCCCCAGAAAATAGTTTGGCTGCAATAAGAAAGGTTCTTGCTAATTGCATTTTTTCTCATTATCTATGTAAAAGTGTTCTTTCTCACCTGAAAAATAATAAATAACGGCAGTAATTGAATAATTCATTATCTATAACGGCAATTATATATCATGAAAATTAAAACTCAAAATATTATGACATTCTGATGAAAATGTAGTAAGGTAACCTAACTGAGGTTGCTACATATTACTTCATTTTAAAGTTATGCTTTGTTGCATCAATCTACACAAGCATCATTTAGATAATACGATTAATCACAGAGGTTTGTTGTTTCTTCAAAGTGTTATAGTCACAGTTTCCATTCTTAGAAAGATATATCCAGTTACTTTTATGTCTACAACAATGTTTGTAATTGTTGGCGAGTTGGATAGATAACTTTAAATCAGTAATATGAAACAGAACAATTTTAATTTTTTATGTCATTGTTTTGCGACATTAATACATTTTACAAGGATAATAATTTCTTTGGAAACCTAGTCTTATAAATACATTTTATTAACTATTTCACATTGAAACCATCCAGTATGATAAGGAAAAGGGCTTTCCTCTCTCTTTATTTGGTCTAGGAAACTGTCAACAAAATCATTTGTGAGTATAACCCTCTCGCCCAGGTCATCAAGCCATGTAAATTGGTTCAAGAGTATATGCATGTAATTAATTCTAAAATGATAATCTCCATGTGAAGATATTGCCTGCCCCACATAGAGCAGATAATTTGACTTGAAGGAATTCATGTTAATATCAATTTCAGTTTAAAAGAAAGTTTCAAAATTTTGACAGCAGAAATTGGTTGTGGCACAAAGTCCTTCAGATCCAATCTTTTGAGGTTACAATGAAAACTAAATGCATACAATAATTGTATGTGGCTGAGGGAGGCTCTTAACTAAAGGAACAGACCCTGTAAAGAAATTTGCAGTATAACCCATGCTATTTAAATTTTTTCGAATTGTGGTAATGTTATCTTACTTTACCTTATTTCATTTTCCTAGATCACCAAAACATGCCTTCTGAAGCTGGATTTAAGGAAAAGACTGACTAGCGAAAACTCCCCAGGAGCAAGGATGTGTTTTGTAAATTATAAGAGACAGCTTTTTCATAAGTAATGTAAAATAAAAGGGAATACACACAGATATAAAATAAGGAGAACACTTCCAAAAGTCTATGTTTACATTAAATGTGATTATGAGGTATATGGGAAATATGTTTACACCTTTTCACAGAGTTCCAGGCTACAGCTTGTTTTATGAAGACTAGAATTAAATGGTGTTCATATTGCATGATATCTCAAATTTCCCATTCATGATAATACTGCAGCGTACTAACAATACATAGCTAATAATAGTGTTTTTTTGTAACCATTTTTTCAAAATTTGATTATCATGTTACCTTTATCATTAGGGGGGGGGGAGTTAATGTTGCAGATGGTGTTTCACTATTGTAGAGGATTTCTTGTATCAAATGTTCAGTGAATAAATTTTGAAGTCACTGTTTTTGTGTCTATCATTTACTGTCATTTACTTTCATATATCAAATCTTCAGTGGATAAATTTTAGAGTTACTATTATTCCATCTATTATTTACTTTTATCTTCTTGAATGAGAACAGTCTTTTGCCAATGTCTTTGTGTGTAGAAAATTCTCCAGTGCCTCTTCTTAACTCTCATTCAATGACATTATGAATATTTGTGACTTTTGATCAACATTTGTAACTTTGAATGATGTTCACTTCAAAACAGAAATTTTGAAATATTTGTTAACTTTTGCCTACAATTGCAATTATTTTCAGGGGAGAAACTTGAAATTGAGTACACTACACATTTGTTGTATAAGCTTTTGAAATAAGGAATGCCTAGTAGTAATACATTTAATGAGTCTTCAAACATTTGTAAGAAGTTGTGAAAAGTGGAACATTTTCCAATGCAAAATTATTAAAATAATTTTGAATGCAAATTTGCAATAATCTAGAATTATAACACAAAAAAATTCTTTGAGTATGAAGTAGCAAAAACCTGATAAATTTTGTTTCAAGTCCAGGTCAAGGTTCAATTAACTGATTGTTTGGGGGGGGCTCCATGCACCATTGTTCAGGTGTCCCAGTCAGCTATAGCTACCTGCTGACCTGTTCAAACCACCACTGATGCTGTGTCTTTATTTCATGATTTTGAATGAAAAAGTCATTCGCATGGTTCGTGCATGCTCATTCTTCAGCTTAAAGTAGTTTCTTTGTCATGATTTTATTAATAGACTTTCATGTTGAATGACATCTAAAATATAACATTTCAAACACAGTTTTCTTCATCTAATATCCTTATCAACAGCATACTACAAAAAAGTCTTGCGCACTACTTCACAATACTTTTTCAGACATTAAATTTAAAATATTCTAACCAAGCCTATTTTTAATTCTTTCTGATACTTCTTTCATCGTTCTTATACTGAACTATTAAATATTGTTGTTAATATTATTCTTTACTTTTTGTGTACTTTTAAAAGGAGCAAGGTACACTTGAAATAAATATTATAATTTTTTTGTCTTCAATTTCTACCTCCTCTTCATCTGATGTGAGCTTCAACAGAGAGAAGTTCCTGATCCAAATTTATGGAGCAGAGCTTTTTGATCTTCAAACCAGGCCCTGAGTTGAAGATGTAGTTTTCTTCTATAAACTCTTGTATGCCTTTTCTGAGCTCCTAGGTTTGGTAGATATCTGTATACCATCCAGAATATACAGGCTATATTCAGGAGATAACCTTCAGTATACTGTGTATAATCTGTGGTCACCCCTTAATGGAATACAGGATAGCAAGGTGGAATTCTCAAAATGAAGGTCAGATTAAAGCAATAAACGAAGTGAAGAAAAGAACAGCTCAATTCACAAATAAACAACAGACCAAATGTCAATTGGTATCCTTGGTTATATGTGGAAAAGGCAGTACAATTGTGTGCCATCTTGAAGACATTGCAACTGACATGGAAAGTTATCAGTTAAAGACTTGAGGTGCCATGTTACTTAAGTACAATTAACCCAAAATAAAATGTAGAAAGCAAAGAGCACAAATAAGAAAATTCAGTTTTGTGAATAGGACCATTGTAGACTGGATCAATTTATCTGCAGAGAGGTGACTCTTTCCAGGAACACAAAGTTTTTGCAAGGGTCCCAACAACCTGCTCTGAATTCCATTAATCAGGTGTGGATCCATGGGGAGGGAAATTAGGGAAATCCCCCTCCCCCTTAAAAGATTTTTGTAACTATTAATGTTAACTTGTCATGAAATTTTCAACCAAAAATATTTCCAGATAATCGTTCAAATGAATAAAATCGTATTGCAGAATGAGCTGAGATATGTTACAAAAATGTAATGTCACAATCGACCAAAACATTTTTAATTTCCCCTTTCAAAATTTGTCTCTGGATCCGCCTCTGCATTAGAGGATGAACAAGAGATAAATGTAACATTTTTCTCACTTTCACATTACTCTTTTTGAGTATCTGCATAGTAAAATTCTAAGATCCCCATGCTTTCCTTTGGAGAAAGTTAATATGATTTTCCCGATCCAATTTTCTGTCAAAGATTATTCACAGATACATGACGATACTCTCAAAACATTATCTTTACCCAAAAGGTATTGAGTTTCACTGTAATTGTGACCCTCTACCAAATGTGATAGTTTTAATTTTTGAACTATTTATTGTCAAGTGAGAGCGTAGGCTTTCGCGGCCGGAGTCAGTATTTACTAGGCTGTCCGGGTGACGCCGCGTCCGAAGGTGCCGACGTTTCGGTCGCCATTATGCGACCTTCCCCAGGGCGTAATGCCATTATGCACATTACGCCCTGAGGAAGGTCGCAGAATGGCGACCGAAACGTCGGCACCTTCGCCATGGACGCGGCGTCACCCGGACAGCCTAGTAAATAAATATTTATTGTCAATTTTTTTGGGTTTTTTTCTGACCTGAAGTTAGTCTCTCTAGATCACTATATAAAATATCCTTGTCTGCTTTTGATAGAAAAGCTTGAGATATTTTACAATCATCTGCAAATAGTCATACCTTTGAAAATAAATTGTGTGGCAGATCATTTACATACACAAGGAACAGGACAGGACCAATAACTTTTCCTTGAGATATCCATGAAGTATCCTTTGACGGAAACTGTTGTCCAACTTGGACCTTCTGTTTTCCATCTTGAAGAAGTTCATCAATCTATGCCACAACTTCAGTGTCAATACCCGAATACAATAATTTCTGCCCCACTTTCTTTTGTTTTGTGTGGTATGACATAAAATTCCTTAGCAACGTCGTCATTACAGCATCCAACATCTCACCATCATCTGCATTGACCTGAAACACTGATGCTATCTGACTTGCAAAAGAAAAATGTGTGTATGTTTTGAACACATATTAGTCCATCAGAGGAGTGTAAAAAATTGAAATAATATTTGAGATTATTGTCATGTTTCATCTTGCTTAAAATATGTGTTATAGTCCCTAGCTTTACTTTGAAGCTTGAAAGCTTTGTAGCTCCAAATGTCCCAGACTTTTAAAATTTTTATGTAAACTAAGGTACAGATAATTGAAAAGTATGAAATATGTTTCAAAGTAATATCATTTTCAATGCTGTGAAATAACACTATTCAGGAGAGAATTTTGATTTTTCCAACAGAGTATTTTTTGGAAAGTGTGTCGTGCTTCCTGATTTTATTAATGTGTGCTCTAAATTGCAGAGTAAAGAAAAGGGTTGCACAGCGGTTGAACTGGATGTATGTCTTACTGCAGATGATATACCTATTATATTTCATGACGATCACATTGACAGACTTACAGAAAGAACCGGTCAAATTAATGAAATGACATGGGCAGAATTAAAAGACTTGGATATATCTGCAAAACATCCTTTCAGGTATAAAAAGCAACTTATTCTTATATGAATATATTAATACAGCAATTATTTTAATCAATACATGTGATTGCTTTACAGAGATAAATATCCTGGTGAAAAAATACTTTTATTTGAAGATGCTATAAATGAATGTATTAAACTTGATTTGAGAATATTTATTGACATTAAAGCAGATGATTGGAAGGTGTGTTACAAGACCATTATTTGTGTAGTTTTGTACCATAATTTTGTCAATATTCATTTAGAAGTTTTATTATGGTCTTTGTTTTAGACTGCAGTTCAGTTAAGTCAAGTTATCCTTGAAGCTTTTAAAAGAGAGTCAGTGCTGTATGGACGTGCAGTCATCACTTCTTTCAATCCTGTTGTGGTGTTTATGGTAAGTTCTTATATTTTAATAGACCTACCTAGTGGTATCAGCTGGCGATTGATGCCATTCATTCTCTTATTTTTGACTGGATAAAAGTCAAGAGCAAACAATCACTCTTTTTTTCATCATAAGTCATCTTAAACAGAATGTATTAGAAGGATGTTAATTATTTCTGCAAGATGTTTTTTGAACCCTGGTGGGAGAACACTATAATTTACTTACAATTAACAAGTTATTTACATTTTTATGTAACATAACTGCAAACTGTTTTGTAATAATAATGATAGTGCTCATTGAAGCAATAATTCTACTTGTTTTCTGACTACTCTATTTAGTAATTTTAAAATATAAAAAGCAAGTGATACTTAATAAGAATACTACATAGTAGACAACATAAAAGATAACTACACAATAAAATATGACTTGCGTACCCATGCTAGAACTCTCGCATGTTAATCCCCACCCTTTCCATTCAGAAGAAAAGTTGTTAATGAAATGTGTTTATTTGTTAAATAAAATTAATTTATATATTTATAAATGTAACTTCATACTTATACAATATAAGACAAAAATAAAAACAATGAAATTGATATATTGAAAGAAATATTCCATAAAAGTTTATTCAGTATTATAGAGATACAGTAAAACCCCTTTTTTACACTTTTTAGGGGATCGATGGAAAAAAGTTTTTAAATGCAGGAAGGTTAAAAAACGAGATGCTAGGCGAGTCCTTACATTATTTATTACAAGGACTAGTTTACATAATTAAATTACTCATATTACACTTTTAATAATTTACAAATTACA
>BOPP01000281.1:257680-295593 GCA_017312745.1 Gryllus bimaculatus
ACTTCCATTTAAAAGAATGAATTATGCCCAAATCCAGTGGTTGAAGAATGCTAGTACAATTCGGGGGAAAGAATACTATTTTTTTATTTCTGAGCTGCAGATCTGTAGGGTGGGCAGGACATCTATAAAGCAGTAATAACACTTTCCGATTTCTTGCTCCCATTTTCGCATCCAGAGTATGCATGGTGGAGGAGAAGACACTGTTGGTCATCCATGCACTACTGTTTGCCTCATATTTGATTGGTAAATGTTTGATGTGTTTAAAACACCTTTGTTTTTTTAATTTTCCTATTACTAATGGTGGTAATTTTTAGGAGCTATCAGCATTCACCATTAACAAAACAGTTACCCGCTGTTTGTTGAGCTGCCCACCATTGCACTTTTTACCTTTGAAACACAGTGTCTTACTTGGCAGAATGTTATAAAGAAAGTCCTGTTTTATCAACATTGAAATTTTTTTTCTTTCGTAGTCTTTGATAATTGAGTCAAGTTCATGTTTTCACTCGGTACATGTGGTATCACCAACGGTTCCACTGGTATCCCCAACATCACTTCGACTTTCCCCGCACACCTGGTTATAAACAATATTATGGCGGGTCTTGAAGCGATCGATCCATCCATTTGATGCTGTGAATTCTGCAATCCCGAACTTTGCTGCAAACTGGAGGGCTTAAGCTCGCAAAAGGCTGCCATCAAGCGGAATACCTGATTCCCTCGTGGCAGTAAACCACTCCGCCACAAGTTTGTCCAACGCATCGTAAGATGATGATCTTACGTATTTTCTTTTTGTTGACATAGCACCACACTGTTTTGCGTTAAATTCAATTGTGTTTCTGTTTTTAATTATAGTGCTCAACGTGGAAACCGAGAGTTGAAGCTCCTTGGCTAACTGAACACGTGTTCCCATATGCGCATGAACACGACGTAAAATCTCCATCTTCTATTTCAATGAAATGCTTTTCCTGTCTTTCTTCTCCATATTATAGTTTCCACTATCTTCAACGGTCACCTCTCACACAAACACAGCAAGCTCACTACGAGACTATCACGTCTACAAAACTTGCGATGTACCCGGAAATAGGAAACGGCCACGTGAAAACACGGGTTACGTGCGACAACTTCCGCCGAAATCGATTCAAAAATCAGTTTTGTCTAAAAAATCGAGAAAAAAAAATTGTAAAAGATGGGAAGCCCTTGATATTAAAGTTGTAAATTGCGGGAAGAGAATGCATTGTAATTATAGGCTTTTTGATGGGACCAACGAAAAATTACGTAGAAGGCAGGAAAACGTAAAATGCGGGAACGTAAAATGGGGTTTTACGTTCCCGGTATTTACAATATGAGTTAACTGCTGGGCATTGATGTACAGACTTCCAGATACCGCCAACATTTAAATCGTGCTAATGGATTGTGATCGTTGGCAGTTGTTGAGTGACTTTCTTTCTTTCTATAATACCAAATTTGGTTGCATTTTAGGATGGAGCATTTTGATTTTTGTTGTTCATTTATTTCAAGATATTTTACTTTAGTTAATTTAAAAAGTTTGTTCTTTGTGTCGTGCAATAGCACAAGTTTTCCCTACTACCTCCGTGTACCCATGCGAGAACTCTTGCATGTTAAACATCACACTCTTCCCTATCCTTCTATTACCATTCCAAGAGGGACAGTTGTTAACAAAACATATTTATTTATTTCAAAATGTATAAAGCAAACTTCCATTGTACTAACACAATATCAATAATAAAAAAAACATGCAATTGATGTTGAAAAGAAATTTTCAATAAATATTTATTTAGTATTATCGAGAGATCTCTTGAAACAATTCACAACATTCCTTAAACATATTTGAAGTAATTCTTCAATATTCTTTGACAGTTAGCTTTTCGCTTTTTGTGATTGTCAAAAAAATATTAAAAAAGCATTTTACTCTTGAGGTAGCTAAGAGATTGAACACACTGATTTGAAAGTTTCACTGAATCACTGCTGATAACAAAAATACTGGTACAGGTAAAACACAAACCAAACCTAACAAGGCATGTCTTCACTCTTCACGTTACACCCACATCGCTCCACAATTAGGTACACAGCCCTTGTAGATCTCAGCAAAACACTAAATGAATGTTTTTACTACAAGCATAAGAAACAATCTTCATCAGTATGAAGCAACTCTTAATAGTACTTCTAGTTGTAGCTGCGAGACCAAATCTTGAATTAATAATTATGCAAGTAAACCTTGTCAGTCTGTGCAAACCATGGTGTACACAGAAAGCATAAATAGTATAAGATCTAATAGTATATAGAATCTAAGCCTTCTAAGCATGATGTCACGAAGATGGCCACCATCGACAAAGGTGATGAAATATAGGTGGAATTTGTAGTATTGATAAGTACCGAATCAGCAAAAATTCAATAGAATGTCCAAGAATATCTTATGCTGTAGATTACCTTCGCCATGGACGCGGCGTCACCCGGACAGCCAAGTAAATACTAATATAGAGCAGTGTTTTCATGTACATCGAGTAATATTATTGTACATCAATATTCTCTCGCGGGATTTCTCGCGAGACTTCGAAACAGTTTCTCTAACAGCTAATTTCCTCAAAGGGTATATCATATTGCGTTTTGAGGGAGGCTTTTTGCTTTGTTTCTTCGCATAGTCTCGTGGTACCTCCTCTCCACAAATAAAACGAATTTTGAAAACAAAGTCAGGAATAGATGAACGTAGATGTTTCAGCCTCTTTTAACCAATAAATCAATAAACCAATTTTTCGTTTACGTATTGTCTCCCACAGTTATAGTGGTCTTTAATACGAGTGTTGCATTTAAATTAAAAAAAAAAAAACAACAACAAAAAACTACCATCCTATCCCCTCCCGCTCGACTAATCGAAAGATCCCTCTTTCACAAAAGTTGTCTGCGTTCCATCTTCCAATGCTTTATCACAAATAGCCCACTCCCTACGAGGCATTACGCAATATAATAAAACTGCAAATATAACAGGTTCATATTATTTTACAATGCGTTCATGAAGTGGCAAAGTAACTTAACACTGCGGAACTCGCGTCAGCGCTTAATACTTTGAAGAGTCAACCACACGCTGGTGCGCGGGGTGAGGTGATATTTCACGAGCCAGAATGAAATATTTTGTAGAATAATATGCGAGTTATATCTTTCTAAAATTCGCTGTGAGGATCTGCATATCACGCACGAGAATCGTAATTATCTTTATCGCTGTCGTTTTCTTGGATAATATGTCGCTGTCGGAGATTTGCAGTAGTTTGCATGGACCGCGTAACGCCCGCAACAGACTACATCGAGAAATGTGCGACGAAAAATGAGGTGTCATTCGATGACTTTACTGTGTTACAAGCTTTGACAGCAGTTAGCTATGAGATCAACCGCGAGTCCCATTTCTTGTTTTATTAAATACTCTTGTGTCATTTTTACCCGTTATATCCTTGTTTTATTACCATAATTGTAAATCATATATATTTGTGTTCGAATTTCCCAAAGATATATACTTTATTGAACTGCATATTAATCATTATTAATGTAAAAAAAGTACTTGTATGTGACATATAGGGGAGATTCA
The DNA here is from genome assembly GCA_017312745.1 of Gryllus bimaculatus. NCBI lineage: Eukaryota > Metazoa > Arthropoda > Insecta > Orthoptera > Gryllidae > Gryllus > Gryllus bimaculatus. The sequence continues at coordinate 261,273 of BOPP01000281.1, forward strand.
ATTATGTCTCAATTGAAATTTTCTTGAGTTCCGATCTAATATTTGTACCCTGCCTGTTTTACTACAGTTGTTGGTTGAATTATTAATAAATGATGAATGGTCAAATAATTCATAACGAAATTCACAATTAATAAATTAATTTATAAATAAATATGAATTAAGAAAGAATAAAATATTAATTCATTTCTTTCAAAATACCCTTTTACGTTTCTTGCTTCAATTCTTTATTTTTATATTGCTTGCTTATTATGTACTGCTTTCTTACAAGAAATAATATTTCCCACACAAGTTCTTCTTAGTTCATTTCCATTTCTAGAAAAAATTCAAGTAAAAAATTAAAAAAAACTGGTTGTTTATCGCATCTTTTACTGGTTACTATTATAACCTCTACCGTTTCTACGCAGTGTTTAATGTTTTGCGTCAGCGAATGCCTAAATATCGTATAACAAATGAAGGTGTAGAAATGTGTCCTAGAAAACTCCTTCGAGTGTGTGGGTGTCGATCAGTGTTCTTTGTTTCGATTTTATACATTTCTCCTCGCACATTTCTGGAAACACATTCCTCGGTACGCTTGTTGCGGGCCTAATGTGGTGGTAAGAAAACTATCTTTAGAATTGTAGCCGGAGAATATGAAATACTAGGAAAATAGTGAGCAGGAAATATTTTGTGTAACAACCGGAGGCATCGCTTGTCAGTAATTATCATTCTCGCTCGGATCAGTTCTTTCTCCATTGCAACGTTACATCTGGTAGAGCCCAGAATTTATGAACATCTCTACACACTCTTTGGAAAAGTTTTAAAAAGAATACGATTTATCATTGTTTTCTCCTTAAACTATTACATCATTATCGGCAAATCACTGACATAGATATGTCACTGTCGAAGATACGCAGAAATAGTCCACGTTCGCTCGTGGTGTACAAAATGTGGTGGTAACGAAACTGTCTTTAGAACTAAAGCTGGGGGAAGTGATATTACTAGAAAAGTCTTAGAGTTTTTAAAGAGCTCTTCTCTTAAGCGTCTTTTACGCCATCCGAGCTCAAAATTTAATTAAAAAATCTTTGTGCTGTTCGTAAGAAAAAAATGTTTTTTGTTTTTAAAAAGCTTGTGTTTGACCCAGAATTTCACCAAAAAAAGTACTCGTATTTTGGAAAAATTGAACACGACATTTTTTGAAGATGTTTTTGATTAAGACATTTCATTACGAATATATATATATATATATATATATATATATATATATATATATATATATATATATATATATATTCCCTTCATAACTGTAGTTGTAGGAACACGCCGAAATAATTTTTTTTTTTAAATTTTCGAAAAAACATGATTGTTGAATAAAATGAGACCTTGCACCATTATCTTCAACGTCCTTCACACTATACAACAACAAATTTGGAGCAATTTTTTTGAAAATGTTCCAGGGGCTTTATGTAAAGTACCCCACCCCACATTAAAATTCGGTTTCAAAGGGTCTGTGACATCAGCCAGATCGATTAGTGAATATCAAGTTCGGAGAAAATCGGCTGAATGGTTTAGCCGATAACGTTTTTCACAAGACGGACAGACACGTTTTGCCGCCATTCAAGTTTTCACTATAAGGACCAACAAATCATGGATGTGTCCACCACACCATGTGTTAGTGGATTTTCTTGTAAATTTAACAACTGGATTTTAATTTTTCGTTATCAAAGCCTGGCAAAAAGAGTGTTTCTGCCGAATTTCGCCGTTTTTTCCCGCTCTCAATCAACATTTCTTGTAAAACTCATTGCAAATCGTTAATTTGGAGCGAATAATAAATATTTTGAAGCAAATATTAACACAAATTTGACAATTTTAAAGGCTTTTCATACATGTTCCAATAACAAAACATAATTCACAGAAATTCAGCTGCCGACTCGCGGAGGAAAATGCCATTGATGCATTCCTATCTGATATTCCCTGAAAGTTAGCAATTTTTCTTTCATATATTTCAAATAGTTTTAAATGATTTCTAAAAAATTAATTTGTTAACGTGTAACAAAAGCTCGAATGTAAGAAACGAACAAAGAAATGAAATAATATACAAATCCTAACTTACGAAGCATCCAACTGTCTGAAATTACGTTCACGCAGCGCGGTGAATTCGGAGCGGGCGACTATGTTTGACATTAAATAAAAAAATTCATATTTTCGCAAAATTATTTCCTCTTTGGAAGATGTGTTTTTAATGAACACATTTTTTTATGCACAAATGTATCTTCACGTTTGTAGTTGTAGAAAGTCGCCGATATTTTTTTTTTTGTTCGAAAAATTAGCATATTTAACGAACGTGACGACCTCTACACGTTCCTTAAAGTGCCCTTACTCTATCTGTGTTTCAAATTAGATAAAAAAAAATGTGCTAATTTAAAAAAATGGGTTTAAAAAATTCAAAATTGCCTAGGTTTGAGACAAAATTTTGCGAAATAGATGTTAGCTGCATATTTTCGAAATATGGAATAGGAGGTTATTTGAACATCTGCTTTTGATGAACACATTTCATTTAGAAAACATGTTTATCTTCATAATAGTATTTCTAGGAAGACGCCGAAAAAATCGAATTTTTGCATTTTTCAACGAACATGAGACCTGCACCATTCTCTTAAGCGTCCTATACGCTTTCCGAGGTCGAAATTGAATCAAAATTGTTAGTGTCGTTTTTGAGGAAACGTGTTTTAAAAAATAGAAATTGTTGTTTGTGGTTGATTTTGCCATGTTTTGTTCGTCCAGCAGCAGATGATGTGATGCAGAGGCGACTTCAACTGGTGCTCAACAAGCTCCACAAATGGAGCACGTCAGCATTTTTTCTTTTACCAAATCCGTTGGTGTGCATTTCTGCAGGAGATACCACGTGCATAGCAATCCATTCCTATACCTGGGGTAAAATAAATGTGGTACTAGAGATGAGCTTAACACCTTTTCTTCAATAATTGTTATCGGAATAACGGTTGGTTTATATTAACAGGTCCATGAACATGGCCGACTGCTGCGAGCTGGCTATACGTTACAGCAGTTGCAACACAAAACATTTCTGCTAATGTTTTACTTGGAGTTTGTTGCATGTTTGCTGCTCTCTTTTCAAACTCTTCCCAAATTGAAAATTTACTTTCCACTTCTGACGCTGGGATGCTCTCATATGTTTCTTGGCTTGTACAGTTGTCTTTATTAATAAGAATTCTGACCATATCTATTAAAATTTTTTTTGTTTCTTTTGCACTATCTCTGTTTGAAAAGCCAATTATATTATACCTGGGATCTAAAATAGTACAAAGAGCAACTGGCATTGCTGTCTCAGCAATTCCATCCAATAAATTTTGTATTACATCCAGAACAAATTGCTGAAAATTTTTCTTTTTGTGATCTTTCTACAAACTGAAGCCAAATTATTGCTCAGAATAATTACTTCACGAGCTGTAATATATTTTTCACCTCTTAATATTTTTGTAATCTCTTCAAAGGGTTCGAGAATAATACACAATTCACCATAAATTGCCCATTCCTCTTCTGTCAATATAGGTAGGTTCTTATGAGGATGGCTGCAGTGACTTTAATGCTGTCCTCTAATTCCACAAAACACTGCAGCATATAATATATGTGAAATATGTTGTTCAGTGAATCTTGAACAATTAAATTTAAAGTGTGTGCATAACAACTAAACTGATATAAATTTAGGAATTCAGTAATTGCACCTTTCATGTTAGAGTCATTGTCTGTTACTACAATAAAAACTTTTTCCATTAAATTAAATTTGTGACGTATGTCCCTTATTTCTTGTGCCAGATTGCTGCTATTGTGAGATCCACTGATACACACACAATCTAAGAGAGTTGAACATAACTCAAAATCAGAAGAAATAAAATGTGCAGTTACAGCCAAGAAAATTTCATTATTTTTTGAAGTCCAACAGTCTAGTTATGCAAGCAGATTCCACTAAATTTCTCTTTGACATTGTTTAGGCATTGTTCATATGTTGATGGAAGATATGCTTTTGTAATATCTTTTGTGTTTGGTAATTGATATGATGGATTTAATGCTCTTACACAAAAACAAAAAACAACAACAACAAAAGCCATTTATTATTGAAAATGGTTGAAAATCAAGAATGAAGAGATTCTTAAAATGTCCCTCAATTTTCTTTCTCTGTGTTTCACTGATTTTTGTAGAGAGGTAAGGTGTAGTCTGTCATTGAGTGCGAGAGCCTGAATGGGAAATTGAATTAGTTTGATAAAGGTCATAAAGGTTGATGAATCTGAAGAGTTGAAGGTGTTTCACAAAGTACAGAAGATGAAGATGTTGGGGTAGTTGCTGTTTCTGATAAAGATATTATGGTTTGACCAGAAAGTGTGCAAATATCAGCACTAACATTTACTGTCAGATGATTCTTTTGCAGATGTGATTTCATATTTCTCGTAGTACTTGCTTACGAAATTTCGTTTTTGCAAATATTACAAGAAGCAATTTTTTGATCATCATCGACTGGAGTGAAGTAGCTCCATAAAGACCTTCTTTTAGGAATTTCTCCAAATTTCACGATCACTAATCCATAAAATTGTTACCGAAGAATTGAAATTTCGTAAACTTTGCTCGTGTTGGGTACCAAAGATTCTTACTGAGCAACACAAAACAAAACGGATGGGTAGTGCACTTCAATTTTGACCCGTTATGCTGAAAGCGGCGAAGAATTTCTGACACAGATAGTCACAGGAGATGAAACTTGGGTTTCCTACGACACCTCTGAAAGTAAGCGTCAATCAATGGACTGGAGGCACACTTCATCCCCAGCTAACGTTAAGCCGAAGCAAATCTTGACACCTCGAAAAGTGATGTGCACAGTGTTCTGGGACTGGAAAGGCATCTTACTCATTGATTTCTTACCGCGTGGTCCAACAATCACAGCAGATGCTTATTGCGAGACTAGAAGACTTCGGAAATTGCGCCGCTCAATACAGAAGAAACGCCGTGGATTGCTGTCAAAAGGTGCTGTTTTTCTTAACGACAACGCACGACCACACAAATGTGACGAAAACCCTCCTACAAGGATTTGTCTGAGACGTGTTTGACTATCCTCCGTACATCCCTGACCTCGCTCCTAGCGACTTTCTCTGTTCGTACATCGCAAGTCTTTCCTAGGCGGTCAACACTTCAACAATGACGACGAGCTGAAAGAAACTGTTTCCAACTGGTTGAAGACACAGGCGGCAAATTTTTATGAAGAAGGTATACAAAAACTTGTGCCATGCTATGACAAATGCCTGCAAAACTTCGGCAGTTATATGAAAAAGTAGTTTAAGAGTTTTAGAATTTTGTGCAATAAATAACTTTTCTGTATCTGTACACAATTTAATTTTATTACCAAACTGAACTTACTTTTTGGACGTACTCTGTATATACATAGAATGATTTTTTTCTGAGATGGTGAGACGACTAATTTATTTCATTCCAGACCACTTAAAATGGAAGGACCCTAAACCCAAACTTAACCTATTGGTTCATTAGGGAGCCGTTAACCCTGCCAGGGCTTGCGCGCTAGGTGCACAGTAGGCTCGCCCGGTATCGATGCAGACGTACGGCATCTTGGCGTCTGCTAGTAGTGGCGCCGGTGGCTGTAAGGCCTAATTCACAATGCAATCTTAAACGTAAAACGTAACGTAATGTTGTAAACTTATCGGTAAAATTTGCACGTAAAAACAGGTATTAACAATGACAAACAAGTTTCATATGAACCAATTCCAACCTCTTGAAGCTTGATCGATTCGTTTCTAGCATTGAGGAAAGATCCACCATGGTTTCTAGCTTTTTCTTCGACTTTGTTATCGATTTGTCTTGATGTATATACGATTAGCTGTTGTTTTCATATATGTTATGTTCTCTCTGGTTGTATTAGTGCTCGCATTTCCTTTATTTTATAAACAAGAATTCTCTTGTACCAGATTCACGAGTAATTCTTCGAACATAATTATTTTATTCGCCATGTCAAGTTAAAGTGACAAGATAAATGGCCCAAATTCTTTCTATAAATTCACTATTGTAATGGACCACGCTGACGTGAATACTCGTGTTGCAGTGAGTCGCACTATAATACGGGTACCGTGACACTCAAGGTGCAACGATAATTTCCAGATACCCGGAGCATGCGCTAAATTTATTTACGGGGGCGCCAAGCGTATTCCTACCTGTATCTGGGCGCCGGCGTCGAGACATCAACAGGGGTGGGCGCCCTGGGTCGGAGGTTGCATTTACTAACTAATTATTAAAAATACACATTTCCTAGTAAAATCACCCGACCAAAACGACGGGGACACGTTTATTGTTCGTGATGATCTACATTCGACGGTTAATTGAATACATGGACTTACAGTGATGTGATGGCTGGAATTTAGATACTTCACTCCAAAAGGATTACACACTCAACTGGCAGTCGGTGGCAACAGATGGCCCTCCGAATAGCTGTGGACTTCTCCGGAAGAAGTCAGGAATCTGCGCCTGGTTGAGTCGGAGACCGCCCCGAGTCCAGTGGAGTTGAGGCCGCAACGTCTGATGCGCTGGTCACAGGCCGTCAAACGTTGCCTGGACCGCGTAGTGTTTAGCAGCCGGGAAACAATGCTGCACACTCCCTCGTGATGGTTCTAGTCCGACATTCGAAATAAATTCCGATGCTGGAGTTGTCGAAATTACTGGTTCGAGATTATTACCAATTTCTCGTGCGGCGGTAGTCGCCGTTAAAATTTCAAACAAATCTCCGAGCCGACCGCTCACTTCGACAGTCTATTTCTATCTTCCAGACCTTCCAGCACCCGTTTGCCTCTGCGATTTCCACCCCCACCCCTCTCGCAAGATGCCCGACCTATCCCGTCGGAAAACTTGACGGAAAGTTACATGCGAAGTTTTCCATAGGCCGGTCTTGATTTACAGTAGGCTGCTGTCGCCTCTTAATGCAACAGTTCTGCCCGTCCATCACCCACTGTTGCACAAAGGGGTGGAAGGGTGCCTTTCGGGGGCGGTTACGAGCAGGGATACCGGCACGCGTGCAGCTGTGTGTGTCTAATGCGCGAAAGTGGCACTCTTTGCCTCGAAGTATTTTAACTCAGCGTGACTCGAGGGTCGCGCTTGTGCGATGAGCCTTGCTCATTGCACTATATGCATCAATATCGTTCGCAAACTAATTGTCTACATTACAATAATGAAATGACCACCACAAATTACCTGAATACAATCTCAAATTGATCTTTCATTTGCTTCCCGCGAGTTTTGTGGTGCATTTTTTTCATGCTGCTCTCTAATTCGTCTTCAGTAGGATTCCGACATACACTTAACGTAAAAGCTTGGCGCTTGTGAACTCTTTGAGTTTATGGATTTACGTCTATGGTTGCGTCAAGACGTGAATGGTCTCGCTTAGTAACTCATTTCTCGGTTTTGCTGCTACGTTACGTTTAGGTGTGAGTGAGACCTAACGGCGTCGGCGGCACAATCTCGCTCAGACAACGGCAGCGCTCTGTGGCGCCGGTAGCAGCGATGGCGTGGTATCACTCTACGGGCTCGCAGGTGATGCACACTGTTCATCCCAACAGTCCATCGTTCGAGGGCCGTCCACAGTCCATTGATCCTCGTTGCACGTCCGTTATCGGATTTTACCGGAGATTATTCGAGGCGATACCTCACAGAGGAGATATTGCTACGAACATCAGGCACGCATGATTTGGCATGTGGATTGGTGGCGTGGGTCCGAAAAAAAAACAACTATTACTTCTCACAGCAACTGGCGCTCAGAGTACTGGCGGAGTTTGCGACAGAGGCGACGGTCTCTCGACGGTTCGTATGCGAAATGAATTTTTAGAAACGCCCATTCTCTATTGTTCGAATAATATTTCTGTACACTTGGAACTAGCGGCTCACTGGGGAGAGGGAGTTCTGTTATCTAATCATAAGCTTCAAATTATGCTGGCGTCACTGCAGAGTTGCTGATATCTTTTGATAGAACTAGTGGTGCTACAGCAGCACATACTTTCTCGTATTATTACAATGTTATCGTTATGTACGACGGGACGCCCATAATGCATCATTAATTTCAAACAGAACTTACGCAAAATTACTAACTTTTACAAAAAAAATTGTACATTGTACCCTTTGTAAAACAAATTGTACCTTTTTTTAAAGAGTTAATTTTATACAACAGACTTTGTCCGAGACAAAAATCTCTATCTTCATTTTGTAGTTTTAAAAATTATGTTTGCAATTTTCGAAAAATCAGATCTCAACGAAAATGAGACCTGCATCATTCTCTTAAGCGTTCTTCGCACTAATCATAAAAAATGTTGTGCCTTTTTTATATGTTGAAAATGTTCAAAGGGCTTCATGGAAAGTACTCCCCAAATCTAAAATACCGTTTTCAATTTCTAAAGCCTGCGACACGAGCCAGAACGATTGGGGAATATCAATTTTGGAGAAAATCGATTGAACGGTTTATGCACTAGCGCTGTGCACAGACAGACGTTTTGCCGTCAATCGATTTTTCATCATGAAGGACGCACAATGGATTCTGGCTACACCACGTGTTAATGGATTTTTTTCTATATTGAGTAATTGAATTTACCTACTTTTTCGTTACCAGAGCCCGGCAGTAACTCAAAAAATGTGTTGAAAATTCGTCGTTTTACGACGCACGATTACAATATTTTCTCTTCTTACGTTTGTAAGTATGAGAAAGTAAAAATTAAAGCTACCAGCGCGAAGCAAATAAAATTGAAAAGCGCCATTACTTCTTTGGTAATGCATCGTTTGTGCAGTTCTGTGTCGTCTACTGTTGTGTGGACTTATTGAAATTTCTTTCTTGCTACTGTTGTGATCTAATGTAAGAACGACCATACGACCACATGTTTGCCACCCGAGTAAGTGGCGACATTGCTCTACCTCCATCCCAGCTGTCAAGTAGGCAGAAATATGAGCTTTAGATTTATTTAGTCAAAAAACAGTAAAAAACTGTATGTGACGCATGGGGAAGAAGATCGTCTGCACACGTTTTCTTGAGTTTCAGATTCCCTTCCTATCCTTTTAACTATAAATAGTTCAAAGATGAGTAAAAGTTAAACAAATAAATAATAATAAAAGTTTTAAAAGAGCGAGATCAGCGACATTTGAAAAACTAGACATTTTCTTTCCCGAGATATATAAAATTTATTTGCAATGGTAAACGAACTGCAGATTTTATTTTCTACATTGCTAACAAAATAGTAACTCGCACTTACCTCTACTCCTACCACTACAAGCAAAAGGAGAGTTCAACAAAACGTCCGCGTATTGAAGCTACATTTACGCCCAGAAGCAAAACAAGGTGCCATCTCAGCATTCGCTCAATATGCATTTCTCAGGGAAACTCGACAAAAACCTGATCGAGATGGGGGTCATTGACCCGAAAATTGAAGTACGTTTTTGTTACATGCATATTAAGTATTTTGTATAAAAAAATTAAACTAATTCATTATATATCAATGTTTTGTTAAAATAAACATTATTTTTCTTTTCGATGATCAGCATAGTCTCTAATTGAATGGACACAGTTATGCGGCAGAAAATATTTTACTTTTAACTTAAATTTGTGTACCAACTTCAATTTTTTAATGTCATCTGGCAATGCATTGTAAAACAACGTAAATGTATTGTATGTGGATTTCTGGTAGTGAGCTGTTGATACTGACACTTGATGAACGTGATTTCTAGAACGTGTGTTATAATTACAAATATCACTATTGCATGAAAACCTGTTCCCACCCTTAAGTAAGTCAGTTTTTAGAAATACTTAAGATTCGTAAAGAAACAGGCAAGGCAATGGTATTATTTGGACAATAGGCTGGTAGCAATCGAAGTAATCTTTTTAACATCACGTGATGCACGGTCACGGCTTTTCTCATAGGTTTGTAGACTACGAATCGCGTTACTACGCAAAGCAACTTCTGCCTTCTGCGTGGAATGGTAATTTCGTGTGTTTTCTTCTCTATTTTTTTCTTTTTGCTGCTACTGCTGACACTTCGCTGCTGGAGTCGATTAAGTTGTTGGTAGGAACCCCTTCGTGTTCTACAGTTACCTTGGGGCCCTTTCTCAGGTAGCTTGATCGACACGTCGATTCGTCTCGTTTTCTACAATTTTTTCAATTACGACCATTCTAATCAAAGAACTGGCAATGCCAATGACAGCTTATATGATGGAAAGATCAACAAAAGCATCCCTACAAAGGAGCATAAGGATGGATATAGAGAAGTTTTTGGACGAGACTATAACTGGAAATTCTGATCAAATAGAGCTACGTAGAACAATGAAAAGATGATGTGATGCATATGATCCAAAGATGGGAAAGTTATGTCCATCTGCTGCAAATGTATCAAGCATGAGTGCAGGGGCCACAGCGTTTTGATTGACGGCTCACTGCAGATGGCGACATTTTTTTAAAATTTAAAAACATATGCATATTTGTGTATATTTTATTTTTATCAATATTTGTGGTATAATTATAAAAGAATCAAATTTGACAAAATAAATGTCAATTGCAGTACGTATAAACAATTATTTATTTCAAAAATACCCTGAAAACAAACACTGGGTCTTTTGGACCCAGGTCGAGGAAAAGTAAAATAGTATGTCATGCCTCCTAGGGTTAATGGCATCTCTTCCGCACTTGGTTCAGGTTCTGAGAGCCGATTCCTGATTACATCGGACAAACTTCTCACACAGCTCTCACATTGCCCGGCGGCGCAGCGTCGTTATGGGCTTCCTGGCGGCACGGCGGCCCGCTTCGCGTCAGTCATGTCTCCCCCGGCGAAGCGTCCGGCTCGCACGTTTTTATCCCGGCACGGCCTTTTCCTGTTGTCCGGCGCTGGTGGTTTCAAGCTTTCCGCCTTCCAAGCTCTTCGCCTAACCGCATTTTCCAGCCAGTCGTGAAACTGTTACCTCAGCGCTGAAAGAAAAAATCTGAAAACGCTTGTGATGAAAATCGGACTATGGCTGGCCCATTACATTACAAAACCAGTTTTAGACTTCTGAAATCGTTTCTTTTTTGCAAAGACCATTCCTGTCATCAGCAAGAATAACAGTTCTTCCACTTGTAATGATCGATATCATATTGTCTACTTATAAAAGAAAGAAAGTTGGACCTAAGATCGAATCCTGCGGGACTCCATGCTTAATTGACAAAAAATTTGAAAGATGAATAAATGTTTGTTCGTGTCAGTACGGTATTTCTACTCTCTGAAATCGTTGTTTAAGATACAAACATAACCGATCTAGAGCAATACCACGAATTTCATTCAAAGGTAATTTTGAAAGTAATATGTTGTGATCAATAATGTCAAACGCTTTTGAACAATATAAATATTCCAATAGGTGCTTTATTTTATCGATGGATGAAGCGACATCTTTGTGAAAAACAAATGTCTGTTTCCGTGGCTTTTGAATTTTTAAATCCAGGTTGGCAATCTTAAAAAGTTTCGTATTTACCGAGAGAGGTTTCCATTCGTTCGTACAAAATGTTTTCCTAATATTTTTGGATTCACATAAGAGCCAATAATTTTGAATTTCATTATGGTTCCCTTTTTTAAAATGCATATGGATTTATGTTTACTCTTTTGAAAATATGTGGAAATAATCCACGTATTAAACAAGCATTGGATTTGAAATGGGTATAATTAACAATCCGGAAATTCAACATTTTTAACGTTTGATATTGAGTATTGTGGTTTTAGTTCCTTCGAAAGGTCACTCGCAATTCTCGAAATATATTTATACAATTATTAGAGTTCGCGGACAGTTCTTCCTGAGCAACTGCCGTTATATTTAAAAGTAAAAAGTAAAGGTTGCTCTGGAGTGTCGGTACGTCACTGAATATCCGATCCTTGACAATCTTATAGAGAAGTCAATTGCAAATTTAGCTACACTTATTGTACTATTAAAGCAATAGAATGAAATTACACATCAGTCAGGTTTCAAATTGTCATCTGCGGGAAAAATTAAACGTTTTGAATCGAAAAGGTCTTAATTTTGTAATCATGTTTACTTGAGAGTGCATAACTTTATGGGCCGGTTTCACCAACAGGAATCAAGATGATGATTCCGAGTTGATCCGGATCAACTTCAGTTTGATCCCGTTGTACGTTTCTCCACACACTTGACACGAATCAACGTGTCTGACACGGATCAAATTTGACTTGCAATTGATCCGTCGCCGAGCGGTGGATCACGGCCAGATCAGGAGTTATTTCTCGGCTTGGTCGTCTAGCTATTCCAGTTTTCCGTATTTTTTAAGTAAATATCTGTAGTTGGACTTAGATTCAGTATGAAAGTATTCGCTAAGAAGTAGGATTACGCGTAATATTTGTTGAGCAAATGTGTTTTTTAAGATAGTATTGTAAATAAAAGTAGGGTTAACACAATTGAAGGTTAGAATTCTCGGTATTGGGAAGTAAAATTTAAATATATTTTGGCTTCAAATTAGTGTGATTATAAGTATCATTAGTAAAAAAAGTATTTTGTGATATCTGTATTGCAATTGGCGTAGGACAGTTTTATTGAATACTTTTTTTAGTGTAGTAATACTTTCAATTTTTGTTCTTCTTAGGGTAATTTGTGTCATAAAAATAGATTATGTTTTCGAATGTGACTCAATAAATATTATTATTATTATTATTAATGAAGTCATTGAAGATTTATTGTGGGGAGAGACACCACGAGTAATTCCAAAAGAAGCGATTATTTTGAAATGTCAGAACGAGCATTAACACTTTATTTGTATTTGCTCATTAAGCTTTCGAGTAATTCTCTTTCAACTGGAGAGAAATTGGGCGTTGCCTATGCATTATTTCCAACGTTAGGTGAATACATCACCGAACAAGAACACTACCGCACGGAACAGAACACCACACAGACGGGACGAAACGAAATCAAAACAACTTGTTTCCTACAGCTGACCGCGAGAATACCCACAACGCATTGCAAAATTGTTGCCAACCGCGCATTTTCACGACTGCTCACGATTCATGGGATTAACTTCGAAGTCTCAAAACGTTGGTGAAACGCACAGGGATCAAGTCGGCCTTGACTCCGCGGATAAGGATCACGAAACTTGGATCAACTACGAATTTGATCCAGGTAGGTGAAACCGGTCCTATATGATTAGGTTAAACGGGCAAAGGAGTAAAACGGTGAAAAGGGCTCTCCAATAATATGCGAGAATTGTTGATATAAAAAGCTATGTTTGTTTAATGCGCTGCAGTTTCCTTCATCCAATTGAGATAAAACTCAACCTATTGCTTGATTATGCGGGAAGAATATGGACATAGTACAACAGGAATATGCGTATATTTGATACATTGACGCAAAATATGGGCGTTCTTGATTTTATGAGTTTTTGCGGACTCAAACCCCCCTGAACAGAAGCTCTACGCAACCTGCCGCACCCTGAAATATTGAGGGGGACGTCGCTGCATATTCTACGATTTTGAAATGTCGGCCGGAATTATTACTTGAACGTTATCTGGGCGAAGTAAATCAATTTTTTCAAAGTCAGTGTTGTAGTCAATACAGTTCCAAACTTGAGGGAGAACATTTTAACAATAGAATACTTGGCAAACCAGAACATAAAACAAGCCCATATTTGCGAGAAAGTCTTTCAACTATTAAGAGGGTACCCCCGGATAAGATGGCTAATTTGCATTTTTTTTCAATCAGATAGAATAGTGTTAAATTGAAAAAAAAATTAAAAAGCAGGTTTTTGACTGTAGATGGGAGTGGGTAGTGGGGCAGGAGCTAAGAAATCTTGCAAAAATATTATTTTAATGTTAGAGTTATAGTGAAACTACTTATATGTTATTTGGTTTACAGGAACTTTTCACTGTCTTATCCATTTATACTACTTTTGCAGAGCGCAGCGTAAAACGTGATTAACAATCATGAGACCACTAGCGTGTTAAGTGTAATAGATTGCAATAGCGAAGCATTGCCGAGTCTGCTAGTTATAATAATAATAATAATAATAATAATAATAATAATAATAATAATAATAATAATAATAATAATTGAGTCGCATATACAATTCCAATGGTGTATGACAAATCAAAATGATGTCTTGGGTGGAGAGAGCGAAGTTACATTACTGTTTAGGAGCAAACAAGGGGCCATCTCAGCATTTGCTTAAGGGGCCAGGGGAACTGAACAAAAAACCTGATCTAGATGGGGTCATTGGCCTAGAAATTATACTACAATACTTGTTACAGATAGATTAAGATATTATACATTAGTTAATTATTTTTAGTAGCAAATAATTTAACATGACAAGATTTGTACAGTTTCATGTGTAAAGTAAAAATAAAATTTGCTTGTTATTGTCATTTTACTGCTACTACTTATAATAATAATAATAATAATAATAATAATAATAATAANNTTAGCAACTACATAAAATTTAACAATATTAGTACATTCTATATTTAAAACTTGGAATGGTGAGGAGGAGTTTGACCAGATTTTTCCCCTTTTTTGTCTTTCAACTTGTACATGTAGTTCTACTGCAGTACCTAATGCGTCTAGCAAATCCAGAGTTTTGTGTGCGCATGCGCGTGTGTGTGACATGAAATGGGACAAGAAATTCTTATTATTTATATTTTTTTAAGGGAAATGTAATTTGAATACTCCTTTACACTGTAGAACATGTTGTTAAGCAGGAAAGCTTTCAATTTACTTTGATATGTATGAATTGTGTTTATGTCTTTAATATCACTGCCTAGTTTGTTGTACAGTGTAATGCACTCTATTAGGGTTTTTTTAAGTGTAGTTTCAGAGTGTGGAACATCTAGGTTATCCTTTTGACGGGTGTTTTAGTTGTGTACATCGGAATTTAAAGTAAAAGTGTCTTTCTATGAGAATTTTCTTTGTGAAGACACCTATTTCAAATATACGAGTATACATGCATGGTAGAGGAAGAATCCTTAATTTATCAAACAAGGGTTTGCAAGACTCCAGCTTATGAGTGCTGGTCATTGTTCGCAATGTTCTTTTTTAGATAATAAATGTGCGAGTGCTTTCAGGGGCATTTCCCCAGAATATTATTCCATATTTTAGGTGTGAGTGCACATTTGCAAAATACATTGTTCAAAGTGTCTCAATGTTGGAGCTTGACCTGAGGGTGTATAGGGCATATCAAGATTTGGTGAGCTTCTTGTTAAAATTTGAGATGTGAGCATTCCATTTTAGGTTTTCTTGAATTGTTCGACCGAGGAAGGTAGTTTCATGAGTTATCGTTACAGGGTTATTGTTTATGAGCAAATGCTGTGAAGAGTTTTTCTTTAGATCGGGGATTCATGAAATTTAGACAGACCGTCTTGCTGGGCTTTATGATGACGTTTGTTGCCTTGAAGCCATTTTACTAGTGCTTGCAAAGTTTTGTGAGTTTCTTTTTTTACTGTTTGTTATGTTTTTGCTTTGATGATTAGGTTTGTGTCATCTGCAAACAAAATTATTCTCCATCTCTCGCTGCTCAGCTTGCGTGTGACTTCCTGAATTTGGAGGGGAAATAAGAGTGGAGTCGGGAAATTGCCCGAGCTCGTAGGAGTTCTGGGCTTCCTTGGTGATCTAGTAGCTCGTGAGGGCGCGGTTTGACTTGCCTGGCCCTAGCGCGTTTTGAAAACAGACCGTACCGAAATTTCCTCGGGGAAGAGGAAAGGGCTTCATATCAGCCCCCAGGATTATCCCTTGGCAATAATAATTTGCTTAGTTGTTTTAAGGAATTTTCTCACTATTCCCCTGGATACTGTTTTTTGATTTCGAGGAAACCTTTGTGAGGGGGTTATTACCACACCTGAATGGAAGAAAACCTACATGCTAATTCATGCAATCATTTATTGGATTTTTAAACAGACTATCGTTAGCTAGAGCAGCCCATAATGAAACTCGCAGTTTGTTTGAGCTCCGAGCTTAGAAATAATCAATGAACCGACATTTTGTAAAACTTCTTTAAAAATGCATAATCTTTTCCTCACTCACTATTTTTTGACAACAAATCTCACTATTTGCCTACTTTTAACTTTATTGGTCACAGAAAGGCCTCTACTTACATTATGCAACTGAACGTTGGTGTAAACAGTGGGCCATGAATTATGTTCTATATCACTTGTGGACTAATAATTCTTATTACAAAATTTATCTTGGTTTCATAGTTTGACTTGAGATATCCTAAGTGGTTAACAATAACTAACCACTTGAAAAATATACCTCACTGGTTACTTGATCTCTCATGAAGTAATAACTTTTTAATGAAGATAAAGCATTTCTGTATTGTTTTGCCTAATAAATCACTAGAACTATGTTTTAGTGTGAAATAAATTGTGTATTAGAAGTTTTTACCATACTTGTTAAGAATTTTCTCTGTATTTGATGGCAATTTGATTGTTATGTAATTTGAATTTCAGATTCGCCGAGCTGATCCTCAAATAGTATGTGCGCTGGCTTGGAGGCCTAAGTTTTTCAGTATAGCTACATATTCAGGAAACGTGTCTGAAGGGAGGCCTCGTTTCAAACGCTTTCACACTCACCTGGCTGCAAGAGTTGCTGATGCAGTTCATGAGTGGATTTATCACAATATTTTGTTTTATGTTTTGGGCCTATCTGCTGTCCTCGTTCACAAGGATTGCATCACCTTGTAAGTATAATTTTTAGGTATAATATTGGGCTTAAAATTCATTTTTATATATGTTTTGGGCCTGTGTAATATCAAGAATTCTGGAATTATTTAGTGCAGTGATCTTGCTGGACAGATCAGTACTGATTGTATAATTATTTAGGAGTTGTACAACCTGTATCTATTGCTCTTTTAAATTCCAGAGTAAAACTAAGAGACAGCATTCTGTGCTAAAATGAAAAGTACAGCTTATTTGTGCCATATTTTTCTGCATTGTTTCCAATGTGGCCTTCTGTCAGCTAATCATGTAGAAGTAACCAGGAAATTTGAAGTGAAAGTAATGTGGGATTTTCAAAATTCTTTGCACTTAATTTTGGGTTATCATTTTTTTCATGTTTTAATAATTTTTAATAACTTGAATATAAAATGTTTATTTAACTTCATCCTACGTCATGTTTTACATGAGTCATTGTATATTTTTTATTACAAATCTCTCAAAAATTTATTGAAATGGATTTCATTCACGGAAACTCTTTAATTATGTTATAAACAGTTTGTATTGATTGTATAATTTTTAATAATAGTTTTATAATTTCAGTATACAACCAAATTAAAAATCATTTATTAGTAACAAAACAAATTTTGTTAGGAGAAAATCCTATTATGTAAGTGAAATAATAAAAATAAATAACTAAATTCATGATAAATGAAATAAATATTTATTACTATTTCCTTCGATTTCATGATATGAATGAATGAATATGATGTACAATTTGAAATGAGATGAATGAAGTAGTACAATTACAACAATTTAATTAAAAAATTCACCACTAAATTTATGGAACTTCATCCTACTTCATTTCAATTGATGGCAATACATTACTTCTAATACTAATAGTAATAAATTGCTCTAATTTAAATATTGTGACAATGTGAGTATCAGTTTAAAAAATATAATTTCACAAACACGTCAAAAATTAGATATTAATGATCAAAAAATAGCAAAAACTTCTTGCTTGCACTATATTTGGTCACATTGTTAATACTACATTTTTTCAAACAGTACCAGTGGTTTTTCTGGGCTGAGAAGTAAGTTGAAGAGCTAGTTGGGAAATATAAATGTACACATGCTTATCTTAATAATTCACGTAGCTTATTTCTTGTACACAAATTGATCCTTCAGTTCTTTAAGGCTGTAGACTTTTCTGCGATGTCTTTGCTCATGTGTTTCCTCATAAACTGTAGTAGACGTTTCTTCTGAATTAAAATATTCTGCATTTTGCACTTGAGACACCTGTGTATCCTATGTATCCTGTATCATCTACCTGAATATAAATAATCAGTCTTTGCAAATTCTCTTTGTACAAAATCATTTATTTAGTCTGAAATGCACTCATTGAATTCATTTTGTAAGCTTTGCCATGTTTATTTAACTATGAAGTTATATTCAAGAGAGTGGCAAATTCTTTTCTGTTCCAAACATTGCTTTTATAGCAAAAAATTAAGTGTGAGTAACAAAATGATTTCTGTAGATTTGAAGAGGAACATAACCAAGGAAATTTCTTTAACCATTGAAATGTTAAGGTTGTATTTTTTTCTTGAACGTTTGTACCAGATGTTTAGAGAGATTCAGTATGGCGCCTATGGCTTAAAAATTCCGTATGTTGGTCTTTCTAACTTGAAAATGGTTATAAATAGTAAAATACTCACTACATCATGTTTAGGGTTCGTATTTGAAACACCACAGTATTATTAATGAAGTGAGATCATGATGACCAGAGAGGCAATCATGTCGCTATTGCCCATACTCTTTTTAATGCGGACCAGTAGCCATTTCATTCATGCCAAGAACAGATTTTCTCTTTTAAGCAAATGAAGTTTAAGTGGTGTTCTCACGACACTGTTTTCATGGCTTTGTTGGAAACATTTGCTCCTGGATCTTTCTTGTTCTTAAAGGAGCAAGCTGTTTCTCTGGATTACCCCGCATTGAAATTTTTCCCACCATCTTGTTTGTCTAGTTGTATGGAGGTGTCACCAGACAAATGTGAAATATGTGTGAACAAGGGTGAAAACGTGTATGAATTGTGCCACATTAAAGTTTGTCTCTGGAGCCAATTTCAGGAGTTTTTGTTCACTTGTAGCCATCTTTGTCAATCAGAACCTCTCAACTTTGGGGATTGCTCCTAAGTGACTTCGTCTATTAGAGGTGGGTAGACAGTAGTGCTTCAGGTTTCAACAACTTATGTGTTTCCCCTTGAAAAAGATCGCAGCATGACAGCTGAAATTTTGGCATCAGTACCTAGGTCCAGGTCTCCCTAACAGCCAATTATACTTCCTCTGTCTGCAAAATTCTACTCATTCATTCAACCAGCTTGTTCTCTGGGACTGAGATTGGAGTTTCGTGTTGTTTTCCTCAAGTTCCATCATCTCTTCGGCCCAATAGAATGAAGCAAGCCTGACTGGCAAGATGTTTGTCTTTCAGGGCATTTAGGCTCATTGCAGGGTATGTTTCCCAGCTCCTCCGTGCACTGATCAGGAAAGCTTTGAGATTAGTTCACCCTTACAGGTATTTCAAGTTTGAATGGGTCCCTGAACTGGTAGGTTGGGAAAATGGAGTTTTCTGAAAGAACCTACAAGTGAAATAGTTTAAGATTATCAAGTTTTGCTTCATTTTGTTACTAAAGATAATTGTTTTGGTGCTTTCTTATGTTATGTTTTGTCCTCAGGGAGTATGTGAACTTGTGGAGTAAACGAGGAGTTCGTGTTATTCCCTGGTCAATAAATTTGCCTGCTGAGAAACAGTTCTTTTCAAAAATATTGAAAGTTACTTATCTGACTGATACTCTAGATGTTCGAGCTGTTTAAAAGTGTTCTCTGCCTATAAAACAAAAAGGAATCTTTATTTTTATGGTGTGAGTGTATCCTTTTCTGAGCAACAATTCCATTGTTGTATCAGGTTTTTAAGTTATGTTTTATACAGTTTATTCTAGTATCAAATTTCATTTTATATGTAGCCTATTTTATGTAGCATTATTTATTTGAATATACTTAAAAGGTGCCATGGTACAATTTTTACCAAAGAAAGGTAGTTATGTTCAGGACAATTCAATACAGGTTTTTTGGCTCCAACTCATTTCCAGTGAGTGTAATCCTGGCTTTAATATCCCATTGAATTTTTTGTTGTGGCTTCAAGTAAGCTGCTTACTCGAAAACTAATTTTTCCTAATGAAATTTCATTACAAGGGTTTTGGTAGTTAAGGACAATTAGGTGTTAAGTTCATCTAAAATAAAACCATTTTTGGACTGTTTTACTTCCATAAAATTGTAAGTTTTTAATCATCATATTTTACAATTTTTCAGTCTTTCAAACGAATACTTCACATAGGCTATATTCATTTCCCTAGTTTAGAGCTTATTTGCATGTATTTGGAAAAGACTATGTCTTACTAGATAAAAGATCTGTCGCATAATAAGTTGTAAGTATTGATAATGTTGTGTAAACAAAGAGATTATTTTGCTTTTAGATGAGAATAGGTGAAAGATACAAAAGCAAATATTGAGACAATGAGCTGAGAACTTCCCCACCCCCTTGTTTGCCAATAATATAATTTGAGTTCAAAGAATAGATTTCATTCTTATTCATATTATGAACAGAACGAGGTTTAAGTAAAGTACACTGCCATAGTTCATTCCCAAATTTTTCACTGCATAAGACTAGTAGATTTTTGAATTGTAAAGGTGTTAACAAGATGTTTTCAAATAATTCTCCTGTTGATTAATGATTTCTAAAACTTTATTGAATAATAAATGCCTCTTTAATAAAATTTCGAGATAAATTGATTGTAATGTGTGAGTTATATTTTATTTTCTTCTGATGCAATTTATTTTGAGATATGGTTTATTTGTTGTTTTTGTTTAGTTAGTGAAATTAATTTCTGAATATGTATTTTTGGAAATTTAATAATGTTCATGATCACACTCTTCATTCTTGCATTGCAATTAGGACTACTTTCTATTATACTTCCTGAATTTGATAGGACTAGTTTTTATTCAGGAATATCTTGAATCAATCCCAGATCTTTTTCACTTTTTGCAGAAATAGACTTTTTTTAGTTTTTGAGTTAATGATGTAACCCTCAAGTGCTGATGCCTTTTGGAGTTACGTGAGGGTAAAAATTTGGCTGCATTCTATTTATTGTTGATTACACATTATACTGCATTTTTTATAAATGTTTGTGGAGAATTTTGTAACCCTGTTAATGTTAAACCTTTTTTAAACAAATTTGTATGACTAAAATAAAAAAAAAAATTAAGCAACATGAAACTTTCTAACATCATTTTAAATAAGTCATTTTATTAAATCATCATCAAAGAAACTTTTTTTATCACAGTACATTATCAATAATTTTTGAAATTTTTACCTTGTAAATTATTAATTTGGAAATGTAGCATCTTGATTGATAACAGTAATTAAACATATAAGTACATATTATATTATGTGTGTTAACACAAGAACTATGTACATGTGTGATCCTAGAGCAGCTAAATAGCTACAATGCAATTCTGCACGTCAAGTGCTATTTGCTACTGAACCCAAAGCAACTGTTCAAGGTAATTAACTTGAATTTCCCATATCTAATGGCAAAATCTATAACTAGAAATAGATGGCAGCTTGATTTGGTAGTTGATTACTACTCAGGAAACAAAAAGATGTTTTTTAAATGAACAACCAATTTGCCACTTGCATGAGCACTTCAAGGTCAGCATTGCCTAATAATTTCTCTCTTTTTCCCATTCTGTGTTTTATATTGTCAGCTGTTTTACAATTGAATGCAACCAAATACCAACTTCCATAGTAAATGCACATTTGTAGAGAATATTAAAGTCAACATTAAAATAAAATGTAATTAGATGAATATTGTTGATCAGGAGAAATTCAGAGCAAATTTTAAATAATTGACCAAAGCATGCTAGTTTTCATAAGTGAATGATAGGTATGCAAGAAATCTGTTAGAAATGTACGATAGAGAATATGTCTTAGAGTTTCTACTGTGAGCATTTAAGTTAGGTAGTTAGTTTAATACTGAAAGAAAAATGGAACTATGGTGGTAAGTTTTTATTTATTCAGGGATTTTGATAACAAGTTATAATTCTGTTTTTGTACAATTTTGAACATAATTTTCTTCTTGATGAGCCGTCGTATTGTGTGTGTTTGCACTTTGACTTATGTAACAAGTAAGAGACACTGTGGTATGTTATAGTGTAATATGTTCTTATAGATTTTAAAGCAGTCTTGTGGGAATGTTTATAAGTATGTGGAAGTTTATTATTTTCATTTTATTACAAGTTACTGTTTCAAATTAAAAGGAAGAATTATAATTTTTCTAAAATTGTGGTAAAGTTGTTGAATTGGCAGTGAATTTACATTCTCAATTAATTATTGAGCACTGTACATCCTTGTATTAATAGCTTTTCTAAAGGACTGATTGATGTGTATGTTCCTGAGGTTAATTGCAAGAAAGAAGTACTTGCTCATGCTTAAATGCATTTAAGATATTTAGAACAATGGGTAAATAAACTTGGAGAGTTTTCTTACATTGCTTTTTGCCCACTAAAGATATTAGAGTTCCTGAAATACCAATGATTGAATATAAATATTCCAATCTACTATCTGCAAAAAAAAAGAAAAGAATACTTGGATGATGATGTGAAATAATGTTTGCTTGCTTTGTTAACTTGAGAGAGGGGATATTTTTTTGAGAGGCTTTATTTTTGCAGATAGTTTATTAATGAAGACTGTTGTATTGCTAAACCCAAGTTTTTGAGCTGAGTGCTTTGAAACTCTTCAAACCCTAATGTATAATTAATGTTATTATTGCAAATATTACCAGGTAATTTATTTCTAGCAGAATTAAATTAAGATTTTGAAAATAGAATGTAAGTTTGAAATGAATTTTGATTTATTAATGGATTGATTGATTAAGAAAATATTTTATTTAGAAAAGCTTATGTGTGCTATTACAGAATTGTTTGATACTATGCACAAAGTGTTGTTGTTAACTTATGTTTGAAGTAAATATTGTCATCGTAATATTTATAGGCATCATGATGCCCATGTGTTATGTTTTCTTTTTTTGTTTATTCCATTTATTCATTTAATATTATATTACACATCACTTGGTTCATCATATCCTTCAAATACATTATTGTATTTGTGTATGTTAATGACCACAAAGTACTCAGAATGAAGAGTCTATGGCACTACTGTTTACCTTAATTATTGTATAAATAGTGGTTCTTCATTATCTATTAAATGAAGTTCTGTTACGTAAGTAGTGTGGGCCTATTTGTCAAACGTTTGCTAGCTAGTCTCTCTACACTATTTTTCATAGTTGCTATAGTATATATTTCATATAATTTTTGTGTTTTGTAATTTCATATTGGAAGAAATAAATATTACTCAAGGAATGTTCATTATCAGGTGTTTTACTTCTTTCTCCCCTGGTCTACTCTCTGGTGTATGCTTCACTCCCATGTATGTTCCCAAAAGATAAATTATTGTTCATGTTATCACAGACTTAACAAAAACAAATATTGAAAGGCAGTCCAACAGGATTGATTCTTCATTGAGATGGGTTGAGCCCTGACAAGGGTATACTGAGATGGTTCTCATGATGTCCTTTCTCCAACTTCCATTCTCTTGCTCTCCACAAGACACCTTCCTTTTATTACTGTTTTTTACTTTCTAAAATACACACTTACATGGTAATTTATGTGGTTTAAGAAAAAGTAATGTAATGCTATTGAAAATAAAGAAAAAAATAAGAAATACATGTTTTGGTGTCATATGATATGATGCAGGAAAAGTATTTGTTTTTCTTCTCTCTTCAAAACAGCTGGCTGACCTTACCTTATCTAATTTATCAATAAATGTCATAAAATAACAAAGGTGTTATTTTATGACCCATAATTGGCTACTGATATGAGATGAAAAGGACGTAATATTACTATATAGTTTTGTAATTAACCCATTAGTTGGTGGCAATGGTGTAAGATTAGCTTATCAGACTATTATACCCACTTGGGTATAACTCGGCTTGAAACCCGATCAAAACCGTGGATTTTTAGGGTGAAAAAATCCTTCGTACGCCTTCCTTCGGAGAGGAAGTAAAGCCAGCTGACCCATGTTTAAAGATTTAGTGCATGTAAAAGATCCTCAAGGCTAAATAAAGCCTCTGAGCTAAACTCTAATTGCCCGTTTCGTCGCCCATGAATTACCTCCTTTCTCCACTAGTTGGTGATGAGCAAAATTTGCTTGGTCAGACGGAAGAGCAAGCTCAGGGCCTCAGTCTTGCCATGTAAAATAAGGCAACAGTTCAATTCAATTAGTGTGAAGTGGGAATGTAAATGTGTGCGAGTGTAAATGGTAAGCGAATCATGGTTTGAATTCAGGCATGTTTTGTTGGTGAAATGAACAAGTTTAAACTTGTTCTGAGTATTTTTTTTTTCTTTAATGTCCACATGTTCAGATTTGTTAGAGCACTTGCGCAGAGCCAAGAAATAATAATTTTTTGTAGAAGATATTTTTTGGTTTGTTCCGTTAGAGGCGAGATGAATGAAGATTGACTGCCAAACGATTGAATCAGCAAAACACATATTTGGTAATAACATTGTAAGAGACTTAATAATCAATATTTTTATTCAATAAATTACATATTATTGTTGAAAAGAGACTTATATGCTTTAAAAATTCACATGGTTTGCTAAGCTGTAATGAGAGCATTTCAATTTACATTTTATTTTTGATCTTCTGCCGAAATGCTGGTAATGTTACACTTTTGTCAATTATTGTTATAATTATGGGGGGATGGGTTCAATAATCTATGGTGTATCATTTACTTCATTACATGCAATTCTTGTTTTCTAATAGTTACCAAAATTATATGTTTTTGAAAACAAATATTCATACAAATTGTTTGTTAATTTTATTACGAATGTACTTTCTGGAAATTTTCTAAAGGTCTTGCTCCCTGGTTTACTGTTCAAGAAACCTTCGATTTATTATTTGAAGATGCAGTTGTTGAAGCAGTTTTCATTGTTCCACTGGATTCTAGTATTTTATCTGATGACGATAATGATGGTATTCCTGACAGTCTCAGTAAGTGGCACTACTTAAAAAATAATGATTTCAATCCTACCAATGAAGACAAAATTTGGAAAATCAAACCATAGTTAGTCCGTAAGAAATCCAGATTTTCAAAATATTTCTCACCAGAAAATAATTTGTCATATGATGAAAGTATGGTGAGGTATTTTGGCAGGCATGATCTGAAAGAATACGAAGCCTGTCTAAAAAGTATCCGACCTTTGGCCCGAAAAAATATTGCGAATACCTGACAGATTTGGGATCCTAATCCCCTTCAAAGTACGCCCCTTGTGCTTCCACACACTTAGCCCTCCAATCCTTCCACTGCTGGAAACACCTCTGGAAGTTTTCTTTTGGAATGGTGTTCAGCTCCGTCATCGCGTTCCGCATTATTTCTTCTCTACTCTCAAAACGGGATCTTTTCAGTGGCGTCTTCAATTTTGGAAACAACCAGAAGTCGCAAGGAGCCAGGTCTGGAGAGTAGGGAGGTTGGCTGGAGATTGGGATGAATGTACAGGGGCGTTGTCATGATGCAAGTGCCAGTTCTTCGCCGTCCACATGTCTGGTCTTTTGCGCCGAACTGCTTCACGGAGTCGCCGGATAACATCTTGATAGTACTCCTTTGTCACTGTCCTTCCGGTGCTTATTCGTGATGCACAATTCCCCAGGTATCGAAGAAAACAGCATCACCTTGATTTTGTTTCGCACCTGCCGCGCTATCTTCGGTCTTGGAGAATCGGGATGCTTCCATTGAGACGACTGTCGTCTTGTTTCTGGATCGTACCCGTACATCCATGACTCATCTCCAGTTATTACGGTGTTCAGAAACCCAGGATCAGTGTTGGCGGTGTCCAGAAGGTCCTGTGCAACGACAAAACGGAGGTCTTTTTGTTCCGGAGACAACTTGGGTACGAATTTAGCAGCCACTCGTTTCATGTTCAAATCTTCACGCAAAATTGCATCTGCAGAATCTTTACTCACTCCAGCCTCTTCTGCAATCTCCCGCACTGTCAAACGGCGATCTGCTATCACCAAACTTCGCGCGCTCTCAACAACAGCTGCATTCCGAGCAGTTTGGGGCTTGCCGCCACGCTGCTCATTCTCGGCTGATGTGCGGCCATCTTTGAATCTGTTGAACTTATTAACTTAATTTGTGTTACACCCATCGCATCTTTTCCAAAAACCTGCTGAACCTTACGAATTGTTTGGCTTTGAGAATCGCCAAGCCTTTGACAGAATTTGATGCAGTATCTTTGCTCAATTCGTTCAATCATCTTGGGAGAAAACTAAATCCGATGAACACTACGAACTGCACCTTACTTAGCGACCACCAGCCAGCGACTGGCACAAGCAAATGCACTGAAAAATTCAAGCATGCGCATCAAGGTTCCTCCTTCCACCGTGCACAGTGGCGCCGCCTTAGAATCACTACTTTGCGCGGGAAAAATTACGGTTGGATTCTTTTTAGACAGGACTCATATTGAGGAAAGCCTTTGAGCGTTGGGTACAAGAAGTGGTCCTTGAGTACTTCTAGTGGATAGTAGACCTTGAAATACATGAATGAAAGTCTATAAAAGCTAATTCTGAGGCAGACAAAACATGGCAAATCAACAGCTCCACTAGTAGAAATGATAAACAGCAGTGCAACACCTAAAATGAAAAACCTGGCATTTCATTTCTATTTTAACAACTTGTTCACAAGTTTCAACTTGTTAATCCACTCAAGAAATAATGAGTATGGCGGTTCAGTAAGAGAAAACCAAATACCAAAGAACTGTCCACTCCTAAGTAAGACTGAAGTGTTGAAGGATGAAAGGGATAATTTTATTCTGCCATAGATACGTACAACTGAATATTTCTGTGTAAGTAGAATAATAATTTGGCAGTGCATGTAGCATCAAATATCTATAGAGTAAATCCAATTGCTAATGAGAAAAGATACGCCCAAAAAGAGAGAAAAAACACATTCAAGTACCTCATTGCTCAGTCTTGTCACCCATCTGCATTGTCCCAGAGAACTAGTGCTGGTGTATCTCAAAAAGTATTCTGGGCCACTAAAAGGAGTAGGTTAAATACCTACCCTAATAATCAGATAGACATACAATTTGACTGTCAGGATCATTAGATACAAAAAAATTCCAGATGGTGAGAGAAGTGTGTTCAAGTTCCAATTGCAGCACTTGAAGCTCGTGTATGAAAATGTGATGAACCTAATCAAGATAGGGTCATTGGCCTAGAAATTATACTACAATACTTGTTACAGATATATTAAGATATTACATAATAGATAATTATTTTTAGTAGCAAATAGTTGAACATTTGACTTACTTTAATTTAATTTAAAATATTTTAACATTTCAAGATTTATACCGTTTCATTTTTCAAAATATAACTTTTTTGATATAGTGATTTTACTGTTACTAAATAATAATAATCATAATAATATAATAAATAAAGTAGATATCATTATTTATAAAATAATAATAATAGTAATACTAACAGTACATGATAACAATTATGGTAACAGCTACATATGATTTAACAGTATTAGCATATTCCATGATTAAATGTTAAAATGGGGAGGAGGCAGGTATAGCCAGATTGTTTCCTATTTCTACACCTACTCCTATTGCAGCACCTGAAATCACATTGCACGTGTTAGTCATTGAGGAGGTTTAATAGCCGCTTGCGCCTTCTCGATGTAAATGCGCAGTGTTTGGTCTCTAACACACATGCAGCCCTACTAATAAAAGCTTGGTGTAACTTCTTTAAACCTCGCGTATTCCGGGAAGAGTTACTTCCAGGGTAAGTTCGGAATAAGAATGGATTAAATTTTTACCAATAATGGCCACTAAACCGTAGCTTAATAATGTTAAATACGGAATCAATGCGATTCCCTGACTTGACTATGTCTGACGTGACTAGACAATACAGCTAAAGCTGCGCTTATTAACGGAGGATTACTCCAGTGCGCTCAACGCTCCTTACGGAGCTTGGAGACGGGATCCGATAAAGACGGAACAAATTAAGAAAAAAATTGCTTGGCAACGTTGCTTCATATGCCACCGTCGTCGTTTTTACTTTATTCTTTGGAGCCTCTGTAAGGACTTAGAGGGAACTTAGGGTAATATTTGAACAGAAAATTTTTCATTTTTTCCTGAATTGTGTGATTGCATTGGTTAGTGGACTCAAATTAATGAACAAATTGTTTTCAAATTACGATTGTTTTGAATGCTGGTGTCAATTAAAAAGATTAATGACCAAATGCGCGTGTGCAAGTTAAGGATAGATAAATGATTGCAGAAAGAAAACAGTTTAAAAATGAAGCCTGACAAATATCACGAGAAAAAGACGTGAATTCGGTGAAATAATTAAACTTTCAGAAATGCATTTTTAGCCCCTTTTTTCTCTTTTTCAACGACAAACAATTGTAAACATTTTAAAAATTTGATTGTAAATCATAATAATAATATAAGAATCCCACAAATATTAGAGAACTTAAAATTGATTCTTTTAAATCCTTTATTCATCTCACAAACAACTTTTGTAATTTATTTATATCACATGCATCTAAAAATTATATTCCAAATCGTCAAATACATTAGTGTTTCATTTAGAAATTAATTTCCCATCCTCTTCAATTTAATAATTATTTCCCCCTTTTTAAATTCACTTCTTTTTAAGCAGAATTTATTCAAATGTAGTTAATAAGTTATTCTTTTAAATTGTGGGTAATATTATTTTCCTTCAAATTATCTGCTGGCATCTTGCCATTTATAATTATGTAAACAAAGTTAAAATACCTGGAAAATTTTATGATAGAATAGAATAAATAATAGGAAAATAAATATAAAAAAAGAAGAATATCCTAAATTGATTGGAGAATGTTAATAAAATAGAAAGTTTTCTCAGAACACTCAATGAAAATATATTTTCTTTATTCTTAAAAACATAAAGAAGCATTTATTACCAAAATATTTAAATGTTCCATAGCGCAACACCGTAGCATATTTATAAAATAAAAATAAATCTATTATCAGACACATAATACAAGTATAACTGTTATTTGAAATTATAACTTTCATAAAATGTTAAGTGAATTGTATATCATACATTTTATTTTAATGGTTTTCTCTAAGTGCTCTCCAAACTGCTGCTCCTCTTTGAACATCTGCTACTATTGGTAGTGAAAGTGGTCGATCACTTCTTCCTCCACATAAAATTCTGACTTTGGAAAGCAACGGCTTAGCAGAATTTCTGGTCTTTTCTGGGCATTTAATGCAACTTTTCAATACAATAAACATCTCTAAACAGTATTTTTTCTTGTATTTCATATTTTTTATGGGGACAGATAAATTATTGAAAGAGGTAGAAGTAGATTCCACCAAAAATCTGCCATGAAATTTCTCATCTTCAGTTTTTGTTCTAATGTTAAATCATTGAAAATATGAGAACGATGTAACATGTCATTTAATTTATTGTTCATGGATAACACTATTTACTTTATTAAAATGAAACAATACATATCCTTAATTTTCTAGGAGGTATTGTACGTATGCACGTTTAATGATTAATAATACTTATAGCAGACATCAATCACTATAGACCAATTGGGGATATGGTTGCTTACTGTTAATGACACCCTTCAACACACTTGGTTAACTCCTGCGTTCCGACCCACGAAAACCCATTTTTTATTTCGAAATTTAGCTGAATACCCTTCAAAAAGATTCACACATGCTCGGTTATTTTTTTCCTCGGCTGTCCGATAACAGCTTTTCAATTTGTTCCGAAAATTCTATCTACAACTAGTAAATTTGATTCATACCCGGATTTGCTTTCCACTCTCATATTTTTGTCCACTAATTTTGGAAAAGATTAAAATTTCACAAACTCGTCAGTCTAATTTGTATTAGCGTTTACTTCTACAATTCCTCTATTAATCCTTTTGTATGCAAATATATATAGACATTATAAGACGACTTTTTTGTATATTTATGTGAATAAAGTGTTAAGTTTAATAAGAATTCGTTGTTAGTCACATTCATTTGAAAATCGGTATTTGCACGCTTAAGAACGTATCTGTGAGAAGTTAAATGTGCTTTAATTTTGTAGCATTACTCACAGTTTGATTTTCTCCGTATTCTCTTGAAGTTCTTCAAACCACCAAACTATGTCTTTGGAAATTACTTTGAATCGTCTGGCCGGATCCGAAAACAAATTATCAGTTTCCCCACCAGGAGACCGAAGTGCATCGAATGACACCTTATATGTCTCGATTGGTGCATGGGAAATGGTCTAACCGTGAGTGATGGATCTGCACAGACACATATTACTCAAATACTATAGGAACTAATTGAATGTGGCGTCGCAGACATTGTAAACTGTTTTAAAAGTATTTTTATATGTTTTAAATTTATGTCATCCATAGCTTTGTTCAAATAAGTTCTTACAGTCTCTAGCATTGGACATACCAATGAATCGTAGTAGCTAATAATGTTTTATTCATGTTCAAAAATTTCTAACCCCAATGGCCTTGTATGTTAGCTCCAAAGGGGATATGAATTGGTAATATTGCAATTTCAAAAAAATATAAACGCCGTAAAAATTCTTGCAGGTCCGAATGATACTGAATGATTAGAATTTAGTACAGCTACATTTTGTTAACTTTTTTGCTTATGTGCACATAAGAAGTCATAAATAATCTGCTCTTCAGCGTTATTCTCTAATAAGATCATGCTCAATTAGTTCCGAAAATTCTGTCGTAAAATATTGTACAACTTCAGTTTAGTCTTCCCCGAATATATGTACCTTTCCATATTTTGTTCCCTAATTTTTGAAGAGATGCGATTTCAATCTGATTGCGTTTACTTCTACTTCTGCAATTGATATATTTATCGTTTTATTAGCGTATCTATATAAACATTAAAAGGCGACTGTTTTGTATGTTTATGTGAATAAGGTGTTAGGTACGTTTGAATAAGAATAAGTTGTTACTCACATTCATTTCAAAATCGATATTTGCACGCTTAAGAATGTAAGTGTGAGAAGTCGAACGTACAATGGCATAGTATTTTGTAATTGTTTGTCTTGATGTTGCACTCAAAATGAAAATAGGTTTAAATGTTTTGAAAATAAGACATGACACCATTCAAAATGCATTGCTGCTGTTCAGGAAATGTAAATAATTAGATACAATATAAAGCTGAAGAGGAAAGAGGTTTTTATTAATATACTAAAACTACCAAAGGCTGAATATATTATTTCTCTTACAATTTCAATAAAATGAAATTATTAATTACAAGTGTAATAAATAAATTTGTCCATGGCGGATTTAGATACTGTATGCCTTCAAGCACAAAACTATACTAGGTACTCCTTTAAAAAGATTTTAAAACTTAAAAAAATAATTATGAATAAATCTAAAAAAACACTAATTATGACAGAATAAATCATTGTTGTACTACAGATGTAAATTAACAAATTGCTTTTTAAAAATTCTAATTTACAAATAAATGTTTCGTTTCTTATTGTTCCATTCAATTTATTTTTAAAATCAAACATTGTAGTTCAGTAAACTATTTTATTAATAAATATTCAGATAAAAACATTTTATGAAGTTTTTAATATTTATTTTAAAAAATTCGGGCACGGGCTTGTGAGTCCCAAGCCTTCTTATTTTGCTGATAGGGAAATCCAGCTCTACATTCACCTATACCTTGAATGGTTGATATTAACACCAGCAAAACAGTATTTTATCATTGCTACACCTTTAAAACATCCAAAAAGTGTATTTCTTTCTAAATTGAATGCCCACTCAGTATCCCTACAGATCGAGATGCTGATCTATGTTGAAGATTGCTGCTTTGAGTCCTGTGTAAGCAACTGTAGTGCGGAAGACAATGACCGTCCACTGTGTATCTCCACAATAAAAAGGAGAATATGAATCATTTTCGAATAATTCAATAAATAATCATTGTTCAGGGGCAAAAAAGACATACGACATCATACAAAATAATAATACTGTACTGAATGTTTAAAAAATTCTATAAACCCTCGATATCACCCATTTTCTCATAGAGAGTAGTATCAAATGATTTATTGGGAATATTGATTGAATTGACATTTTCGTTCAGATCGCACTAATCATTACATCCATCAAATTCCAGCTTTTCTGAATATCTGGTTACTATGAAACGCAATGTTCTCCAGGAGTGAGGGTATTTTAATTGCTCCCAAAAAATCTAGAAGAATGTACGAACTCTTGCAGAGGGCTTGTCACTCGATTTGAATGAAGGGCGTTGCGCGCGCGGTGTAGCCGAGTTGCGCGTCACTGTCTCAGCCAGAAAGTCCCAACCCTCTAGAAAGCGTGCGAACGTCTCCCTTTGGACTGATTTAGGCTTATAATTTTGTAAAATTCTGCCATTTGAAAGGGTAGATGTACTTTAAATTGCGTTTATTAATTGTTAGAGATGCTAGCTACCTAAAGAAGAGTTTTAAAAACTTGTCCAACGGTTAATTTTGTCACAATTTTAAAATTTCAGGTCAGATCTATCAGGTTACCACAAGAGCCCGTGTTAAAACAACAAATTTTCGGTCAAGTAATGGTCTCGTTATGCGAAAAGTAGACGGTAAAATCGATTTAAACTACCAGAACATAGAAAAGCGCCCATCTTTCGATTAATACAATAAAAAAGTAGTTTCTGAATACAATGAATAGAACAATATTATAATTAATTATTACATTTTACTTATATATTAAGTTTGTTGCTAGCGGTATCAATAATGCTGATTTGCAAAATATGTATGCCGTACGAATCCAGCGGCCATTGTTTATTGTAGCAACCCTTTGTTGCAGCGTCGCACTGATCACAGGAGGCGATTGTGACGACCGCCGTTGGTTCGCGTTAATATAAAACTAAGGTTTTTATTTATGGCTAAAATACGCATCGCACATCGTTGGAACATTTATGTAGATTCGATGGGAGAATACTATTTTCGTTTAAATGTTTAAATTTAAAAAAGTACTTTTCATGCTTCGTTTCTTTAAAAATGTTTTCAATGGTAGTTGAAGTGTAAGACAGAAATTGTCATATTATATTACATAATCATTAACAATAATGCGAGAAAATTTGTAGCACCACTAGTTTATTTGTTTTGTAATTTTGCTTCAGTAAAAGGACATTAATAAATTGACATGAATTTTAGTTGTAGAATCGTGTGATTAGTGGGATAGCAGTGCTTTGGGGAATTCAGTCCCCAATAGAGTACTATTAAAGTAATAATAGAGCGGAGGTTTGGGTGCAGCAGCCCCCAAGTTTGCAATATTAAATTAGTAATAGTATTGTTATTAAAGTATAGTAAAATGTTTGTTTTGTTTTAAAAGAATGTATAAATGTACCCCGGAATGATGATTCACTTGGAATATATATAATTAATATATATATATATAGTATATATATATATATATATATATATATATATATATATTGTAGCGGCTACAGAATTATTAAGATAAATTAATTGGAGTAAAGTAGACCTAAGAAGTTTTTTACTGAAGTGAAACATACGGCGTCACGCGCGCAGCTCCCCTACTTGCAACAGCCACCATCCCCTGACCCATTCGAATGTTTATGACACCCCACCCAACGGCCGAAAAAGGTAAATTGTAAAGCGCCCAGCCGCAGCTCCATCTGGAATACTTTTGAAACGCCTGTCATCGTGAGCGGGGAAACCCGAAGCAATAATTCAATAGCCAGGAACCCCTTCAGAGACGTGGCCTACTTTCGAGACGGCAGAGAAGGACACTTATGTTCCAACGGAGACAGAGAGAATGGAATATTCCTATACTCGCCGGAGCTTATTGGCCAAATTAGTTGTACAACGCCATCACCTTTAGCCAATAGCGACGCGATCTTGTAGAGCAAAACATATGAGAGAAAGGGTGGGATAAAAGTTAACTCTTGCATTTATGAGAAACAAAATTTCAGTTGGAGAGAGACTTCTCTGGGTGGGAGCTATTCCCGGGAGAGGCGAGTGCGCCTCTGAAGGACTTGGTTGAAATCACTGGGTGATAGACTGGAATTCTCAGAGAGAATTTTAGAGGAAGTGCAAAAGCACTTCAAAAGTAAATTGGCGAATCCTTTGTAATTGCGTATTCTCTACAGGATTTCGCAACTCCTGAATTTGTATTTGAGAGGATTCGCATAGTTCAAAGGGAACATTGTTGTTGCGACCGGCACCTGCGATCGGGGGCGATATACCCCGGTTATCTACAAGTTCCGCCGAAGCAGCCTCCAGACGACCCATCTGCTGACGTCACGGACTGCCGCCAGACGCCGCGAACCGCCCTGCTGTTGAGGGGCCGCGACAGGCCGACTGAATTCCTGGGAAGGTCGCCTACAGGCTCCGCCAGGCCCCCCTACAGCACATCTGCCACGAAGGGCTCTCAGGCAATGTAACTGGGGGCAATAAACCTTTTGAAGTATTGT
>BOPP01000281.1:295618-341788 GCA_017312745.1 Gryllus bimaculatus
AAATGCGCAGATGTTGGTCTCGTGACGAGCGCATAGCAGCTCCTACTAAAAAGAGCGTGGGTAGAGGTGTAACTCCTCTATCAACACCCTCGCGTTATTCGGAAGTAGTTACTTCCAGGTAAAGTCGGAATAAGAATGTATTAAATATTTACCAATAATGGCCACTATAAACCGCTAGCTATAAGTTAAATACGAGAAATCAATGCTGTCCCTGACTTGCACTATGTCCATGACGTAGACTAAGACAATACAGCTTAAAAGCTAGCGCTATTAACGGAAGGTTACTCCAGTGCGCTGCACGCTCCTTACGTGAGCTTGGGAGACGGATCCATAAGGACGGAACAAATTAAGAAAAAAAATTGCTTTAGGCAACGTTGGCTTTCATATGCCACCGTGCGGCGTTTGTTACTTTATGTCTTGAGCCTCTGTTAGAGGGACTTAGGAGGAGACTTAGGGGTAAATATTGAAGGCGGGGAGAAATTTGTTCGAGTTTTCCTGAATTTGTGTGATTGCATTTTGGTTATGGACTCAAATTAATGAACAAATTGTTTTCAAATTACGATTGTTTGAATGCTGGTGTCAATTAAAAAGATATAATGACCAAATGCGCGTGTGCAAGTTAAGGATAGATAAATGATTGCGAAGAAAACAGTTTAAAAATGAAGCCTGACAACATATCACGCAGAAACAGACGTGAATTCGTGATGATATTAACTTTCAGAAATGCATTTTACCGCTTCCCTTTTTTCTCTTTTTCAACGACAAACAATTGTAAACATTTAAAATTTGATTGTAAATATAATAATAATATAAGAATCCCACAAATATTAGAGAACTTAAAATTGATTCTTTTAAATCCTTTATTCATCTCAAAACAACTTCTGTAATTTATTTATATCACATTCATCTAAAAATTATATTCCAAATCGTCAAATACATTAGTGTTTCATTTAGAAATTAATTTCCCATCCTCTTCAATTTAATAATTATTCCCCCTTTTAATTCACTTCTTTTAAGCAGAATTTATTCAAATGTAGTTAATAAGTTATTTTTTAAATTGTGGGTAATATTATTTTCCTCAAATTATCTGCTGGCACTCTTGCATTTATAATTATGTAAACAAAGTTAAAATACCTGGAAATTTTATGATAGAATAGTAAATAATAGGAAAATAAATATAAAAAAAGAAGAATTCCTTAAATTGATTGGAGAATGTTAATAAAATAGAAAGTTTTCTTCAGAACACTCAATGAAAATATATTTTCTTTATTCTTAAAAACATAAAGAAGCATTTATTACCAAAAGATTTAAATGTTCCATAGCGCAACCGTAGCATATTTATAAAATAAAATAAATCTATTATCAGACACATAATACAAGTATAACTGTTATTTGAAATATAAACTTTCATAAAATGTTAAGTGAATTGTATATCATACATTTATTTTAATGGTTTCTCTAAGTGCTCTCCAACGCTGCTCCCTCTTTGAACATCTGCTACTATTGGTAGTGAAAGTGGTCATCACTTTCCTCCACATAAAATTCTGACTTTGGAAAGCAACGGCTTAGACAGAAATTTCTGTCTTTTCTGGGCATTTATGCAACTTTTCAATACAATAACATCTCTAAACAGTATTTTTTTCTTTTATATCTATTTTATGGGACAAGATAAATTATTGAAAGAGGTAGAAGTAGATTCCACCAAAATCTGCCATGAAATTTCTCATCTTCATTTTTTGTTCTAATGTTAATCATTGAAAATATGAGAACGATGTAGTTCATTTAATTTATTGTTCCATGGATAACACTATTTATTTTATTAAAATGAAACAATACATATCCTAATTTCTAGGAGGTATTGTACGTTATGCACGTTTAATAATTTAATATACTTATAGCAGACATCAAATCACTATAGACCAATTGGGAATATGGTTGCTTACTGTTAATGACACCCTTCAACACACTTGGTTAACTCCTGCGTTCCGACCCACCGAAAACCCATTTTTTATTTGCAAATTTAGCTGAATACCCTTCAAAAAGATTCACCATGCTCGGTTATTTTTTCCTCGGCTGTCCGATAACAGCTTTTCAATTTGTTCCGAAAAATTCTATCTACAAACAGTAAATTGATTCATACGGATTTGCTTTCCACTCTCATATTTTTGTCCACTAATTTTGGAAAAGATTAAAATTTACACAAACTCGTCAGTCTAATTTGTATTAGCGTTTACTTCTACAATTCCTCTATTAATCCTTTTGTATGCAATATATATAGACATTATAAGACGACTTTTTTGGTATATTTATGTGAATAAAGTGTTAAGTTTAATAAGAATTCGTTGTTAGTCACATTCATTTGAAATCGGTATTTGCACGCTTAAGAACGTATCTGTGAGAAGTTAAATGTGCTTTAATTTTGTAGCATTACTCACAGTTTGATTTCTCCGTATTCTCTTGAAGTTCTTCAAACCCCAAACTATGTCTTTGGAAATTACTTTGAATCGTCTGGCCGGATCCGAAAACAAATTATCAGTTTCCCCACCAGGAGACGGAAGTGCATCGAATGAACACCTTATATGTCTCGATTGGTGCATGGGAAATGGTCTAACCGTGAGTGATGGTACTGCACAGACACATATTACTCAAATACTATAGGAACTAATTGAATGTGGCGTCGCAGACATTGTAAACTGTTTTAAAAGTATTTTTATATGTTTTAAATTTATGTCATCCATAGCTTGTTCAAATAAGTTCTATACAGTCTTAGCATTGGACATACCAATGAATCGTAGTAGCTAATAATGTTTTATTCATGTTCAAAAATTTCTAACCAATGGCCTTGTATGTTAGCTCCAAAGGGATATGAATTGTAATATATGCAATTTCAAAAAAATATAAACGCCGTAAAAATTCTTGCAGTCCGAATGATACTGAATGATTAGAATTTAGTACAGCTACATTTTGTTAACTTTTTGCTTATAGTGCACATAAGAAGTCATAAATAATCTGCTCTTCAGCGTTTATCTCTAATAAAGATCATGCTCAATTAGTTCCGAAAATTCTGTCGTAAAATATTGTACAACTTCAGTTATGTCTTCCCCGAATATATGTACCTTTCCATATTTTGTTCCCTAATTTTGAAGAGAGCGATTTCAATCTGATTGCGTTTACTTCTACTTCTGCAATTGATATATTTAATCGTTTATTAGCGTATCTATATAAACATTAAAAGGCGACTGTTTTGTATGTTTATGTGAATAAGTGTTAGGTACGTTGAATAAGAATAAGTTGTTACTCAAATTCATTTCAAAATCGATATTTGCACGCTTAAGAATGTAAGTGTGAGAAGTCGAACGTACAATGGCATAGTATTTTGTAATTGTTTGTCTTGATGTTGCACTCAAAATGAAAATAGGTTTAAATGTTTTGAAAATAAGACATGACACCATTCAAAATGCATTTGCTGTGTCAGGAAATGAAATAATTAGATACAAATATAAGCTGAAGAGGAAGAGGTTTTTATTAATATACTAAAACTACACAAGGCTGAATATATTATTTCTCTTACAATTTTCAATAAATGAAATTATATATTACAAGTGTAATAAATAAATTTGTCCAGTGGAGGATTTAGATACTGTATGCTTCAAGCACAAA
Organism: Gryllus bimaculatus; assembly: GCA_017312745.1. NCBI lineage: Eukaryota > Metazoa > Arthropoda > Insecta > Orthoptera > Gryllidae > Gryllus > Gryllus bimaculatus. Next base: position 299,279 of record BOPP01000281.1, read on the forward strand.
ACTATACTAGGTACTCCTTTAAAAGATTTAAAACTTAAAAAAAATAATTATGAATAAATCTAAAAAACAACTAATTATGACAGAATAAATCATTGTTGTACTACAGATGTAAATTAACAAATTGCTTTTTAAAATTCTAATTTACAATAAATGTTTCGTTTCTTATTGTTCCATTCAATTTATTTTTAAAATCAAACATTGTAGTTCAGTAAACTATTTTATTAATAATATTCGATAAAACATTTTATGAAGTTTTTTAATATTTATTTTAAAAAATTCGGGCACGGGCTTTGTGAGTTCCCAAGCTTCTTATTTTGCTGATAGGGAAATCCAGCTCTACATTCACCTATACTTGAATGGTTGATAATTAACACCAGCAAAACAGTATTTTATCATTGCTCAACCTTTAAAACATCCAAAAGGTGTATTCTTTCTAAATTGAATGCCCACTCAGTATCCCTACAGATCGAGATGCTGATCTATGTGAAGATTGCTGTTAGTCCTGTGTAACAACTGTAGTGCGGAAGACAATGACCGTCCACTGTGTATCTCCACAATAAAAAGGAGAATATGAATCATTTTCGAATAATTCAATAAATAATCATTGTTCAGGGGCAAAAAAAGACATACGACATCATAAAATAATAATACTGTACTGAATGTTTTAAAAAATTCTATAAACCCTCGATATCACCCATTTTCTCATAGAGAGTAGTATCAAATGATTTATTGGGAATATTGATTGAATTGACATTTTCGTTCAGATCGCACTAATCATTACATCCATCAAATTCCAGCTTTTCTGAATTCTGGTTACTATGAAACGCAATGTTCTCCAGGAGTGAGGGTATTTTAATTGCTCCCAAAAAATCTAGAAGAATGTACGAACTCTTGCAGAGGGCTTGTCACTCGATTTGAATGAAGGGCGTTGCGCGCGGCGTGTAGCCGAGTTGCGCGTCACTGTCTCAGCCAGAAAGTCCCAACCCTCTAGAAAGCGTGCGAACGTCTCCCTTTGGACTGATTTAGGCTTATAATTTTGAAAAATTCTGCCATTTGAAAGGTAGATGTACTTTAAATTGCGTTTATTAATTGTTAGAGATGCTAGCTACCTAAAGAAGAGTTTTAAAAAACTTGTCAACCGGTTAATTTTGTCACAATTTTAAATTTCAGGTCAGATCTATCAGGTTACCACAAGAAGCCGTGTTAAACAACAAATTTTCGGTCAAGTAATGGTCTCGTTATGCGAAAAGTAGACGGTAAAATCGTTTAAACTACCACGAACATAGAAAAGCGCCCATCTTTCGATTAATACAATAAAAAAGTAGTTTCTGAAATACAATGAATAGAACAATATTATAATTAATTATTACATTTTACTTATATATATAAGTTTGTTGCTAGCGTATCAATAATGCTGATTTGCAAAATATGTATGCCGTCGATCCAGCGGCCATTGTTTATTGTAGCAACCTTGTTGCAGCGTGCGCACTGAATCAGAGAGGCGATTGTGACGACCGCCGTTGGTTCGCGTTAATATAAAACTAAGGTTTTTATTTATGGCTAAAATACGCATCGCAAATCGTTGGAACATTTATGTAGATTCGATGGGAGAATACTATTTTGTTTAAATGTTTAAATTTAAAAAGATACTTTTCATGCTTCGTTCTTTAAAAATGTTTTCAATGTAGTTGAAGTGTAAGACAGAAATTGTCATATTATATTACATAATCATTAAAATAATGCGAGAAAATTTGTAGACCACTAGTTTATTTGTTTTGTTAATTTTGCTTCAGTAAAAGGACATTAATAAATTGACATGAATTTTAGTTGTAGAATCGTGTGATTAGTGGATAGCAGTGCTTGGGAATTCAGTCCCCAATAGAGTACTATTAAAGTAATAATAGAGGCGGTTTGGGTGCAGCAGCCCCCCAAGTTTGCAATATTAAATTAGTAATAGTATTGTTATTAAAGTATAGTAAAATGTTTGTTTGTTTTAAAAGAATGTATAAATGTCCCGGAATGATGATTCACTTGTATAGTAAGATATATATATATTATATATATATATACTATATATATATAGTATATATATATTTAGCGGTACAGAATTATTAAGATAAATTAATTGAGTAAAGTAGACCTAAGAAGTTTTTTACTGAAGTGAAACATACGGCGTACGACGCGCGAAGCTCCCCTACTTGCAACAGCCACATCCCCTGACCCATTTCGAATGTTTATGACACCCACCCAACGGCCGAAGAAAGGGTAAATTGTAAAGCGCCCAGCCGCAGCTCCATCTGGAATACTTTTGAAACGCCTGTCATCGTGAGCGGGGAAACCCGAAGCAATAATTCAATAGCCAGGAAGCCCTTCAGAGACGTGGCCTACTTTCGAGACGGCAGAGAAGGACACTTATGTTCCAACGGAGACAGAGAGAATGGAATATTCCTATACTCCGCCGGAGCTTATTGGCCAAATTTAGTGTACAACGCATCACCTTTAGCCAATAGCGACGCGATCGTTGGTAGAGCAAAACATATGAGGAGAAAGGGTGGGTAAAAAGTTAACTTCTTGCATTAATGAGAAACAAAATTTCAGTTGGGAGAGAGACTCTCCTGGGGTGGGAGCTATTCCGGGAGAGGCGAGTGCGCCTCTGAAGGACTTGGTTGAAATCACTGGGTGATAGACTGGAATTCTCAGAGAGAATTTTAGAGGAAGTGCAAAAGCACTTCAAAAGTAAATTGGCGAATCCTTTGTAATTGCGTATTCGCTACTAGCGATGATTTCGCAACTCCTGAATTTGTATTTGAGAGGATTCGCATAGTTCAAAGGGAGACATTGTTGTGTGCTCCGCACCTGCGATCGGGGGCGATATACCCGGTTATCTACAAGTTCCGCCGAAGCAGCCTCCAGACGACCCATCTGCTGACGTCACGGACTGCCGCCAGACCGCGCGACCGCCCTGCTGTTGAGGGGCCGCGACAAGCGATGAATTCCTGGAAGGTCGCCTACAGGCTCCGCCAGGCCCCTACAGCACATCTGCCACGAAGGGCTCTCAGGCAATGTAACTGGGGGCAATAAACCTTTTGAAGTATTGTCAAAACGGTGCCGCGCCAAGGCACAAGAAAGTCCTCAGGGACAACGCTGTAAATTCTAGCTATAAAATAATTTTGTACTCTTCTCTAGTTGTAAGCCTTCCTTTAATTTTAATCTCTGTTTCTTTTCTTTTTATCTAATCTTTCCTTTCTTTTATTTTTATAATGTAACTTCCCTGGTACAGTTTGTCCAGGAATAAACTTTGTCTTGTTCCAGTGATCAAATTATTTGAATATCCATTATTTTCGTTAATAATTCCTTCCATCACCTAATTTTAAATGAGCAATGGAAATTGTTACAAATGGGCGATATATATATATATATAATATATATATAATATATATATATATATATCTGTATTTAATATCACACTTTCATCCGTTATATTGTTGAGAAGCGACTCTTTTTTCAAATTTTCTTCAAAGGAAACCGAAACCGGCACCTTAAACTTAAACTTCCGAATTACGTTTTAGGTTCGCCGAAGAATTTAATCTTGTAACAGATTAGTGTACGAAGGAAAATGACATCGCTAAAAATAAACTCGTAAAAGTATTATATTGTGCTTAAGCTTAGTTACTTTTATTCATAGTGGTACTAAGCGCAGAAAACGTTTGTAGTATTTTACACAAATTTTTCTATATTTTTTTTTATTTGAATGTCCAGGTGATAAAAGGATTTGCTGGTGAAAGGAATGCTGTTTAATTGATGTTTGTGATAAATATTAACCCGAGCAACACTGGATATTCTTTCGGTAAAATGTAAGTAAATGGAGACTATGTACTTATGCACACTTTACTAATATGCACATTTCCAGAAATTTGTAAACTCGATTGCATTTGCCTCGGACATTTGACACCAAGATTTTCTCAAAAACGCCTCCAAATTTTGTCTTTAAATTTCTTGAAAGAATGGAGTAAAATACGCTTATAAATATGGCATATGTCCGAGTTGCTCTTAATTTTCAAAAAAAAAGTTAGTTAAAATTTTAGTTCAAAATTTGCTTGATTTTTGCTTCAAGTAAAATTTGAGATCTTTGCTTCAAGTAAAATTTGTTCTCCATTGTGAGCTCTTTTATTAAGGTTATATACATTTTTTTCGAATCATAGTACTTTTCGCGCAATATGGCGAGCAATATATGCAATTTAAAAAAATACAAAAGATTTTCTGAAAAGCGGGTCCAAATTTTTTCTTTAAACTTTTGGTAGGGATATTGTTACATGCAGGTAGCGATATGAGATAATACAAAATGTAATTTTTGACGTATCTCACATGTTAATATTTACATTAGCGACAATTTGTTCACAGTATTATATTTATGAATGCATGTGCTTTAAATAATGTCTTATAGAGTTTCGAGAAAATCCAATCATTTTCTGTAAACACTAGTTCAAAATGTCGCATTTTCAGAAACGCGCAAACGCCATTTTCTCAAAAACGGCTTCAAAATATTTCTGCAAACTTCTCGAACTGATAGTGCTAATTATTCTGGTAATGATGGTATAAAAATAATTTTGCTGCATTCTTTCGTATTTTAAATTTTATACAAATGTATTTTTTTAATATATCTCGCTCCGTCAACATGCATGTTTTGAGTTATTTGTAAATATTGTTGCATTTGCAAGTTGAAATACTTTAAGTTACTTCTAATGAAATTTTGCGAAAACACAAAAGTTCCGTATGAAAATGAACATCAAATTTCGCATTTACAGTGAAACATAAACGCAGTTTTCTCATAAAATGCTCCAAACTTTTGTGTTACGGATATTGCTAAATGCTTTGACTTAAATTACATGAAACCCATTTTCTGGATACTTTTATTTTTTCAAAAATTAAACAAATGAAATGTTTTTGAAATATTCGCGTCGAGGTGGATCGGTCCACGCCCTGAGGAGGACGCTCATGTGTTTCTTACTCTCAGCAGTCACCTTTCTTCTTCCCATCGTTCATTCTACTTCCTTTATAAAGTCCTGTCTCTTTTCTTCTTCCCCTTCTGTTTCACTGCCCCCTGTGCGACGATGTGTGCGACGTGTGTGACAATGACGATGACTTTTTTTTCTCCCACAAATTAGACATGTTTGTTTTTAATATCTCTCACGCCTTTAATATGAGCATTTTCAGCAATTTGTAAACACTTAAGCTTTTAAATTAAGTGCCTCAAATGACTTCAAATAACGTTTTTTGAAAACTCAAAAGTTTTCTGTGATAATGAGCAAATTTTGCATCTATAGTAACGCTTTTGTCCATTTCCTTAAAAACGTCTGAATATGTTTCAATGAAAATTTTCAAATGAGGGCAAAATTTTACTCCTCTTTAATATTTTGAAAATAATATTTCGGGTCTAGTATTAAGAAACCGAATAATTGAGAAACTGTACTTTGGGTGGCTATAGATGGCAGCTGGCAAGAGGATGGGGCAAGATCGTAAAACCAGTCTACAGCAAGGAAATTAGAAAACGTTACTACGAGAAAGTCTGTAGCAACACTAGTATCATATTCTTATGGTATTCAAGACATTGTTCCCTTGATGAAGAATGAGTACAGCATGAATCATAGCAACGATGAACTATAGCAATAATGTACGAGCAACTACCAACGCTAGGAAAGCAGTCAAATTAACAAAGTAACCACAATATTATTATGTACAGACTACCTAGAAACTGTAACGATAAAAAATACTTTTGTAAAACACATTTAAACGAACATTTAATATCTGTACAAATACGCTTCAAATGGAAAGACAAAAAGCAGGATAAGGATGCCCCAGTAAGTAGGGGTTCGGCGGGCCCTACCACCGCATACCAATCTACAGCACTTTTGTCCTGTTCTGCTTTGAGACTGTAGCCCCAAAATATTTTAGACAATGAGCACACATTCTGGAGCAATGAAAACTGCCTTTTTTGAAAAGCTTTAGCTCACTATGTAATTGGTTTCGGAAATAAATGTATCATACAAAAGTTTTTTATGAATAATATAAAAGGAAATTTTATCATCTTTAAAAATGGATAGGAACATTCGTCTTCGGGACTTAAGTTCTAGAGACACCCCGAAAAAGTCAGAGAAATACAGTTCTTTTAGGCCTCCCAAAGTTTGCAGAGGATCTAGGAGATCGAAATCTTGTGGTTTTACTAGTGCCTGGGTACACACAACACATTCAAAGAGAAAGTTTTTATGACTTTTTCCAGGTAACCTCACTTTTTTAGTACGTGCCGACGACTATTTTGAATATCACCAGTCTGGCTGAAATCCTTCGGTTCAGAAGTTGGCGGTACTGTATGTGAGAAATAACGAATATCAATATCTTCTGTGAAAACTGGAAGGCATTCGTCTGCACATTCACACTTGAACTACTATCTTGATGGAATGTTTCTGTCCATTTTCCCTTGATTCACATAGCAGTGGCTCTGAGGACAATTTGCCTCGATTCTGGGTATTATGTAATTTCCCCCTCCCGTGCAAGCATCAAAACATTTGTTTATGTTAGAAGCAAGTTATAAATTTAATGAACAAAATAGATTGTAGTGCCTCAATATATAAGTGTATATAAGTGCCACAGCTCGAAGGGTCGCAGTTTCGAATCACGCCTCAGGCATTGATGTTTGTTCTTCCTACAGTTCCCGCTACTATATGACCAAGTTGTTAAAAAGCGACCCTAAAAAATGTTAGTTATCGTTAGGAATTGGTTCCAGGCGCAATAGTGTGAGCGTGGGAAATTCTCCTTCTGTGCAGGTCCTGAGTTCTGAGAAGCCCATTAAGTTCCGTGAAGTCAGCGCGACTTGGCGCACTTTTCAAGCATAATTCAAAGATGTACATCCGTACGCGGAGGGGTTTTTAATTTTCTCGAGTCTTTTTCTCAAAACTCGTCTTCCAGCGAGTGTCGATCTCGATAGAATCCTGGCGCGCTGGCGGCGCAGGCATTCAGGAACATCAATTCTTCTCCATCCTGAAAGAATAACGCACGGGTGCACCTCGTTTTCTTCGAAGCTTTTAATTCTAGGTAGTGATTTCATTTCAAAGGAGGTTCAACATTACGTATACGAAGTTCATTCTTCATATATTAGGGGGAAAAATCGGATATTTGAAAGAAAATGCGAGAAAAAATATGTTTCAATAATTAAGTTTATTTTATTGTTTAGTTATCGTCAAAAAATATAAAAACTATGTGACGTATGGAGGAAAGGTTAATCTGCGTATAATTTCTGGAGCTCCAGAACTCCATCCCCATCGTTTTACAATATAAACAGTTGGATGATGAATAATACATCGTGGTTAACAGCATTTGAAAACCAGAAAGTTTCACTCCCAATAACAGAAAACGTATTTGATTCGGCTAACGAATTACACATTTTATTTGACAACATTGCTAATTAGTACATAACACCTCCGGCAATACTCCTACCACTTCTAGCAACAAAAGGTGCTACAACAGCACAAAATTTCGTTCATTATTTGTAACATTTTCAATTTATGGAAATATTTCTTACATTATTTGTAAAGGTAATTCGGAGACTTCAATGAAAATGAGACCTGCATCTTTTTTAAGCGCCATTTTGAGGATTGTGTTTATAAATTGCCTTTACTTCAGGCACAAATTACGCGAAAATTACTCCCTTTAAAAAAATTGTATGTGACCATATTACAATATCTCATTTGTAATGAGTCGTAGTATGTAGTCGTCTATGATTGATTCGAAAAAAATACAAGTCTACTAGTTGAAGTCCCTGACGCTGTAAACTGTTTTAAAAGCTTTTTCATGTGATGAAAAAGTCTAGATGACATAGCTTCAAATAAGTTCTGACAGTCTCTGACATTGGACATACCAATGAGTAGCTGATAATGTTATACTCCCGTTCAAAAAAAAACTTGCATACCTCCAGATATGAGCTGGTAATATTGCAATTTCAATATTATAATTCTTGCAAGTATGAATGACACGAATAGGTTGAATTTAGTAGAGCTACATTTTGAACCGTTTTCGCTAATATTCACAAAAAAGATCACATTAGAGGTGTTCTTTATCGTTATTCCCTAATCCTAATGTAAGATCATTCTCAATTGAGGCGCTCAGAACGGCTTATCCCAACCGAAGTTCGTTTTGAGAAAACGACGTTTTCTGTTTTCGTTCACAAACATATTTACTCACGAAAAATTTTTGATGGAAAACTTTCAGGATTTTGACATATCCCAATTCATTTGATGTTTTATCATATGGTAAAGGTTTGGCGTCAGGAGTTTACCGTCATACTTCTTACTGAAAATGCGCGTTCGGTGGAGATTTGCCGATATTGTACTGAGTGCCTCAATTAGTTCCGAAACTTCTGTGACAAAACCTACAATTACATTTGATTCTCCTCCGTATATGCACCCTTAAGAACGTAAATGTCCAAAGTTGAATACGCATGTGCTTTCATTCTCTAACATTACTCACAGTTCTAATTTTCTCCGCATTGACTTATTCAAATAAGTTCCAAGGTAATACTGTACGTAGGTGTTTGCAATTTTATTATTAAACACGAATTACGAACGTTTAACACGTATTACGAAATACGTGTTTCACACGTTGCAGAACAGTGCAGAATTATGACGACGTGAACCGAAAATTACTGATGTTTATTTAATAAACGCCACCTACTTAGATCTATTTAGGTGGCGTTAGTTTAATTCCCCATCTATCCACTAAGATTGCAGCAGTAAATCACACACACACCAAAAAAATAAGTGTTTGTAAATGTCTTAGATTTGTCTGACCGGATATGAAAACAAATTATCTGTTCTTCACCAGGAGACCGAGACGCGTCGAATTACACCTCATACGTCTACATTGGTGCACGGGAAGTGGTCTACCTGTGAGTGACGGATCTGCACACACGCACACTCGCAGTTGCTCAAATGCATACAGTGAATAGACTCGGTCTACTATAGAATATATGGTATAGAATAAGAAGTCGCGTGGTGGCAATGGAGGCTGCCGACGAGGAAAAGCACAAAAATCAACAAGGGCGGGAGAGGTGACTCAGCGCATCAAGTGAGTCACTGCAGTGTCTCTGACCGGGAAGTCCTAGGTTCGAGTCCTGGCAGTAACACGCTTGTCAGCTAGGTCGAATTCAGTCGCTATCTGGAGGAGAATTCTAGAGGTCAGCTGCTCTGATCGGTAGTTTTCCGTGGTTTCTCCGATCAACACCCGGCGATTGCCGGATCAACACCCTAACAAACGGGCCACGGACTGCGCGCGATCTTTCCTTCCTCTTCCTTATCCTATCCTCACCCTTACACACACTTACGCAAACATGCATGGCGGGGGCCCGGTCGGAAATATAGAGCTTGTCCCGGACGGTAGGTCGGCAAGCAGCGGGGGAAGATCACAGCCACCTCACGAGAGAGAGAGAGAGAGAGAGAGCTGTACTACACTTACGGGAATAATGACCACTGAAGTTGACGGGTCCAGAATCGCTACCAACCAAGCTACCAACAAGGGAAAGAGAATTGAACTTTCTTGATTCAGGATGTAAACTTCAGCCAAGCGTTTTTGGTCAATGACGAAACAATGCTTTATGCAGAGTTGTGAAATGAGAGGAGCATTATAAGTAAAATATATGTAATGCACGTAGGTATTATGCGAGAACGTAAAAGGAGGCGAGAAACAGGTACATTTAGTGAAGCTACGCTTTTATTACGGGAAAACTTACGCAAATAAACGATTTAACACTGCAGATACACTAATGTAAATGTTACGTTCTGCATGCTTCCTGTGATGATCAGATGAGAAAAAGTTTTCTTCACAAATAAAAACTAGCGTTGCTAGAACAGCACATACTTTCTCGCCCCTTAGTAACTGTTATGTAATATTTTATCGCATTTCTGTCTATATCAACACATCTCAATCGATGAGCGCTGTCAACAAAGCGCGCATGCATGGGTGCTGTCAACAATGAGCACTATTTTCTTATCAATTCTTTCTAAAAGTGCAATTTTTGCCATAAATGGATTTTTTCAGTTTTCATTGTTGTGGTTTTATGACAGTTCTTCTTAGGCGTTCTTTATGGAACACTATTGCTTGTTTCGAATACATACAATTATTTTTCCCATGTCGCCAAGATATTTTAAGTTCATTATTAAATTTTTCAATGAAGACTGACAACGTAAAACCATAATTAGTCTCTTCATAATTAATTAAAAATTAAACATTAGTAGATTCTCCGGAGAGCAGTAAAATAGAAAGCCCACTAAAACGTTTCTTCTTTGCTGCCAATTTCTTACATTAGGTTTGAGGAAAAGAATATGAAATAGTAAAGGAAAGAAAACATTTTATTAATTGCAGCACATCATAGAGACAAGCAAGGATAATTTCGCAAATAAATATAGTGACCAGAAATAAATGCCATCCAATATATCACATTATGAATGTCATTATGAATATATCCCATTATGAATGCTAATGTTAACACTATTGCTTGTTACAACATGTGTGAACATGAAATGACAACTGCATTGACATGAAATGTACCTGACGAAGCGATATACCATTTCGCGAAACGTAGTGCATGTAAAAAAAATCATATTAATGGAATTCAAATATATCCGTTTTAAGTGACGTGTTTCTGATTTAATCTATTCAATGATTGTCTCTAATTAAAAGATACGAAAAATAAATAACAACTAAATGAAAAATCAATAAACATTAATAAGTGATGTAAGAGTCCATTTTTATTTTGCATATTATAATTACAATATAGAAAATGGAAGTCGGCAACACAGCGCGATGTATGCACATAAATGCTGCAACATACGACCTAAATAACGAGTCCGTTCTCCAGCAATCAGTATTATATATCGCTTATTATTCAATTACCGTCTCTTAAAATATCTTAGAATTTTGGGCAGTGAATTGTAGTTCAGGAGAGTGGATTCCCGGGAGAGCCTCAGTTGTGTTTTTTCTTTCACTTTATACAACAAATCAACTCGAGTTTTACAGAAAAAAGTTCTTTATTGAGAAGTTTTAAATTATTTCATTTTTATTTGTATGAACATCCAAAGGTGGATTAACAACTTTGTCGTTTGCAGGCAGACAAAAAATTGAGAGCGTAGTGTGACGTCATGGATACTCACAGCGACCACAGACACAGAGCTTTCGTATAACAATATATTTATTAACAAGAAAACAAAACAAATATATACACTTAATAATCTACTTAAACCCTAGCTCTGATAGACCTACTATCCCCTGATCGCGGGAGCGATCCAAACCCGATTGAAGATGGTTTTGATTGTGGCATTCGCCACTCCTACTTTTGAAGCGCGCACAAAGCCTAGCTTCCGTGACCGGATGTTACGCTGGGACACAAAGTCCGTTCTGGCGCACCAACGGCTGGTTTGCCTCGATCGCAGGAGCGATCTTATCCGATTGAGAATCGGCGTGAATCGTGGCACTCAACCACTCTTCACCTCGGAGCACGCACACAGCATCGCTCCCCCGTGACCGCAGTCACCCAAGGACATAAAGTCCGCAGGCTTCATCAACTAATGACTACAGCCTCGCGAGCCTGGCTCGCATATGCACCGTCATGGCGCCAAGTTTTGTGCACACGCACGAGGTTCTCCCACTGTCTCCAGAACCCGCCTACTGGCTCCGTACACTCTGTTATATAGGCGAGGCCCACGTGACCTACTACGTCACGCCACCCCCTCGCTTGTTATAACAGTGAAAAGCTTCTATAAGCCGGAAGACACCCAAAGCCTTGTGTCTCCCGTCTCCGCGTTCTTCCCTTTACGGAAAAACCCTTCTTCCTGTGGCGAGACTAATCCGCAACCAAGCGTCCCCAAATAGATGCCATGAGGCACGCTGGCTAATACGTTACAGTAGGCTTCCACGGCCGGAGCCTACTATACGGGAGACGCCGCTTCCAGGGCACAGGTGCCAACATTTCGGCCGCCATTCTGCGACCTTCATCAGCCCTCCTGTGCTTTGGACGTAGCGTCTCCCGGGTAGGGTAAGTAAGGCGAAAATTTTTTATTTTTGCAGTTAATTTTTTGAAATGATCCAGGAAAAAACTTGTAATTAATAACAAATGTGATTTATGTTTAAAATTTGGACACACATGTTTATGACTAAAATTTTATATGATTTAATTAATATTTTATGTGTTCAGTTTTTTCTTAGAGAAAACAATTTATTTTTAAACCGTATATTTTGATGTATAGAAATAAGAAATGAATTCATGTTTTCTTTAGTTTCTATAGTTATTCTATTTCGTATTCTTAAAATTACGTTGATGTTTACATTTAACACGGAAATATGAACGAAAAAAGACATCTTTCAACAAATTCTTTAAATTTACATATATTTAAATATGTATAATTTCTAAAATGTCTAATAGAATAATTCATTATTTATATATAATTTATTATATTGTCCACTAAGATCAAAATTTTTTTTTCCCGTTTACTACTTTGAAAACCCGCCAAATCTAACGGAATTCTGCTGATCAGGCAACACTAATCACAGCAGAGAATTAAAAGTTCTAAGAATTCCGATCGAGATTACAAGAAGACTCTATTAGGGAATCGTAATTAAATCTTTAGTGCATGACTACTGAAATGTAAACATCGCCCATTGTGACATATAAGTCATATAGCAAAAGGTTTTCAGCCTGTTAAAATTAATTTGCGAGTATTTGATAATTTTCTTTAAAAAAACGTATAATGCAAATTAAAGAAAAATGAAAAATCGCACGCGACAAAGAGAAGGCGTTTAGACACATTTTTAGTCCACAATCTTTGCTGCCTCTAACATTTTTCTGCCTTAGACACATGCCTCCTGTGCCTATGAGTAAATACGCCCCTACGAACATCACAGTCATTTTATTTACAATAAACCGTATATTGTTGGACATGCCCTGTACCGAGATTGTAACATATCTCTCAGTGTTGGGTTTATTGCAGGGTGCACAGTAGAATAGTAGGCCAATACACTATGGCTGGTGTTTAGGCTGTGACTCGTAGTGTACAATTCTTACGAATTTTGAAATAGAATATTCTGTGCAAAAACGAATCGGCTCCCGTCATCGACAGGTTCATCAGCTTGTTGTGCATACAAAGGAGTGTTTCCACTTTCAGAGATATTTTGTTATGAACGAATAGTTCGCTTTCTCCAATCCACACACTCTAAAAGAAAGTAACACACGATCATATAAATATTTATAAGCTGTTTTACGATTCGTAACCTCATTTTATGTAAACCTCGGACCTAGCTAACACCTACAGGAAACCTGAATGTAATTGCATGCCTTATTGATGATTTTTGACATGATGGAGAGAGGAACATATGGAACATATACTATCACTCTTTTTAAAGGGCAACTCCCAGAAAGCATCCTTCCAATTTTCATCTAAAAAACACCTCTCATTTTATTCGCCGTAGTTCTGCACTGAAGTAAACCCTTGTTAGCATATATTCGTTTATCTCGAATTTTGCCGTAACATAAACTTTGGGTCCCGCAAAGGAAACAATACGGATTTATAATAATAATAATAATAATAATAATAATAATAATAATAATAATAATAATAATAATAACCAAGCGAAGTGGCCCAGGGTGCAGTGCGCTGACTTCACAGTCAGGAGACCGGGTTCGATCCCTGGGCCGGCCATCCTGGCCAGGGTTTTCATCTTTCCCTCAGTCATACTGGCGAATGCTGGGATGATTCAAAAAGTACACGATCACCTCTCAGCATAATCTTATCTCTTCAGAATTTGTAATTCAGGGCTTAACTTATCAAGGGATACAACAGCACAAAAGTTGAAACACATAATTACGCACGTTAATCACTCCAGAATAGAATACAATGGACCTCGGAAGAGATACGAAAATAATATTTACTAAATATGTATAATAATAATTGTATTATTATTATTATTATTATTATTATTATTATTATTATTATTATTATTATTATTGTAGATGGTAAGCTTTAAGTAGGTTTGGACCATTTTTTCCAACCGTTTTTCATTATCTACATTGCCCTTGACAAGTCACGTGCTAAATGTAAGAAACGTTGAGCTATTAAAAAATGTAGAAACTAAAAAAGTCTTAATTTATGATATCTAATATTGATCCCATATGGTTGAAACCTACTTAAGGTTTACCATCTATCTACAACATTAAACCAGGATCAGCCCAAAAACTAAAAAGAATTTCAATAATATGTACATAATTCTTCTTCTTCTTCTTCTTCTTCTTCTTCTTCTTCTTCTAATTATTATTATTATTATTATTATTATTATGACCAGATAACACGAATTTTCGTAACAGAAACACCAATTACTTCGACCCCTTGAAATCGTGTTAACGAATGTTTTCATTTTATAAAAAGATGCTAATATAAATTAAAAAAGTAGTACGATGCCGTACTGTTTTCTAAAAACTGAAGTATCACATACTTCACACTTAACGTTGTCAGTATCGATGCGAAACGTAGCTTATCGACGCATAGGATCGATCAGTAGCGATAATTTCAATTTTTATTTCGTTGGTGACTTCGATTATCACGTATTGAATTCACGTGAAGTGTGTCTCTGCAATTAAATCTTAAAAGGAATCGATTATTTTCTTAAAGACAAAAATATGTTAATGAAAGTTATTTCACTTGTTGTTTTCCTAGATGAGAAATTAGAATACTGTAAAGCGTAGAATAGAGAATTAAGAATAGGAAATTGTGTGATCCAAAACATCGGAAAATTTGGTGAGGATTCAGAGGGCAATAAGCCGGAAGATTCGGAAGTGTAGCTTTTCCAAGTGTGGAGAATATGAAAGTGCGCATGCTAGCTGCCCTTTCCGAGTGTACACAACGTAGCCCGCCGCCGCCGCGCTCTTCTCAGCGGGGGGCGCCGCCGCCGCTTGGGAAAGCACTGACCCAAACGGGAACCGGCTCGGGCCCGGGCGGCGGCGACCTCAATGGAGACGAGGACCGCACCCGCCCATTCATGAGGTGGAGGCGCGACACCTCGTTAGACACACGCCCCCACCGCCGGACGCCCTCGTGTCTCCAGTGGGGGAACTACTATCTGTTGAGCTTTTCCTCCGAGGTGCGTCTCGAGCCTGGAGCCAATCGGCTTGCTGCGCCGCGCCGCGGCCAGACAAGCACATTTCCAGCACTTTTCGCTGCGCTATAATGGTCTGATATGAATTGCTGCGGTTAAAGGTTTACGTACTTCCGTGGAAATTTAAGGCTGGATTGTGTGTATATTATTTTGAAGAAATTATTAATGCAGGAAAACCCGTCTCTCTATTCTGTCCGATGATAATTAAGAGGGCATTTTTGGCTATTACTATTGTAACGGTTCGAGCTGCCGCGAATTCCACATCGCGTATGTTTATCAATAAAATCGCAGGCATCAAGCGCGGCCAGCGACCGTTGGAAGGGCGGTACCTGACCCCGCGTCATCCCTGCTATATTGAGACGAGGGTCGTTTATGACTTGCCGCACCGCCGCCTTTGAAGGGGGGATCTTTTTCGGCAATCGCGCACTCCGCGAGTGACTCTCCCCCCCCCGCGACAGCGCATCAAGAGGGTCGACGGAAAATTTTCGGCTGTTACCAGGGATCGCGAGTCATTGGTCAAAGCTCCGCCCCCTCCACGCTCCGCTAAATTCAATTTAAGTCAATCAGGGGGAGTCTCACCGGAGAAAAGGGGAGTACAAGAGGTTTCATGATGACGGGAGAAAACATTCCCAAAACATTTATATAAGATTTTTCGAAAAGGGAGGTTTGGCTCCCATTCGTCTTAGAAATTTCGCGGAGAGAGGTTGAACTCCAGTATTCAACTTAAGAAATTTCCGCGAAGGGAGATTGAGCTCCAACAATTAACTGACGAGATTTCGCGAAAAGAGACATAGTTTCCGACAATGGGAAATATTTTCGCTGACCGTGAGCTGTCTCGTGCCAGAGGCCGGCTCAGCCCGCCTACGGTAGTGGCCCGTCCGCGATCGATTAATTCGGAGTAGGATGATTTCCAAATAGTAGTCGCCGACGTGAGTCGTGGGTGCCTGACGGTCGGGTCTGCCAGCCCTGGATCCGGCCTACTAGTTTATTAAGTTTTGTATCGAGCCAACCATTAACTTTAAATTTAAAATAAAAGGGGTTGTATGTGTCAAATTTGTAAAAAAAGTCATGTCTTAGATAGTAAATGTTTTATTTGTTCAATTTAAATGAAACCTTATCCCCGCTTCGTGAAGCCACACATAAGAGGGTTGGGATACCCTATAATGATTGTTGTGAAGGTGATTTACAACAGTGTTAAAGATATAAGGGAACTAACTAGTACGAGAAAGTATGTGTACCACCACTTTTACTTGTGTACGTACGTATATAGGGAGTAATATACCTAGAATAGATTCGTATACGCGATGCTGTGGAATATCGATTTCAGGAAATTCACGTTTTACTCAAATTCTGTAGCAGGGTTCTCCGATACTGAAAAAGCAGTACTATTTAAACAACCCGTCCACACGTCCGCCCGTGTGTCCGTCTATCTGATGTATGTCCATTTATGAACCACACTAGAGAAGCAGCTAAAATGAGGGTAACGAAAATCTGAAAGATAACACAGCTAAGAGGCAGCAAGGAAAGTAACTAGTACGAGAAAGGCTGTGCCATTCTTTTGCCCCACTATTTCATTTTTAAATTGATCTATGTGCAACAAAATCAAATTATATTAGTAAAACAGTTCCCAAAACATGTACTTACCTTTAATAAGAAATTTAAAAATTTCCCAGAAACGCTCAAATGCCATTTTCTCTAAAACGGCTTCAAATTTGTTCTTGAAACGTTTCTAACAGATAGTGCTAATTGCACTGTTTAGGATATTGAATTGGTTTTGCTTTATTCATTTGTTTTTGTTTTTTTTAATTACACAAATGTAATTTAAATGAAAGATCTCTCACGTCTTTAATATTCACATTTCCAGCGATTTGTAAACAATATTGCATTTGTGGTTGGAAGTACTTTAAATGACGTCATAATAAGTTTTTCATAAACTCAATAGTGTTCTGTGAAAAAGAGGTTCAAGTTTCGAATATACAGTAACGCGTAAATGCTATTTTCTGGAAAACAGCTCCAAGATTTTTTCAAAGAAAGTCGCCATTTAGGTATATGTTTTACTGTTCTTTAATATTCTCTAAATAATAATTCCGTTGTACTATTAGGATGCTAAAATATTAAGAAAAATTTTTAAAAATGTACTTTGGGTAGAGATAAATGGCAACTGGCAAAAGTATCTGGCAAGTCCGAGTAGCTAGCCGGAACCAAAGGAAATAGAAAACTAATACGGGAATGTCTGTGCTATTCTCAAGCACCACTAATTCGTTGTCAGGGCCCGATAATGATTTTTTCCCCGAAAATCTGTCGTTTCGCGCAACTTTCTTATAACTTCGTACTTACGTAACTTTCTTATTACTCCGTACATTACTCCGTACGGGAGAGTAAATAACGCAGTATTTCTGATATTATTTCCAGAGTAGAGTTTTTTAAACTTCAAATAACGACTTACTGGTTATATTTAGGTAATAAGGGATGTAAAA
Source organism: Gryllus bimaculatus (assembly GCA_017312745.1). Lineage (NCBI taxonomy): Eukaryota > Metazoa > Arthropoda > Insecta > Orthoptera > Gryllidae > Gryllus > Gryllus bimaculatus. Next base: position 316,945 of record BOPP01000281.1, read on the forward strand.
TAGTTCAGTTATTGTATATTACTTTTAATATAAAATATTCAAAATTTGTGACTTAATTGATTTGAACTATTGAATTACGAAATGAAACTATATTTCTTATTATTTATAGTTTCCGCAAACTACAATAAACTAATTAGTATAAGTATTCCACATCTCCTTTCATTTTTTCCAAACAATTGTTATAAACATTTAAAACCAAAATTGTCGCTCAATGGCCAAGCAAGAATCTAATATATACGTAAAGATAATAAAAAATATAATACATTTTTATCAGAACTTTCATTTCATTTCAACGTGTGATTTCCTCTTAAAAATAGAAAAATGAACATTTTAAAGAAAATAAACACATTATTGACAAAAGGAAATAGAATATTGTGTAAAAACAAAAGTACGTCATGTCTACTTTAGAAAATTTAAAAGCATTTGAAGGAAACTCATAGTACAGGCAGAATAAATAACTATTATCAGGATATTTTTAACGCTATTAACAAAACAATGTTGTATATCGTAAAAAAAAGACAACATCATCACGTTACAGTGTAGAAAATATTGTTTCGAAGGTATTGTAAGCAATCCGGAAAAAGTTGCAAATCTCTTCAACCAACACTTCCTCCCAAACTTCTATAATTGCGGCTGATCTCACGAACGGACTAAAACCACAAAATTCAACATCATACGCTTCCCATAAAAAAGCTCACCTTGTTTGTTTTCGAAACTTATTTCGGTAAAATCCTCAGAATAGTCAGGAAATTAAAAAATGTCGTCTTTTGTACATGAGTATCCAAATATTTTTTAAAAAAGAGGCATAAAAAATTAAATTGAAATTTATCGGCTAATTTCTCTCTTTTTTTTTTTTGATTTCTCAAGAATATTATAGGCTTCACATTTTCTCAGGAAAAAACGAGGTGTTTTCAGGCACCCAACACGGATTTACAAAATCAAAATCTACGGAGACTACCATTTTTTTTCTTGAAGATATTGCTTCATTAATCGACCAAAATGATTGACATATTGGAAAATTGTAGATCATTGGAAAGCTTTTGACGTCATTTACCATAACATTTTGCGCTCAAAATTTTATGGAATGTAATTTGTGATATTGCCCTAGATTGGATAACCTCGTACCTTAAACATAGAAGAGTAGAAATGCCGGTCCTGACACGAAAGGATATTATTTACTTTTCTTTCTACTTCTTTGTCAATTGAGCATGGGGTCCCACAGGGTTCAATCTTAGGTCATATCCTCTCTCTTTTTATCTAAACGATATTCCCTCGACCATTACAGATAGAACAGTTCTGTTTGCTGATGACACGAATGTTATTTGCAAAAAACAAACAATAAATAGTACGATTTTAGAAAAAATTGGTTTGGCAAAAACAAATTAATAATTAACGAAGGAAAAACCATTTCAGCGCATTTTTGGATTTCAAACCGGAACCACATGATTGAATGCAAATGAACAATACGCAATTAGCTGATGTTAATGTAACAAATTTCTCTCAATTCAGTCTAACCTCAAGTGGGATAACTCAATTAAACACTAAATTCAGTTTATTATATCTCGTATTCAGAAAATCTTTCATATTTCAGTTCATTGCATGTATTTTGCAAATGTACTGTAACGTCGTGTGTAGGGATCTACACCACAAGGAAACAGACACGAGTGAGTATATACAAGTTTTTAATTTACATACTGTACAATTTACAACCTCACTCTAAGGCGGTTTGCCAGAGCTACCACATGCAAGCCTCACTCTCCCTACAGCGCCTTGCGGCGACGCCTACGACCAGCCGGCAAGGCCGCGCGTAGATTGGCACCTGGGTGTCCCGCAGATGACGATCTGCCCGAATGTGTTGAAGAACACATCACCCTGTCCGACTCGTCGAACAACCACGTGCCCTCGCACTCCGCACCAGCCTGGCGGACAAAGTTTTTGTGGTCTAGCCACGAGGAAACCGAAACGTTACCCACTCCGCCGTCTCGCCAGGCGTCTTTATAGGTCCAGGTCACCTGACCTCCTACGTCACTACTCCCCACCCGCGCGGTGGAAAGCCTTTCCCTGAGCCGCTTTGCTGGAGACCACGCGGACCATTTCCTGTCGGAAGGTCCCTTCTTTGTTCTATCTTTAGATCCCCCAGCCCTCTACCTTGCACTCAGCTGCTGCCAAGCCGTGACGCTACAGTACATTCCCACATGAAATGTGGCATAATATTCAGGGGAAGCTCATCCCATACTACCCATACTTTTAGATTGCAGAAAAAATCGAATAATAACTAAATGCCATTCACTTGATTCTTGAAAGCCTCTCTTTATTGAATTTCGAATCTTTGCCTTGCCTATATACGAATCTGTTGTTTTTGTCAAAAGCGAATTACTTAACGATGGGAACATATTTTCATCATACTGATACAACACACATCGTCGAAATTCCATTCATCTGGTGTTAACACCTTACTAAAAGAAATCCACGTCCGAAATTTATGTACGTTACTTTACAACACATTGCCACATGACAATAAACAATTAAAAACAGCCCACAAATGTAAGTTAAAAGTAACATATTTTCTGCTGCAAAACAGGTTCTATACAATTAGAGAATATTCTGACGGATCAAAAAGAATAATAATTTTATTTTAACAATGATATAAAATGCATTAATTTACTTCTTGTATGATTTTAAAAATATTTTTTTACATGCATTTACATTTTTCTTGAGCTTGTTTTCCGTGTGCTAATGTTTTCACAGTCTGCGAAATATGGCGAAGCGTGTGCGAAACATCTGTAACGATTCGCAATTGTGTTCCATCTTGACGTCTTTGTTTATTATTTACAAACGTGAGTGTTACAACACTCACTAGAATACATTTAATTTTATAAAAGATACGTATTTTTATTTATTTGATGCATAATTTGTATTCATTTACTTGACGCATTGCACGGCGAGTTAAATTATACTCGTAGTATACGCATCATCAGCACTTGTCTCTTTGTCGACGGAGCGTAACGCGGACGACAAAGAGGGGAGTGCGTGAATCACTACTACGCGCGCTTGTAACGTAAACTACTATAATATGTCTGTGACAAGTAACGTATTTTACCATTCGGATCAATGGCCCCCATCTCGAACAGGTTTTTGTCCACCTTCACTAATTCATTGAGCGAATTTTATGTAACTCGGGAGCAAAAATGTCTTAATATTTTCAAATATCAAATATTACTAACTTTTTTTTCATATTCATCATTCAATTATTTAGGTTTAAAGGTAGGGAAGGGATTCCAGAGCTCAAGAAAACATGCGTAGATTGTACCCCCATATGTCACATACAGATTTTACTGATCATTGACAAAAATAAATCAAATCAAAGCTCTTGATAAAACCCCCTTGTTTCAGATGCCACATATTCCTTCACGTTTTCGCGATCTTCCAATTTCTTCTTTGCTATACGAACTTTATTTGATGGATAGGCACCTGGAATATTGTTCAGTAAATCTGGAATTTGTTTTTCTTATAAAGTGTATTTTAGTAATCCATAGATATTGCTTCATGAATGGACCAAAATAATAATATCTATTGGAATATTTTTACATTTTTCGAAACCTTTTGACGTCTTTGAGCATAACATCTTGCTCTGAAAATTATATGGAATGGAATTCCGTGTACACGTAATTCCATATAAAGTGGAGAGGTATCCCTACTACATCTCCACTTTCTAGAAATCTTATTTCATTAAAACTGCTGGAGCATAAATTTTATTTTCTGTTTTTACCTCCTGGAAAGGATACAACTTTTGTTGTATAATTGTAGGGGCATCATTTATCAGAATGTAATATTTCCTGCCCACTGTTAAGTTTATTGTGGCATTTTTCTTACTATTTGCCATTAACTTCTGATATTGAAGATGTGTAAATTCGGTCACGTGTCTTAATTTTTTTATTTGAACGATGCAAAATCTAGATCACATGGGAGCAAAGAATGACCTGACTCAGGAAACGTGTGCGATTACTGCGTGAAACAGGGCAATGGACATTCGCATGAAAGTGTGATTTTTGTTTGGTTAAAAGATTCCAGCGGAAAACGAAGGTAATTCATTTGCAGTATTTGATAGATAATTTTAATGGAATTAAAATTGAAGGAAGAAACTTCATTAACAACTTTCTTTCCCAAATCGTCTTGATGTAGATAAACAGTTGAGTTTTTGGTTTTGAAGTCATGAATATTCAAGAAAAACCTGATTTGCCGCACATAGAACATCCGCTGTATTGTCTTATCTAGGCTATCCGGGATGGTTGTTAATGTTTCGGCCCGCGTTTTGTGGCTTTTGTCAGAGCGTACTGCTGGGAGCAGAACGCTCTGAGGAAGGCCACAAAATGCTTTTACATGAAATCAAAAACTCTAGCTCCTACAGTTTCTTCAGACATGGTATTTTAGCTTCTCGGAGGACATGGTGCAAGGCATGCATTATGTCGCAGACTGCTATAAAACAGACCTTTTTCTCTTGTTTACAGCTAGTTCCGCTTTGGAAACAAGCTTGGCTTTTTCATCAAAATGTGTTTTTTTAATCTTTAGTTTCTACTTCAATTGCAATATTAACATCATGTGTGCCAACGTTGTGACGTTATGCTACCAATACGTACCTCTACCGCTCACAGCTCATTCTGCCTTATGTAGATGATGTGCACTGAGAAGGAGAAGTTGTCGAAGACAAATAAGTCAGCATCACATTCAGTTTCAACACCAGACAAGAAAATCGCACCTCTAATTAAATCATACGGAGACCTGCAAGAACTTTATTTCAACACCAAACTATCGGCCATGTTAAAATTGAAAATCAAGGGGGAAAAACGAAAATCGATAATTTGGTCGTATTTGATTTTAACAATTGACAATTCAATTTTGTACTCGGAAATCTGCATGTTTATATGAATGGATGTCCGTATGGATGGATACGTATCTCCCATAACTCTGTCAAGAAACTTGAAGCTTTTGAGCTGAAATGTGGTAAGTACTTCACAATTAAGATCTAGTTGTGCCGTTTCGGAGATCATTAAGATGTTTTAATTTTTTGGGAATACTTAAATGAAGGACCATTTAAATTTTCAAAATTTTCTGTAAAAGAGCTTAATGTTTTTTACAATTTTTGGGTTATTAGAAGAAAGTGTATTTGCAAATATGTTATAGTTCTGATTTTCATTCAAATCTCTGACATTTAGATAATTGCAAAAATAGTTCCACTTAAAACTCGAAGTGTTTTTGTTTAGAAACAAATTTGAGTTTTACACTCAACCAAATTTAACGATGTTTGCTCTAAATGAAAAGTAAGGAGCCCCAGATGCCTTATCGTTTGCTATTATTAACCGGTTTTATAGTATAAACACTGTTCCCGAGTTATAAGACACATTAAAACAATTCTTGTAAATCCGGATTGAAGTGTCTCTCTTCATTCCCCCCACCTATTCTTCAGCAGCGTGCGAGCTCTCTCTCAACATTTTCCCATATGTCCTTAAATGTTCCTTATCTGTCCTCCCACACTCGTGATCTGACAGAATTTACCTAACCTAAAAAGTCGTATCCCAAAGCAACTATTATAATGTGGCAATAATCTATTTTAGATATTGTAATTTTCAGACTTCTATTTTTTGTATACGTACGTATATATGGAGTATTATAGGGGAGATAAGAGCAAAGTGGCCATTTCAGTTTGCGTCACTGTGGAGTGCTGCAGCCACACGGGTGCCAAGGGCAGCAGTGTCCACGGATTTTGTCGGTAATCTCTGTGGCTTCAAAGCGAGAGGCTGCATTATTCTGTTTATGAACTCAATTATTAGTTTTTTCGTATATTTGATTGGTTGAAAAATTGTTAGTTACATCTTAATATGATTAGCATAATAATTATTTGATCTAGTGACCTTTGATAAAGGGAAATAGCCTTTTTAATTTATTGAAAAATGTAGGTTAGATGCTATGCCATATTTTTTGTAATGACGTAATTCTGGCACTGAAAATTTCGGGTAAAGTAGGCAATAGCCACTTCTAGGTAAATATAGAAAAGTGTTTACTGATCAAGATGAAATGGAACTTTGTGAACGTATATTTGACATGGAATGACGATTCTATGACATTCTATTGAATGATTACATGGCGTATTCTCTTGCAGAGAAAAGCAATTTTCCTCATCAGTGTAACGAAGAAAAGGAAATGGTAGGCGAGGATCAGTACTGTATTTAATACTCTTAAAACTGTGCACGACAATAATTTTCATCCTGCTCGTAGAATACACAGTATAGACGAGACAGGTCTTCTAACCGGTCAAACTTGCAACTCGAAAGTATTCTCTTTGAAAGAATGAAGGTAAGACGGAGCAATAACGTATGCGGAGAATGGTTTATTATCGGCATTTGCAGTCTGCATATCTGCTGGGCCCTCTGCTTCTCTCTCTATTGGTCATATTCCTAAGAAAAACGAGTGGTGATACATCACATAATTTCTTGAATTATTTCTAAATACGCGATTTTAGAAAATACAGAGAGGTCAACGAAAAGGAGACATAGGCTACGCCTTTATTTTAAGCTTTCCTTATTCTAACCGTGTAAAAAAATGAAGAAACAATTTGAAGCGGTTTTTGAGAAAATGTCTTTTATAAATTACATTAATTTCAAGCACGAATTGCGTAAAAAAATTAAGTTTTTTTCAAAACATTATACATGATATTTTTTTAAAGAAGTACGTTTTTAGAACAGATTTTAAGGCAAAAATATCTTTCTTCACTTTTGTAGTTTTGAAATGATAAAATTTTTTAAAAAATTTTCAAAAATACAGAGAGTTTTCTGGAAGCGGAACTAACACCGTCTTTAGATACATGCGATGAGAAAGTTAAAAGAAAATGTTTGGAGCCGTTTACGAGAAAACAAATGCTCAAAAAATTGAAATTTTTCAATGTTTCACCCTCATTTACGCGAAAGAAACTCATATTTTCGAACAATTGCACACGACCTTATTTAAAGATCTGCGTTTAAACAACAGATTTCATTCCTAGAAAAATCTCTTTCTTTAATATTGTAGTTGTAGGAAGACGCCGAAAAAATGTCAACTTTTACAATTTACAAACGAAAATGAAACCTACACCATTTTCTTAAGAGTTCTTTACGCTATCCGAGGTTAAAGTTTAATAAAAAATGGAGTTTTTTAGAACATTTTGAAAATTTGAGGCTTTTTGTAAAGTACCCCCAAAAAGGAAACTAGAACTGAGGGCCACGAGTTCATTTAAATCCTTTGGTATAATCAATTTTGGAGAAAAGCGACTGGACGGTTTAGGCGCTAGCGTTGGCCACACGTGGAAAGATGGACGGCCAAACGTTTTTGCGGATCGATTTTTCTATACCAAGGAAAAAAGACTGAAAGAACTTCCTCCAAAACATGGATACAGACTTTTATAACGTTTTAGAGGAAATACTTTGCTATATAGAGAAACAAGATTTATTCACTTTTTTTGTTAACTTGGGCTCTCAATAAGAGTTTTTCTGTCGAAAATTCTCCGTTTTTGGGCGTACGATTACAACTTCTTATGAAAAGTGTAAGTGCGAGATAGTAAAAATCACAAATTTGATTGAGTTTACAGGTCAGATTCCTTTCTAAACAAAAGACCTTAGTGTTTAAAATATAAAGATACTCATACGAGCTGACACAAATCACATAGACACTAAGACTCCCAAAGTGTTGCGCACAAGTTGTATTTGGAAACACGTTCCGTATCTTATAATTGAGATGGAAAAGCTGAAAAGCAAGCCTTCGGCGCTCGAGCGCCCCCGCCCCCGGGCCTCGTGCCAAGCGACCGCTCGCGGCAGTGGCCGCCTGTCCAGGTTGTTATTACGTTTGTTATTGTTTTTGTTGTTGGCGGGCGGCGGTGGCTAATGCGAGAGGTGTTTGGTCGGGAGGCAGACCCGTGCGGCCGAGGTGGCGGAATTTGCATTTCAAATGGACAGAAATGAGGTCATCCTCCTTCGCGCGCCCGCGGTGTGGCTGTCACTGCCAAGGTTGCGTGATTCACGCCCCGCTCCCCGCCAGACGGCCAATGGCAGCGTCTCGCACCCACTCCCCCGACCAGAGCCTTCCATACGGAGTCGCGGAGCCCCAAATTATTCTACGTGAGGAAAGTTTGGTCTTGGCGCTTATGTCTGCCCACTCACGAATCGCCTCTGACATTGCAAACTTGCGATCGGAAAGGTGTCTTGAAAAACTACTTTCAGGGTGATTATTTGTACAGATTCCGATTGTTGAAAGGGTACCCGTTGATAAGATGGTAAAAAGTTCCATAAAACAAAATGACATACTATGAGTATTTAAATTATAACTAACATAAAATAAACTTCTTCAAAGGTTTCTTAGCCCACCTCCCACCATTCCCAATGGAATTTTCAACCGTTTGTACATACTGTTGTATTTGGGAGTTAAAGTACTTAAGATGACTTCAAATGAAGTTTTTCCAAAACTCTAAGATTTTCTGTGTAAAAGAGCTTCAAATTTCGAATTTACAGTAGCGCCCAACCTTTTTAAAAACGGCTCCAAATTTTTCAAAGAATATTGTCATTTAAAACGAGTTTCTACTGTTTCTTAATAACCTTAAAATAATATTGCCCCTTGCTCCCATCAAATTGGCTGTTTTGAATAGCTAGAGAACCCAGAAGGATGAGACTTCGCCTCCACCCAAGTAATAGATGAACCCATTATATTTTAGCAAATAATAATAATAATAATAATAATAATAATAATTCCAAAAACATTGGTTTAAAAATGAAAATTACCTTGCAGTGGAATCTAACTTTCAGCGTTTCAAGTAAACAGTATTCTGGGGTGAGGGAGACTTCCAAAAAAACTAACGTCCAAATTGTACGCGAAATATATCGCCCAAAAATGTGTCATTTGTTTATTGTTGTTGATTGTGTCTGTTGTCTGATGTCTATTCGACACGATTGGACCACTAAAAGATGGAGTTAAGATACTAGGACGCACCGTTTCCGAGTTACGCACACCGAGGACGTGATTTACCGAGTAATGAGTGTAGCGGGTGGCATGTGCGCATCATTCATCAAATATTCCACAGTCACCGAACATCTACGTTTTTCGTCTTAAATTTGTTTTATGCACCCCTGAAGGTCGTAACTTCCTATACATAAGTAATACACGTATGGGGTTTGAATAGATGATTTCTTATAAACGGTCAAAACCGTAATTTTTCGTAGTTTTTCACAGGTTAAATCAGTAATTACAATATTAAGCAGTACTTAACCAATAACATAAACTACTGATCCAATGTGTGAAAGATGTCTCTTTCTCGATTTCAGAAAAGCACTAGACAAGAGAATTGCAGAATTGCAGTGAGGAAGAACTCAGGCTAAACGACTGCATTCTTTTAATTTAGATATTACAGTGGACATACCTACACGGAATACATTTAAATCATAAAAATCAATAGATAAAATTATAATTAACAAAACCACAACTCGATATGAAATAAAAACTAGTAATATAGGTTACAATGATCTCGATTCACAAATTATTACTATTACTAATAACATGAATACTGACACAACAAATAATACACGCGTGTGCAGAACATTCACTAACGTTAGCATACTTTTTTTGAGGATTATTTGCTGAATGCTTTCCATGTATACTTTACGAGAATACAAAAAAATTAAGAAAAGTAATAGTTCAGGCAAAATAATGATATATTAGGATATTTTGAACGCTAGTAACAAAACTAAAACAATGTGGAATATAGAAAAAATACGACCACATCATCTGGATACTTAGTAGAAAATGTCGTTTTAAAGGATAAATGAAAGAGAAGCGAGTAATCCTGAGAAGTAGCAAATCTCTTCAACCAACACTTTTATATAATTGCGACTGAACTCACGAAGGAACTAAAACTACAAGCTTCAACATCATTCACTTCCCAAAAATGTTTCGAAACGATATTTATTTCCGAAATTTCTTCTAACGAAACCCTGAGAATAGTCAGTAAACTAAAAAGTAAATATCCATCTGGTTTAGATGAATTTCCAGATTGTTTATTGAACTTGGGGTACCTGCCTTTATACATCCGTTAACTCACATTTTCAATGCTTCTTTATGCAATGAAATATTTCCAGATACTTTCAAAACAGTAAAAATGAAGGGAGCACAAATTCAAAATTGACGGCCAATTTCTCTTTTGTCAGTTTTATCTAAAACATTAGAGAAGCTTTCCTATACGCGAATAGAAACATTTCTCAGGAAAAACGAAGCGTTTACAGATTCCCAACATGGTTTTAGAAAATCAAAATCTATGGAAACATTCATTTTTTTCTTTTCTTAAAGATGTTGCTACATCAATGGAATAAAATTAAGCACCTATTGGAGTATTTTTAGGTCTTTCGTAAGCTTTTGACATTATTATAACATCTTGCTATCAAAATTACCTTCGTATGGATTTTGTGGTATCGCCCTAAATTGGATACCCGCATTCTTTAAACATCGATCTCAAAGAGTAAAAATAACGAAAGGACATTATTTACTTATATTTCCAATTCTTTACCAATAGAATATAGGACCCCGCAAGGTTCGATAACAGTTCCTATCATCTTTCTGTTATATGTAAACGATATACCCTCGACTATTATAAACGGAAGAGCAGTTGTGTTTGCCGACGACACAAATGTTCGTAACAAAAGTGAAACAACACGATTTTAGAAGTACAATCAAATTGGTTTTGTAATAAAAAATTAATAGTTAAGGAAGGAAAAATTGTTTCTATTCTAAGGAAGGAAAAATAGCTTGGAATCATACTATTGCCTGGCTTATTTATTTACGATTATGTAATATTTTTTAAAACTGACTTACTTAAGTGTGAGAACATATTTTCATGCAATACTGATATTTATAATTACAACTCACGCCGTAGAATTCATGTTCATCAAGTGTCAGTAACAACCTCTTACCACAAGAAATCCACATACAATATAAGTATGTTATTTTACAACGCATTACCAGATGACATTCAACAATTGACGTCGGTACACAAATTTAAGTTGAATGTAAAATATTTTCTGATGCATAACCGTTTCTATACAATTAGAAACTACACTGGTCATCAAAAAGAAAAATAATGTTTCTTTAACAATGATGATTTATATATTGAATGATTTTACATTTGTCTTGTATACTTTTATAAAAGACTTAATATGCTTGTAACAAACAATGTATTTCAGCTTCCGGGTTTTTGTCCACTTTCCCTGATCCATTGAGCAAATGCTGAGATGGTTGTTTTGCTTCTGGACGTAAATGCAGCTTCATTATGCGCACGTTTTGTTGAACTCTCCTTTGGCTTCTAGTGGTAAGAGTCGAAGTAAGGGCAAGTTACTATTTTGTTAGCAATGCAGAAAAATAAAATCTGCAGTTCGTTTACCGTTGCAAATTACTTTTCTATAACTCGGGAACAAAAATGTCTGGTTTTTTAAATCTGCCGATTTAAAAAAAAGGTATTTGTTTATCTTTACCTTGTACTCATCTTTGAACTATTTATAGTTAAAATTATGGGAAGAGATTCAGACTTCACGAAAATATGCGCAGTGGATGTTCTCCCCCTTATGTCACATACTGCTTTTACTGTTTTTTGACTAAATAAATCTAAATAAAGAAAATACCACACAAATATAGCCTATAATATCTCTCTGTATATGGATGAATTTGGTACGCTGTAACCTTCGGCATAATAACAAATCCAAAAGTATGTGACGAATACTGGTGTTGACAACATATTTAGACGTGGCGAATGACTGGTGCATTTAACCCAATTAAGTAAATGATTATCCTATTAATTAACAATTAAGTAACAAGTAAGAAATCATTAAGGATTCATGAAAGAATGAACGAAAAGAGCATAGAAATGAGACACAACGTCGCCATGTGGCATAAGTTACTTTGTTCAATAAAACAGAAAAATATCTAATTTATGATACTCATTAGCAACTACTTAATCGATAAATTTATTGTGTTGTGTCTCTGATTAAAATCGAGAGAAAGCTAGAGTTACGGGTTCAACATTGCACGCTAATAAAAGTTTATTTCAGAATTCAACTACAGCAATCCACACCTACACTCAGTCGTCTCTACGACCATACATAAACGTCTGTAGGCCTTTTTAAGATCCCAAACAACGCCATGGAAGATTCCTTCTGAGCTGTTCCTTCTGCTTTGAGGCACCCTCGCCACACTGAATAGTTGCCGGGCCAACTGCCCTCGGGCGTCGTTCTCTCTAGATGCTGTTCTCTCCTCTCCTGGAACATTCGTTCTCCCCATGCCGACGCACTACCCCCAAACTGGGAGTCTGAAGTGACTTTACTCTTCCTTGCGGCACACGCAGGTGTTTCAGAACAAATGTTACAATCTTCTAGCACATGAGCCAATGAATTTTGTAGCGGAAAACGTAACACATGTGACATTTATCCTGTTTTTTGAGAATCCCGAACGTAAAAGTTATTGGCAACCACATGAAATGGACCCCTTGATTACATAGAGGTAGTGAACCCCTTGGCTGCATCAAAACGTGACTTGTCGAACACCTGTGCATAAGAAGATGCCTACAAATCAGGGGCAAAGGCGCATGTATAATTCCGTTACAGAGCGTTCAGTCATGCGAACGGCACTTTTGACAGCTACTGTTGCCACACCACAGGGATCGTGCCAGAGGTCGGTGATTAACACGCAGAAATTATCCGCTTTTATTCCACGAACGTTGGCTAACTTGTCTTAGAGCCACCTGTTATTGTGTCATTACTGCAAAGGAAAATGTTAACGGAAAAATATCTTGTTGTAGTGAATCAATAGTGTGAAAATATTTTGAAACTATGTTCAAGATAAAAGTTAATATTTTCTGTATGCTGTATTTAGTTAATATTTGGAGACTTTCCTACAGAAATGAGAAGTTGAACTAGCAGGGATTGTGTTTATTTGGCGGGCCTTTTGTCTGCTTTTTGTCATGGTTATATTCGAAAGGCAAGCAAAACTTCTTCTTCTTCTTCTTCTTCTTCTTTCGATCGGTTCTACCCTTAGAGTTTGCGCGTTTTCGATTTTCATATTCTCGGTACTCACATTACCTCTTCCAAACCATTTCTCCTCCGTAAGTTCATATATATATTATTTCTTCCAGGTTAAACCAGTCTACCTTTCTACGCCTTCTTTCAGGTACCAATTTAAATTTGAAGAGCTTTTTTTTTCTAGTCTTCTGGTTATGGTTGTTGAACCCCAGCTCTTTCCACACCACTCGTTTCTTATTTATCCAGTCTTTATTTGCAAAGATCTTCTCATAAAGTCAAGCTCTACCGACCGTATTCTGTCTCTACGGCGTTTGTTAACGGCACATTCTGCTCCATATAATATAATCCTTCCACGATACTGTGATATGTGTCTTTTTGTGTCTTGCCTTAAAACACTATTCCAAATAAGGCCATGCAGAGCTTTGATTGCATTCCTCCCATTGCGAGTCTAGTAGTTATATCTTCATCAATTTTCCCATCGTCAGTAATTAAGTCCCAAGATTTTAAATTTCGAAATGTTAGCTATCTCGTATCAGCGACATTAATGTTAGATGGCATCTCCTCTATATCATAAATATTCTGTCTTTTTGGGGTTGATTTATAGTCCCATTTTTCGTATTCTTCTTTAATTTGCGAAGCATATACTCCATATCTTCCCGATCTGATGCCATAATTACTGATCTCTGCGAAAAGCAAAGAATGTTAAGCGCTTGTCATTTATGGGAATCCCTTTGAAAACATTTTCTTGTACCAGGTTTCCAAAGCTTGTTCTATATATATAATATCATATATATATATATATATATATATATATATATATATACTATATAAGAGAAGTGGCGATAAACTGCATCCTTGCTTTAAACATTTGTTTAGTTCTAATGCTCCTATAATTTTCCTCCGCATTTTATTTCTAATGCACACTTCAGATTCTGGTACATTTTTGTAACTAAATTAATCCATTTTTCTTGCACTTTCAGTCTTTTCATTGCTGGTCAAATTTTACATCTTAGAACACTGTCATAGGCCTTTTCCAGGTCAATAAATGCCATATATGTGTGTATATTGTGAATTCCATTTTTTCTATTATCTGGTGTAAGCAATGGATGTTATCCAAACTTGACCTCCCACTCCTAAAACCACTTTGTTCTTCGCTGAAAGTTATTCCTTTTTGTATTTTTTCCTTTAGAATACTAGCGAATAGTCTAGCTATTGATGGGATGACACTAATTCCTCTGTAATTTTCACAAATAGTTTTGTCACCTTTCTTGTGTATGGAACTGATGTATGACATATTCCATTCCTGTGGGATATCTCCGCTAACTTCAATTCTATTACAAAGATTTTGGAGGTATTCAATTATACTAGAGCCTCCGTATTTTAAAAGCTCCATTCTAAGGTTTCCTGGTCCTGGAGCTTTATTGTTTTTGGCTCTCGCCAAAGCCCTTTTTACATCAGGCCGACTAATTTCAGGCTCCCATTCTTGCCAATGTGTGCATTCCAAATCTTGTTGGTATTCGACTCTATCTTATACATCTACTAAATTCTTTACAATTAAAAGCTATGAAATATGAATAAGAAATGATTTGCATGTACTCAAGTATATTTAAATGTGTGACATTGGAATTAGACATGCATGTGTAATGACTTGCTCGCATCATGAATTCTGCTTGTCCGGCTTGAAGCACCTACATTGCGGCTTACTATTGTTTTATTTTGATATATATTTTTATATATTGTTTTTAACAATCTACCATTTAGTTTTTGCCTATCAACCATAGCAAGATAAGAGTAGAGACTGCTTAAGGAAACGTTTAGGCGAAGAGAAAATATATATTCAGCTGATTTCATGAAAGGTACAGAATTATTTGTCTCTCAGAGTCAAAAGAAATAAATGAGAATTATGACACTATGATAGCAGAGGTGTTTCAGAAGTGGATGGATGATTTCTACCTGGATTGTTAGAAACATTAATTTATGCAATGGACAATGCAGCTGTTCATTCTGAGCTGGTGAGTGATATTTTTTCAATATTGGTTCTTTTTAGAATTTAGAACACACTCATTTATGAAATCCCTTTCATCGTTTATAAAAATAATTGATTATAACACAGGTGTTGCTACTACACAATTCAGTCTCAAAAGTAGTTGTTTCAACATTATTTATATCACTATAAAGATTGGAGTACAATATGTATTAAATTCAATTGTTCTTTCTGAATTGAAAGGCGAGGCCCGAATCGGCACCGTCTATTGAAACACTACTTAGTACAGGTGAACGCAAAGGTATTGATTGAAAATTGGTAATGGGCTCAATTGTAATATTTCTTGCAGCATAACATGTAATTTTGTTTTATATTTAAAGAGAGTTATTCCGCAATTCGAAGACTGACAGATCTGTTCATTGTGCGCACTTCGTACAGTAATTCTGTATCAATTATTTTTCTATCAAACGACCGGATTGACATTACTCGCCGCCCACCCCTACAGAAGGTGTAGGCTAAGTAGACATCTACTGCCGTGCCGTGCCGTGGTTTGTATTCGTCTATAAGCAATGTAATAGATTATTATAGAACAGCCCTGATTTTGGAATAAAAATGCATGGTTTTTTTAGAGCCTCAAATTAGCCATTAATTTTCGGTAGGAGATCAGAATTTTGTAAGAAATTTTTATTACAGTACTTATTCGCCTATAAGAACCAATGTTAATTGTTTCTCCCTGCACAGCCATGATTTTTGGATTAAAAATGCGGGAATAATTTTTTTCCAATACCTTCAAATTAGCCTTAAATTTGGGGTAAGATTTCAGGATGTCAGTGAGAGGTTACACAAATTTTCATTGATTCATTGATTAGTGATTCCGGGTGCGTCAACAGCTAAGGTTATTAGTCCCATAAGTATAGCGCATATTCTTTCCTTGGGAGGAGTCTGCCATCTTCCCTTGCTGGATGGTCAGATACGGCACCGACCTGCACGTTGGCTTGAGGGGTTTTCCACAACCAGGTGATCTCCCTCCATGGTAGAGAAATGCTTGTGAGGTAAATGTGTGTAAGAGGTGAGGATATGACAAGGAAGAGAAAGGAAATACGTCAATTACTAGGGTCATTATTCTGGTAAGTGTAGTGCACATATTACTCTGGAGATGGTGATGGTGTTCTCCTGCTGTCTAGCGAAATCCGGCGCCGCCATTAGGGGGTATATACGACAACCACTTTTAAAATTAAAAAAAATACAAAAACAAGATTTTCTCCAAAACAGTTCCAAATTTTTTCGTTTGAACATTTAGTAATGATAATGCTAAATGTACTCTACAAGATGCCATAGACGACATTTGCTCTATCCTTTGTTGTTTATTTAAATACAAAAATGTTATTGTTTTGAATTGTCTCCCAGGTCGTTGATATTTGTATTAGTGGCAGTTTGTTCATATTATTATACTTATGAGTTCATTTTTTAAAGAATGTCAAATAACGTTTCTCGAAAACTAAACTGTTTTTTGTGAAAACAAACTCCAAATTCCGCATTTTCAGAGATGCTCAGACACCATTTTCTTCAAAAAGGTTCCATTTTTTTCTTCAAACTTTTTTAACGGCTAATTGCACTCTTTAATGTGAGATAAAGCTCATTTCCTGATATATTTTTGATTTTTACACAAATAGTTACACAAACGTAATTTTGTTGAAAGATCTCTCACGACGTTAATGCGCACATTTCCAGCAATTTGTAAACACTATTGTATTTGTTAGTCAATGTGCTTCAAATGACTTTGAAGTTTTTCGAAAACTAAAAATTTTCTGTGAAAAAGAGCTTTAAATCTCGAATTTACAGTAGCGCTTAAAAGCCAGTTTTTTTAAACTGAACTCCACTTTTTCTAAGAAAATTGTTATTTAAGACGAGGTTTTACTGTTCTTTAATATTCATAAAATAATATTTCCGTTCTACTATTAGGAAACCGAGAAATTAAGATTTTTAAAATAAATGTACTTCGGGCGGCGATAGATGGTAGCTGGCAAGAGTATGTGGCAAGTCCGAGTAGCTAGCCGAGACCAATGAAAATAGAAAACTAATACGGAAAAGTCTATGTCTTTCTCTAGAACCACTAGTTTAAAACTTTGTTATACATTTATCAAACGGTATTTTATTTTGTAAGTTATTTACTGAAAAAAAAATCAATCGAAAGTTGAGATTGTCTCAACAGAAACATATCCTTTTCCTCTTAATGTGTTGAATTTATGTATTCGCCAGCACTCCAAAGGTCTCCATTTCCGGGTGTGTTTTTTGAGAATTTAGTTTAAGAGTTAGAGATACTAAGGCAATCCGAGCAGCAACAGGCTCCTCCCATCCGCCCTGAAGCACTCTCTCTCTGCAGGCACGCCCCCCGTTATCTTCTTCCGGAGGATAAACGAAGTGCCCTGGTCCTGTCAACTCAATATCCGTTCCACACTAACGCACTTGCGCCACAGAAGAACGTTTGTGAAGCAGTGTTAGCACAATTTGGTAATAAAATAGTAATAATAATAATAATAATAATAATAATAATAATAATAATAATAATATAATAGTCGGTCTCGTGGCGCAGACGGTTGTGGCAGCCGTCGTTTGCGCCGAGCAGGCTGCAGGTTTGAGTCCTGCGTAGACATGGTCGTACTCGTATCTGTAAATTGTCCCTTTACTTCTCATCATCCCCTCCCGACGCGGTCACGAGCAGAAGCGTCTCGCTAGTTTTCGATACACTCGCGCTTATCGCAAGTGCCGACCGCCCGGCGGCTACTGGTGCCTGTGAAGGTGAGAAGAAGTGCATTTAATTTGGTGAACAGTGGTGATCAAAATATTTTCGACTCGTTATCGTTCAAGTTTACTTGTGAAACAGTTGTGACCGCTTTTATTTGTTGACAAAAGCTAACTGCATTATCTTGTGAATAGTGGTATATCAAGAAATATTGCAAATCAATATCGCCCAAATGATTTGCAGTATTCACACGCGCACCTTTAAAAGGGCCGCCGCAGGGTGTCAGCGAGGGGACAGCGGCACCGCAAGAAGATACGGGCGCCGCTCACCAGAGGGCGGTAAAAGCGGGCGCACCGGAGCGTCTCGCTTGGCTAGGCGCATAGAGCGCGCCGTCGGCCGTGAGAGGCGGCCAGTCAGCGAGCCCCTAGCCCAGGGGGGTATAAGACGGCCCGCAGCGACTTTTCCTCTTTGACTTGGATGCGCTAGCGCTGCAGCCACTCTTGGATCAGTAACAAATGTTGTCATGTCGTCTGCATACATGGCTAGACCGAGCTCGCCACATAAGCGAACCCAACTGTCCACAGCGAATAGCCTGCTGGTCTATAAAGCCATGTGTAACGTACTAGCCCACGAATCTCGTGGCAGCTCTTTTGGAACGCGTGGTAAGGGATCAGTAACAGGAAATCGCCTCGCCACAGGAGGGAGAGAAGGGCTTTTCCTAAAAGCAAGCACGCGGCAAAGGGAGACACGAGGCTTTGGTGTCCTCCGGTCTTAAGGAACGGACACCCAAACCTCATGGCAAGCAGAAGTGCGTTGCGGTGGCGGCGTGACGTTGTAGGTCACGTGAGCCTTGAGTGTACAAGAGAGTGCACAGAGCCAGTGGGTGGGTTCTGAAGACAGTGGGAGATACTCGCGCGAATGCACAAATTTGGCGCCACGACGGTGCAGCGGCGAGCAGGGCTCGCGAGGCAAGTCACCTATTGACGAGCCTGTGAGGGACTTTGCGTCCTAGGGTGACTGCGGTCACCTGGGAGCAATGCTGGGTGTGTGCTCCGAGGTGAGGAGTGGTTGGTTGAGTGCCACGACTCGCGACCGATTCTCAATCGGGTAAGATCGCTCATGCGATCGAGGCAAACCATCAGTTGATACTCCGGTATGGACTTTGTGTCCCAGTGTGACATCCGGTCACGGAATCTTGGCTTTGTGCGCGTAGGAGTGGCGAGTGCCACAATTGAAACCGATCATCAATCGGGTTTTGATCGCTACCGCGATCAGGGGACAGGTGGTCTATCAGAGCTAGGATGTAAAGTGTAAATTCATTGTAAATATTTGTTGTTTTCTTTGTAAATAAATATGTTATATGAAAGCTCTGTGTCTGTGTTCGCTGTGAGTATCCATGACGTCACACATGATTAGGCCACATATGGACTACACCTGCCCAAGTTGGGGAATAGCGGAACACGCGCACTTGAATAAGTTACAAATAGTAGAACATGCGTTCATTCGTAGCATATTGTGCTCGCCACTTTATATCAGAGTCTCAGAATTACACTCAATATTAAATCTACCGCTCCTCGAAGAGCACTTTAAAAATTTAGCTACTGACTTCTTTTACAAAATAAACGCTTCAAATAATGACCTTATTAAAAATTTAACTTTGTACGAGCCTGATTCCACGACCACGTACATGCACCCGAGAGAAATGTACAGTAGGCGAAACGCCAATACTTGCATGAAAATTGCGGTAAACAACGCCAAAATCGCGCCGAACGGCTATTGTCTTTCCTGACCTGATTCTTTTTTCTATTTTACAGATCAGCCATAGAACCATAGATGTCCGAAAGGATAGAAATGCCTTCATAGCAGGGAAGTATGGCGGCATTGCACACCGCGGCCACACAGAACTGCGCTGCAAAGCTATGGGCAGTGAGGCAGTTGGCGTCTTCCCACAGTGAAGTGAACATCGGAGTGCGAGTACAAGTGATGATCGGCCTGTGCAACGGGCATTTCCCTCCGGATTTTGTTGTTAGTGACTATTTCAGCAACAGCATCAAGGGTTATTTCAATAACGTCAATTAAAACATTTAGAACAACTAGTGCAACATAACCAAAATTTACAAGTCTAAGTACAGCAACATCTGCGTGAAAAAAGTCCCAGCTACCGTTTTAGAAGTTACGACAAAAGGCGGCCAGACCAGGAAGGGGCAGGAAATGGCCTCAACCCTGAGCAGCTCATGGCAAACAGTCCCGCTGCGTCGACAAAAAAGACGAAACGACGACAACCTCAAAGAACCGTCTAAGAAGATTAACAGTAAAAATTATCATCAAAACATTATGATCAAAAAAACAGGTATGAGCATCTCACGTGTGATGAAAATAAAGTGTCCTCGAAATCTGGAAGTATAAATGATATGACAACTTAAGACAGCATACAAGAACAAAATGAACATCAAACGTCAGCTATTTTCATACAAGTAATAAATTATATGATCAAATCAATTAAAGAAGTGATTAAAGAAGAAGACTCTTCGTATAAATTAATCAAAATCTATCAAGATGAAGACAAAATAACAATGAACAATGTCAAAATCTTACTTCAAACACTGGATGTTTATCGAAAGCTTGTTAAACATTTGGATCTGAAAAATATTGCGCATATTTCATTTAAAGCAATAAAGATCATTTCGGGTAGTGTTAAAAAAATATGCACCCATCAGTAGATGAAACGGAACTTAAAGAAGCTTCAGAAGCACAAGGCCACAATGTTAGACAGATTCATAATGTCAAGCATCGGTTAACAAAAGCACCTCTATCAATATTTTTTGTACACCGTAAACCTTTAAGTAATAACAAAATATATGTGACATCGTATATTTACTACATGCAAAAATAAGTTTTGATCGCAAAAAACGAGAAATAATGTAGTGAAAGCGATGTCAGGCCTATGAGCAGAATTTTCGTTACTGTAGGCTTCCTTATAGCTGTGTCAAATGTGGAAAGAATCGTGATAGTCGAGCATGAACTAAAGCGATAGACACACCAGCTAACATGTGCTCTTTGTAGCCGTGACCATCCAGCAAATTTTAAAAGCTGCAAAGTCCATCAAAAAATTCGTAACCACAAATATCCTAGTCAAAGTCAATACAGTAGAAATTCTACGGAAAACAAAACTGAAGGTATCAATTTAAGTTCACCGTGGAATCAAATCATAGAATCAGATAGACGGCTCACATATGCACAAATGGCCTATTATTCGCAAATTAATAATCAAACTACATGAAAATAATCCGATATCCATAATACAAGAATCATTAAAAAATAGAGTCTATCTTAGCTAAGCAAGCTGAACAAATTTCCAACCTAATTACTATCATGACTGTAATAATGAAACTATGAGTAATTTACTGCGAATTGTCTCCTGGGATGCCTACAGTATACTCCAACATCGTAGACTTAGAAGTGTTCCTGCATCAAGAAAACATTGACATACTTGTAGTATGAAGACGAATCACATTTTACAGAAAGAAACAATCTGCATATACCTATCTACGTCGTATATTGCACAAATCATCCAGATGAGAAAGCTTAAGGAAGCACAGAAGTAATAATTAGAACAAAAGTCAGACATAATATTTACAAAGATAATGTTGAAAACTATCTGCAAACAACCTCTACACAAGTACATAAGTTCGGTCCGCTCGTGATTTCAGCTATATACTCCCCTCCAAAATACAAGATAACCACTGAACGATATATCAAGTTTTTTAGAAGACTTGGCTCGAGGTTCATTGCTGGAGGAGACTACAATGCGAAAAATCAACTCTGGGGATCACGACTTGTAAGCACAAGAGGTTGCGCTTTAAAAGGAGCCATTTCAATGCGCAATCGCCAAACAATTTCATCAAGAAATCCCACATACTGGCCAACCGATGATAACAAAGTACCTGATGTCTTTGATATCTTCATCACAACAGGAATGACCCAGACATATCACACAATAGAGCCGCTTTTTCATCTGTCATCTGATCATTCTCCAGAATTAGTGACCATCAGTTCTTCTGAAGTCAGAAATAAAATATATATCTCACGAGCAGAAAAATGAGCTGGGAAAAATAGAGCAACTGGCTAAATTATAACACCACTACCAAGATCCGTCTAAAATCTCCAGAAGATTTTGACGATGCTACTGAATACTTAACGCAACACATTCAACAGGCAGCCGTATATACAACACCAGAAACGAGAGAGCTTGAAAAAAATACCCATCAGAAATAATGAAAATGATTAAAGGGAAAAGGCAGATGATGATGACATGGCAACGAACTCCTCACCCGGAGGACAAACGAAGACTTTTATTTTTAACGGAGGACTTAGAATTTTCCGACGCTTAACAAGAAAATTATAAGAATTTCACTCGGAGGAAATGAAGGAACGATTAGAAAAGTTGTCATCTTCAAAAACAATGGAAAATTAACAAAAAAATTTAAAAAGGCCTACAAAACCTGTTCCCCCGTCGTAAAATCGATGGGGGAATCGTAAAGCTGAGCTAGAAAAGAAAAGGAGAAGGCAGAAAAATTTTCAAATAATTTTACTAAAACATTTCAACCATACCCTTCAGCATTACTCACAGAAGAACAAGAATTATGGAATGTCCCCATCAAATGTCGCTACCAATTAAATTCTTCTCAGCAAAAGAAGTCTCAGCAGGGCTGAAAATATTACCAAAACTCAACGCTCCTGGACATGATCGTATTAAAAAACTGCCCAAGAAACACATTGCTCTCGTAACATCTATTTTGAATGGTATAATACGCATCGGGTGCTGTGTTTCTCAATGGAAACTGGTCCAAATAATTGTAATTCCAAAACTAGGAAAATCTTTACAAGAAATTTTATCGTACAGGCCAATAAGTTTATTGCCTTCCTTGTCGAAAGTATTTGAAAAACTATTTCTTACCTTATACCTTATACTTAAATAAATGATGCAATCCTAGACCATCAGTTTAGAAAACAGCATTCTACAATAGAACAGATTCATAGAATAGTCGACACCATCAACGGTGCTCTATAAAATAAAATGTATTGTTCCGTTTTGTTTCTAGATATTGCCCAAGAGTTCGTCATTGTGTGTCATCAAGGCTAATTATACAAACTTAATAAATGCCTGCTTCATTCATTCTATAACATGATTTGATCCTTTAAGTCGGATCGATTCTTTAAATTAAATTCGGAGATGAAATAACACCGTTCCTTCCAATACTATCAGAAGTACAACAGGGCAGTATTCTTGAACCAGTCTTGTACTCTGTACACCCCTGACTTACCTCAGTCCCTAGATGCCACTACTGCAACATATGCTGATGACACAGCCCTGCTAGCTTCGCACGAAAACCAAGAAACGGCAAAAATAAATTGAAATATCAGCTGGAGATTATAAACTAATGGTTTAAACTCTGGAGAATAAGAATAAATGAAGCAATGTCAAAATGTATAACATTTACTCTGAGAATAACAAAAAATACTAGAATACAAATAAACGAAAAACTAATTGAAAACCTAGACAACGTCAATTATCTCGGACTACATCTTGAAAAAAGCTAACCAGGAAAAATATATTGGAATCAAAGGAAACGCAGCAGAACTGAAATGAAGACAAATAATATGGTTAATAGGAATAAAGTCTTCTTTAAGTCTAGAAAACAAAGTTTTACTTTACAAAACAATACTAAAAAAAAATCTGGACATGTGAAATTGAACTCTGGGGAACACTCAAATGTAGAAATAATCCAAAGATATCAATCCAAATGTCTCAGACTATTAAGATATGCTATCTGGTTTGTATCAAACGGCACTATGCGTAAAGATCTCAATATCTCCATTTTTAAATAGGAAATCACTCTCAAATCTCTCAAATACCAATACAGACTCGAGAATCATATTAATCATCTGGCCATATACATCTTAGATAACAGTTCAACGACAAGAAGACTGAAAAAGAGTACATCCTCTTGATCTGGACCACAGATATAAAAATTAAATTTTGTAATAATTTCTACTGTAGATGATACCATTTTCATTTTTGTCGCAGTATTATTTGTATATTTGCTTTTTGTACTATTGTAACATTTGTTATTTTAATATGTTGTTTTTTGTTGTTGTTTGTCTTTTGTTTTGGACAATTGTTTTAAAAATTATTTTTAGAAAGAACCAGAAGTGGATGTTTTTTTACACAATTGTGCACAATTGTATTTGCCGAATGTTCAAGTAGAACAAATTGCAAATAAATAAGATGTTATAAAAATTGTGATTGTCCCTTCAGCCTATCATCTTCTATCATCTCATAATTCACATTTCAAGGCGTAACAATCTTGTCATACTGAGGGATACAGCTGAAAAGCTGATTCTTACACGCGTTAATCGTGTAGTGTGGTCAGTAATGTCTTATACGCCAATAATAATAATGATAATGATGATAATGATAACAATAATAATAATATCGAGCGAAGCGACTGCGCACTAGAATAGGACCGGCCATCCTGACTGGGGTTTTTCGTGATTTCCCTTGGCCATAAGACAAAAGCTGGAATGCCAAAAATCCCACGAACACCTCCCACTACACCACCTTCCATCATCATCCTATTTCTTTCCCCCTTCGTCAACCTATCACTTTAATAATAATAATAATAATAATAATAATAATAATAATAATAATAATAATATCGCGTAAAGATGTAAGAAATTGAATTCATCTTCTCTCAAATTCGCAAACTTCGTGGTCAAAGTGGGAAAAGCGAGATCTCAAGTAGCGCGGGATTTTTGCCGGAGTCCCCAAGGCTCCGTGCTCTCCCCGCTACTGTTCCGCTATATGTCTACATATGACCACAGGAGTAAGCACGGATTAGGCTAATTTCCTTGTATGCTGACGGACGATAGCAGTCGCTCAGCAAGGAATAATGAACCTGTCATAATACTTGAAAACATACAAAACACAGATTGAACTGACTCTGAAGGTGGCACAAGAAACACTTGACTTTCTCAGTG